>VDFB02353493.1:179322632-179894765 GCA_007258455.2 Sequoia sempervirens | reverse complement strand
AAGTTTGAATCCTCTAAAATCTAGGAAAAATTCTATACCAGGACTCATATGTCACAAGTGGTGTATCAATCCCATTCTAATTTTTTGGAAAGTCAAGATTTGAATTTTTTCTTCTATCTCTTCTCTTCCCTCCAATCTTGCTCTTCAATGAATCTTCAACCTAAATATGCAAATCACACACCAAAGAGAGGGAAAAGTGTTGTTTTGTTAGTAGATAGGGGTTTACCTTGGTCAAAATCCATTTTGGAAATCAAACCTTGAAATAAATAGAAATATAGTGGAGGAATGATGAATGAACAAAATGTATGTTGTAACTCATCAAACCTTAGGAATGAAGGCTGCAATCTTATATGTAATGGCTAGCAAGAATTTATATCTTGAATCTTGCTTGAATGAAATGGATCTTGATTTGAATGCTTGCTTGAATCATGATAACCTACATCACAAATGTTAGCTCAAAAACAAACATTATGAATAAGGACTTTGACATGATGCTTGAGTCTTGAATAATTCTCCAAAATACTTGATAATCAACTCTTTAGGGCTCTTGAATTTTCTTTTATGCAATTCTCTAGCCTAGGGTATATTGTATCATTTATGGCCACTGTTTTGTGTGAAAGGTTGCAAAATAGTTAATATCGTGTCACTACTACATAGAGGGGCAGTTTAAGACAATTTTTAAGACAATTTTTAAGTAAATTGTCTTAACTTGAGACAAAAAAAAAGTTGCGTATTGTCTTTAAGCGAGCGTCTCAAAGTATTGTCTTAAAAATTGTCTCTATAAAGACAATATGAAATAGAAGTATTTTTGTCTCTTTAGAGACAATTTCACTTTTGTCTCTTAAGAGACAATTTCACTTTTGTCTCTTTAAAGACAATAGTTGGGATTAAAGACATATTGTCTCTGTAGAGACAATATGTAAAAAATGTCTCTCTAAAGACAATATGTAAAAATTGTCTCTCTACAGACAATATGTAAAAATGCATTAAAAAAATAAATAATTTATTTTAAATTTTTTTCAGTGTGGCTTTCAACATTCAATGTTTTCAAATTCTCGCCATCCTCCTATTTGTTGGAGTTTTTATTTTTATTGTTCCAAATGCGATGGAAAATTATAACAGAAATTATCAATGATTTTGAAGTTGGGAGCAATGAACAGTTGTTGAATACACAAAGCTTAGTGTTCATAAAAAAACAAAGAAAATAACACATCTTAATTCGAATTCATAAAGTTAATGCCAATAAGTACTTTTTTATTTATAGTTTATAAAACTGTTCATACAATCATGGGCAACATGTACATCATAACATGGTGTGAGAAAACGATTCATTTCTACAAAAGAGAAAATGTTAATATTTTCCTAAAAGCAAGTGGAATATACCCAACTACCGGCATAACTCTTTCAAGCATGGCAAGGTAGCTTTACAAAGAGTTGACTCAATTGTTTGAACTAGACAATTTTGCTTTAGAATGGGAACTTCCTCTTAGTGAAACACTGCACTGGACTCATTACACATACCCCCATTTTTCTCACTTGCACTTTGACTGTCTGTCCAGCTACCAGTAATATGTACTCAATGCCTATGGTTTTCTATCTCTTGAAGAGCAATCTTCATGGACTTCATTTCTTTTGTTTGTTCTTCCAAAGAATGTATCAGCCCTTCCAAATGTTTGCTATCTGGCAGAGAATACTAAAAAAGTGTAAATTGAAGCATAATATAATTATAGAATACATACTGTTATTCTCTTCTAATGTCCACGTAGTCTAAAAAATGATTTTTATAGGAAACAATGCTCACATGAGTTTTGAAAACCACAAAAGCATCAATGACTGACCTTTGAGTTTTGATTTAAGCATTTCTCTGCTAGCTTCAGCTACTTCAGCTGCTGCAACCGCAGTAGCTTTAGCTGCAGCCACAACTTCCTTAGATGGAATAGGTACTACAGTCCTCTTTTCTTCAAACTCATCAGCTCCAGAAGCAATCTAACGAATCCAAGATTTGAATCTGACAATAACTGTTTTCTATCAAAAGACAAAAACATCACAGAATTTCCTTTACCTCACAAGTATACTTAATTAGACATAAAATAGAGAAGACAAAAGAACTCCAAAACCTTACGAACTTCAAAATTGAAAAAAAAAAAAGCATCTAGGGTAAATTTTGAATCAGGTTAGAACATAAAAATAAAATTTCTCGATGGTTGACTCACTTTTCAACCCATTTGCTGCCTCCTTTCCAGGCATTGGCGAAAGCTTGCCATGCCCCATAAGCAATATTCTCCACTGAGTTGTCAAAAGCCTTGAGGCCAAGCAATGAGATTAGAATATAATTATGCTTACAAGCATAGTATATACATCTATAAAATGAAAAAGAGAAGTTCAAATAACATAAAAAGCATTCAAGCAGGAAAACATCTCAAACAAGAAATATTTTCAACTTTTTCAAGTTAACATCAAAAACATGTAATCTAAAAATAACTTCCTTCATATAATTTTTTTTCTATAGGGCTTTAAAAGTAGAAAAATGAAGTTGATAAGGTTAGAGAAGAAATGGGTATAAATCATTCCATTGAAACTAGCATTAATAGAAAACCTTTTGTACTTGCATAAATAACAATTCTTGTGCCAAAGCTCCAAGAATATAAAGCACTTGCATGATATCATGATGATTGCCAAATTTCAATACATTTTTACCTGACAACAAAATTGAAAATGCATTTAACATTACATTGATCATTTGCCTCATTTACCCTTGGAGTGGAGTTCAGAATCATAGGTCCCATAGCCCTATCAAAAACAACATATAACATTAGTAATATTGAAATTATGTTAACAAAGATTAAGGATTAATTGGTGAAAGCACTAGAATTTTCTCACATCATAGCTTACAATAGCTATCCTACCAGCTAATCTGTGATCTTTGCTATCTTCCCCTACCTTAATTTATAAGTCTGTTGCACATAAAAGTTTAAATATGCATGCATTCATGAACCTACCTGAAAGGCTGGGAACAAAGCTGTAACTTCAGAGTTCATTGTATGGAAAAGCTGCCACCTGCCCTGCATTACATGGTAAGTCCTTTGTGATTACTGGCATCTCGCAGCACCCTCATACCCATTTTATTGAAAAATGGCATCCCCATACCAATACCTGTCTCCCATATCAATGTCCATGTGCTAGTGACCCTTACATTATGCAATAATCTTGTTCATACATCAATGATGATATCCTTCTGTCGTGACTTTGACATCAATGGCAACATCATCTTCACACGTTTGACATCAAAGACAACTTTTCCAACAACAATTTGTTTGAACAGGGTCTGCAAGTATTTTGGGGTGCATAGAGTGTAGGGTGCAGAACCATGAATGGAAGAATGGGCTGAGCAGAAACTAGGGCAAGCAAATAAAAGCGAGCTAAAATTGGCTGCAATAGCTTCAAACCCTAGAAGACTTCGCTTGGTGCAGATTAAAAAAAATAATGCCTGTGCTTTGATACCAATGTCAGGCCAGGAATTTGGACTGAAAAATGAATTTGAAAATTGTTTTGATTTAAATTCAGAATTGTCTATTGATTCAATGTTCTCAAAGACATATTTATCGATCTCCAAATGACTGTTCAGTTTCCCCCACAGCAGAGTAATAAGAATAAAAAATATTATTGTTACATTTATTAGGACTACATCTAGGATTATATGCAATAATGTTACAGAGTCTTATAAAATACTCATGAAGTAAAAAAGACACTGGGAATGCTCCCCTTCTCTCTCTCTCTCTCTCACACACACTTATTAAACTGCTAAGTAAACTGTAAAGCGCTCTTAAATTTGCTTATTTTTTTCTATTGGCCATGTATTTTATTGCCACTGTTGCTTATATTATTTTCCAGATTTAACAAACAACATTGACTATTTTTTTTAGATTGAAAGCACAGAAACAGATGGTTATGGCTATGAGGATTTGGAAGATGAAAACTCAACAAATGATGAGGACCTGGATTTGTCACAGGTTACTGAGATACGTCTCATACCTTCTGATGCAAACACATGTATCCTTAAGCTTTTGTAATTTGTTATTACCAAAGATTGGATGGTTTTTAAATCATGTTGCCCTTCGCTTAAAGGTCATTGATTTGTATTATTTATGTGCATTGGAGAGCAGAATGTAGGAGAATAATAAGGTCTATAGCTTAGTATCAGCAATTATTCTACTTTTCCTTAGACTATATTTGTACATTTGAGTAAAGATGAAATACAAAATTTGAATGATCTTATCGTATATTATAATTAAATGTCCATTCATATGGAAGATCTTATAATTATTGTGCTAGGTTAGGTAAGTAGTGCATCATGACAGTTGTTGAATTTGTTTTGAGCACATTTTAAAGGATAAATGTTTCTTCTGTTTATAGCAGCCCACCCGTTTATTGTATATGGTCAGAAGTTGGGATCGCACATGTGCAAATCAATTTGATGCCTTAAACGGTTTTATATGTTCTATTATAAGGTAAATCAGGTCTCAACATTTGCCTTCAAATTCCCTTGAAATATTTTCATTAACATGGGTAGAAGTTTTGGTTGGTAGAAGCACAACAATTAACTGCTAGACCACAGCCAAATAGGCATTCGTGATTCCTTATATTTAGTATTTGTCTACAATTTACTTGTTAAATATGCAAACGTTACACCAGTCTATTAAGTATGTTTTATGGAAAATTTAATAGACTAAACACAAAGCTTGGTTTGTTGACTGTAGTCATTCAAGCACGTTTAACCTTTCATCTCATTATTGATTACAGTCTAATCTTTGACCTTTATAAGTTTATATTACAAGTATTTTATTTTTGTATTATTTTCTTAATTAAAACCAAGAAATATAAAAGCTTTATGTATGAATCAAACAGAATTCACGATTTTGAAGCTTAACTAGGATTTGGTAGGCAAGATTATCTCTGGTCTCAACAGAATTTTTTATAAATTCTAAATTAGTTTTTTTAGAACTTCCTCCATTTCAAAGTTGAACTGTAATTGTTACATAGAAGATTCCTCATTTTTCCGCTTTGCTTTGCTTGATGTTGATGCAAGCATGTTGCTTTATTACCTTCTAATTTTTGTGACTTACTTAAATTGCATATAGCGGATGCACTTCCAGGATGTCATCATGACAAACTATAATCATCAGGATTCACAAATTCCTGAATTATTTATGTGGTTTGATTGCATTCTCATTATTAAACCATTGGGTAAACAGTTTATTTGCTGTCAAACTTTGACTTGTTTTAAAATCCCAGCATTTTGCTCTTTTTTCATCAGAGTAATAATATGAATTTATTTTGAAGATTTATTATCTTTTGCTTAAAGAAGTGCTGATGGCAAAACATGGTCTAGTTCTCTGAAGATTTTTTTCTTTTAACTTGTCAACTTAGTTTCTATGGTTGAAGATTCTTCTGATTTTTAAACTATAATTCTATTCTTTTGAACTGGGCTCCTTGACCAAGATGATTGTATGCTAGTGGACAATCTGTTTAAGGTGTTTTGTGCCTGTGCAGAGTTAAATCCAGAACCAGATGGAGGTTTGTTGTGCTTGCGTTGGATTTACCTTATGTTGTTTCTTGTTGCTTGATCAATTTCCTCCGAAGACTGGATTAACTAAGATTATTTTTTCTCTTTGAATCTCAGATGTAGAAGGGGAAGGTGATTGGATTTTCAGTGCTGAGGACATGGCTAATTCTGGTCTACTTGCTGGTAAGCCTTGCTGTGTGCCTGTGAGTGAATTCAGTTTCCAATGTTCTGGTACGAGCAATTGACCTGAAGATTCTTCTTTCCCAAAGATTATGGCATTTCAGTACAAGCTGGTGAGGATTTTGAATATGATGAACAGGACATGGCTAATCCAATTGGTTATTCTAATGGCTTGGTACATAGCTTGCCTGAGAATATTTTAGAGGTCTGTATGAATCATTATGAATTTGATTTTTAAAATTTTATTTATTATATTAGGATGACAGACAGTACAAGTAGTATTGTCATTTCCATTTACAGATAAGCTCATCTAAATGCTTTTGCTATGTATTTATGGTCCTTTCAGCTTCGAATTGATGATGAACGCTTTGAAGATGCAGTGGAGATGGAAGATGAAACACAAAGACCCTAGAACTAAAATCTTATCAGATATATGGCTAGTAGAGATGAGGAAAAGGCAGTAAGGGTGGTCGGGGACCTCATTGGTTGCTCTTGGTTATTCAACTTAAAGTCTCTTGGCTTGAATGAGCATGTTTAGCTTTCTATCCTGTGTGCATGCAACTTTGCATACCGAGTTTAGGTTTACTTAACACCAGCTCGTATGTTTGGATTTACCTAGCTTCAGTTCAAGGCAGTTAACCTTAATTGTAGATTAGAACTGTATTTAGTTAATTAACCCTTGACTCTGACCTTGAATGAGGCATCAGTATGCATCGATGTTATCTTGTGCAGCTGACCATTGGAAGGCTAAATTGTACTATGACCAAAGATGTCTTACCTTGCTTGTTGAAGTTTTGTAGGAATATCTGGTTCATTTTTATTCAAAACTCAGCATATTATTCTTTGGTAGAATTTTAAAATTTATCAATTGAGGCTTGAAATGGATATGCACTGCAATTTCTAAGAGGGAATGTTGTCATGACATCCTAACTGTTGAGAATATCTACAAATGTGTGAACTTGAAAATATGTTTGGAAGCTTAACTATCATATCGCTGAACCAGCAATATTTTGAATTCAATAACTAAGATTGTGGCACTAGCAAATATAGTTTAGCTCCCAAGTGCAAACAAAATAAGTGAAAAAAAAGAACGTAATTAACATGTTTAATATTTTGACTGTTTTTTAAAAAAACCATTTTTTTACTAAGCTGACTGTTGTTTCTTGTAGGGAAGCCAATGATAACCCATTCAGGTAGATCTAAAGAATTATGAAATCTTCTCTTGTTCAGGTGCTATTTTTGTAGCCATAGAAGTTAATGTAAAGAACTAAAATATGAGGGCTTCTGTTTATATTCAATGGAATTTGTGCGGTCCAATAAAGTGTTTAATTGTGTTTGTTGAAGGACAAGCTAAGGATTTAGTTCCAAGGGAATTGGTTGTATAGAACTGTTAAAAGTATGCTTGTCCTCATTGTGATTGAGAGTTGGCCTTACTAGTTTTGTTTATTATTGTTATGTAATATGCTATTATGGATAATAATACTCAGAAATAGGTGATTATCCAAGGGTAGAACTGTACTACAGGAATGATGCTAATTCTCTTCCACATAGAAGAATTAAACTTGTGCCTAGATAGTTACCACCTTCAAAGAATGGAATTTTAAGTCATTTTTGTTTTGTTTTTTTATTTTGTTGTTTAACTGACATCTTATTTTATAACTAGGGGCATAGACCGAGAAAATTTTATAGCAAGCAGAATGATTAGAGTTTATGTTACAGACTTTGTCATTAGAGCAATAAGTGCATATGTTTTTACGACTGTGTTAAAGAGGAAAAATGTTTCACAAAAGCAATGAGAACGGGAAATGCTATCAAACATCTGAGCTAGATCTTCTCCATAGTAGACAATGTAGAAGATAAAGAGAAGTTGCCGTTACACTTTCCCACAACCACCAATGAGGAAAACTACAATATTTGAACCATGCCAAAACAATAACAATACCGGTAGCTCTATTGCAAAGAAGATCTTCTCCACATTACAATGTACAACATGCAATCACTTTGTTTCAGCTGAAATGTTTCTCGATGACATAGGTGTTAGCGGAAATCATTTTAGCACAATCTACACTTCTTCAGTGAACAATGTTTGAGAAAAAGAAATCATTTCTGGCCACCGGAAAGTGTAAATTAGAAAACCATACAAAAAAAAGACAAACTACTAATTGTCCTGAAGAAAAGTAGATTATTTAAATTCTGAAAACTACAGTCAAGACTATAGCTAAGCAGGATGAGTGCAACCTTAAAAGGAATCAGATGAGCTCCAGAAAGTATCTCATTCCATGCATGCAACTACACCAGATACCAATCCATGGCTGGGTATGTAGAAATTTTACAATTTGATAACAAGATTAGATATAATGCTTCAATTATGCTGGGTATCTCTTCTTTCATCTTTCCCCTCTCTCTTTCTTATATAAGCTGGGTTTGCAACTTATCTCTTCTCATCTTTTTCAACTCTCTATCCTGATGATGGTTCACAGAGTGTGATCCGAAACGTTGATGAAAAAAGACTCCACACAATCAAATCCAGAAGCATTCAGACTTAAAAACTCTAATTGATAAATCTATAGAAGAAACTTAAGCATAACAGTTATTTCAAATGTTACCATAGAGGCAGAAATAACTCAATAGCTCAGTTTCTAAAATGATTACAACATAAATGCTAAAAGACATCTCTTTGGTCAGACAGGATGCGTGGACTTTGAATCAAGTTGATCTGGGAACAAATGCAAAAATGCATTATAAGGAAACATCCAAGGACCAATATAACACAAACTGGCCAGACAGTTCACTAAGGAAATTAATGAGTATTTCGTGCACATTCCAACTCTGCCAATAGATACTCAAAACATTGCTCCAGGCAAATCACATGTTCAACTATCTTTAGATAGATATGGAGCTAACTTTTGAACATGTTCCAAACTAATCAACCAATTTATAAACAACCCTGGGTTGAGAATAATTGATCAATGTAACATTTAAACTATCACATATATCTTATTCCCAAAGGTCAATGGCATCGATCACACGATTCATAGTCCACGATAATTAATATGGTATGGCCTATTTTTGGAATCTCTGCAATAACTGTATGGAGTCTAGAATTGTGTTCATCAAATGCAATTGCTCTCCAGCAATTCGGACAGATTTAATCTGACTGATTCTATTATATTCAAACTGAAAGAGGTTGAGACTTCACCCGACATAGATATCAGCTGAGGCTGCTTCATCCTTCGGGATATTTTAGACAATTCACAAATGTCATAACAATGATTTACATCTTGGAAATGATTGTTCTAGACTTGGATCATTAATTATTGGACAATACATGTATTCATTTCTCATTGCAATTTTGATGATGCTTTTACTTTTTTTCAACAACTTCTGTGATCAAAATTTTACAGACTCTAGAAGGCATCGTATGTGACTCTCCTTATGAACTTAACACACATAAGCATCAAGTAATATTAGTTCTTCATAATATGGTGTATAGGAAAGGATTTTAATGCAAGTTTTCCATAAGAAATGGGTGATGATAACAGTTTGAGTGTTGGTCATATAATTATTAGATCCATTGATTGATTATTATTGTCAGGTTTGGGCAGATAGTAACTATTATTATACAGGTTTCAGGCATGCTAGAAGCCTAAAAGTAACACAATGGCTGAAGATTGTTTACTTCTTAGTTCTTACACATGGAAAACTCTAGGTAAAATTTTGTGCAAATATTCAAAGTTCTTGGAGTCTAGACATGGAGCAGGTTCTATGCTGAGCAATAATACATTAATTAACTATCATTATCAATTGCTCATGCAAGACAGATTTTAAGAAAAGCTTGCTACTCACCACTTGATATTTGGTCCCTTGAATAAGTAAAGCCAAAATTCCTTGAATGAGGCAGGGGGTGTACTCATTAAGAAAACTCTTTTCAAATGGGTGGGTTGAACTAGGATGAGCTTCAATTGCCTTGATGCTCCTATACAGAAAGGATGGGGGAAAAGTATATTAACGCTTGTGAACAAACAAAGCAGTTCAAGGGGATTCAAATGTGCAGCAAGTTAGGAGTGCCAAAATGCCTCCAATAACCACAAATAAATAAAATCTACAACTAAAACCAGAATTAAACCTAGGAAACAAAAGAAAATTAAGAAACACAGACCATTAAACCTAGGACCATTTATTATCATGAGAGATGGATTCTTGTGAACCACTACTAATGAAACATGGTCAATGAGTTTGACTCAAAAAATAACATGGTTGAATCCTCCTTGCAATATCATAATTTGACACACTATGTAAAATATCTCCTACTTATCAATTAAGAAGAGGGTCAACCAAAAGTTAAAATAAGTAAACATTGGACAAAGTAGTATATACACAGCCATATAATACACAAAATTCTATAAAATAGAAGTCCCAATTTAAGAGAAACATCAATAGAATTGGTAAAAAAAAGGCCAAAGGAAAACAAGGCTCTAATCTATATCAGAGCCAAGAGCAGAAGAGGGACTAACATGCTTGTGGCTCACTGCAAAGGGGACAATATAACGATAGATGTTGTACTTCAAAGAATGAGTTGGGTTAAGAAAACTCAATTAACTTTTGTGGGAGGATGTGAGCTTCTCCCCTCAGCACCCATCTCCTAACATCCATGACTAAAGGAATCTTAAGATGTAAAAAAGAAATTCATAATGTATCAGCCATTGTAGTGTAGACTGTTAGAGTGCAAAGTAGCCAACCCTCAATATCACAAATGATAACATGCATTTTGAGGGAACCCTCATGACCATTATCAATGAGTTTGTCTTAGTTTCATCATCTGCAATCGCAAATTATGAGGCTCGCAAGCACCTGAAACCTCATGAAGTTGGTATAGGCTAAAAGAAAGAATTGATCAATCCGGTTGCCCTGGAAATCCCCTAAGAGCCCAACATCTAAAAGTAACAGCTTTCCAAAGATAAAGGGTCAGACACCTTTGATTTGGCTAACATAGAGGGTAGCAAGGGACACTATTGAGCCTATATGTAAGAAGTAGAAACTGCATTAAAATCTTATAATCAACATAAAGCCTAAACAAAATTGTCTTTTGTTTCCAACTTTTAAAAGCAAAGATGACAAATCATTTCATCACTTCAAATATGGTGCTCTGTCTCAACTTGTAACCAGTGAGAAAATAGCCTCAACTTCCCAAGGAGAATCTTTAGTTCATTTAAAAAAACAAAGTCAAAGATGGTCAGGCCAAATGATGTTGTGATTGTCAATCTATAAGAAGGCTCAACATAACAAGCCAGCTCTGTGCTAAGAGATTACAATGAGGGGGAATCCATGTGGCCTGAGTATATTGCCAGGATCTAGACTAAAATTGAGGGAATTCCATGTGTCCTCACCTGAGTATATTTCCAGTATATATCCTCTTTGACATTGGCATTAATGTTCTCCTTTCCTTCCCCACCCCTTCTTCATGAGAATAAGTTAAGGCACATGTCCAAGGAGCATCTGAAAGGAGAAGTCTATACATGGAGATGTCTATAGACTAAAGAAGAAAACCAACCTTGGAATACCAAGGACACCGGTGGCCAAAGAGAGTGAAGATTCAACTTGATCGAAGGATCAATGAGCTAAATACGGATGTCTTTCTCAACTTGATACTTGATAAACAAGGCTTTCAATCTATGAAGAAAGAAAATAAACCTGAAAATGATCTCAAGAGAGGAGGCTGACCACTAGATCTGGCATAGGCAAGTCGCCAAATGCAGTCTACAGCTACCCTTAATCTTATTGGCTCAGCTTACAAACCTATGGTTTGATTATGTAGTACTTATTTAGAATGGCAGTCTATAATGAGATGACAATGGCAACCATGTAAGGGGACAATCATCACACTATCAAATGACAGTGAGGCTAAAGCCTCTCTTCTGACAATAAGTGTCATCTTAGGTTGTTTGTGAGATAGGGCATGGCATCAATCCCCACAGGGGTTACTCTACAAAGTGACATAAATCAACTGGGTGGTATCCTTTCAGTTTTGTGCAGATCATATGCAGTTAACAAACTTTATTCATTCATGAAGAATATGATGGTTTTACCTGCTCTATAGTGAATATGAACCATGGCAAGGCTAGCCCATGAAAGGCTAGGATAGAGATCAACATAGTTCATGAGTATGCAATCCAAAAGAGAGCAATACACAAGTTGAAATGATAGTATACAGTACAAAATGATGAAGGTTGAGTTAGCATATGGGTATTAGGGGAAAATGCAAAGGAGTAGATGGTTGTGTGATGATGTTAGGGTGGCTACAAACTATCCTTAAAGGATTCCCACGACCTAACAAAGGTTTTGACCACTTCAAGGCTCTCTCACATGCCCTATCTTCATGCAAGTGGCAGTTTTGAGGCATAAAGGAAAAGTTGGGAAGGGTAAAGGCTAGTTTGACACCTGTAACAGCAGTTTGCAAACATAAGGAAGGAATTTTTGAGCAGTTAAGGCAAAGTGAATGACAAGGACAGTAGTTTGAGCTTCTTGGGGGCAGTTTGAAGGTATCTAGGAGTAATAGTTTCACTACTTTCACAATGTATAATTAATAATTAAGTGGGGTATCAAGGCTCTCTCACCTGCCCTCTATGTAGTAGTGCAGTAATAGTTTCACTACTTTCACAATGTATAATTAATAATTAAGTGGAGTTGTCTACTTCTGTAGATCAGATTCTTCTTTGGTTATTTGTTTGATCAGATGGCTCACAGGTAAAGGAGATTGCTTCATATCTCCAGGTTTGTTCTTGTGGGTGGAGCTAGTTTAGAGCTGAAACAGATTATGGGCAAGCTTGGTTCAGAGCAAAGTATTGTCTTTGATATTCTTCGAGTTGGAAGAATTTTTTTTTAGAATCTTGTCTTCTGTATTGTTAAAGGGGCAACTGGTTTATAAGAACCTAGGCTGTATTGTGCATAATAGAGCTTTTTAGTAATTAAAAAATTATATAATTTTATTGCTATCTACCAATGTCATTATGTAAATTATTGCAATGTTAGTTGGCAATGCAAACTTAAGGTGAAAAGAATAATCGAGAAGTAAACTCATCTTAAGAGAAATAATCCAAGAGTATTATGTTCAACAATCCCTTGTTAAGGGGTGGAGTGAACTTTTGTCCAACAAGGAATCTACCAGTGAACGGGTATTCAATCATGACTCCTTACATTACAAATTTAAAACTACTAATTTAAACAGAGTTGGGCGACAGGCCATTGCTTTGCACATGGGATGGAGATACACAGTCATAACTAACATTTTCTTTTCACAAAACCGATGTTTTTGTAAAGTACATGTGAGGAGATATTGCAGAGTTGTAGGTAAATCCTGCATGTTTTGTAAGGAGGCAAGTTACAAATTCAGGTCATTGCTTTGCATAATGGATGGAGATACACAGTCATAACTGACATTTTCTTTTCACAAAATCTAAAGTACATGTGAGGAGCTATTACAGAGTTGCAGATAAATCCTGCATGTGTAAGAGGAGGCAAATTACAAATTCATACTTTAGGTTAATTACAAATATGATGTCTGCTGACAAGTTTCTAGAAGGGCCTTTTAAGTTACCACGACTAAACCTATAAAAGGAGAAAAAATTGATTACTCTATATGATGTGTTCGGCTGACAAGTTTAAGTACCTCTAATAGAGACTTTGACCGAGCCTGGACATGGTGAGGACTTAATCATTTCAGGCTTGAGCTTAACAACGTCATTATCCTAATTTACCTATCCTATAGTTCTACCAGATTGGGTTATCTTTTAAATTCCAAAACTTCTGTCATCAATGCATATATCTAGGATTTTGCATAAAATGTGTTCTGAGGAGTGACACATAGAACAACTTTTCAATTCAACTTACATTAGAGGCTCATAATCTGGTCCTGCTACATGAAGCCTGGACTTGATCGAACAAATGTATTGCTTTTAGGTTTGAATTACAGTTACATGTTTTTGAATGAGATATACCATTCTATTTAAATCTTAAATAGTTTAGACTAAAATGTTATAACAGTTTTATATGTAATTTACAGATGAAAAAATCCTAATAAATAATAATTTTACATCTCATTTATAAACAAAATTGATTCTTCCTCAATGCTCTTCAAGCTTTTTAGAATGAGCTCAAAGAGATGCCAAAGACCAGGACAAAGTAGATGCAGGGTGGAGAAGCCATGGAAGAAGGACCTAATGAGTCTGAGCAGGAAGCAGCCAGAACCCTACTGAACTTGAAATATGATTCGGGAGTCAATGGTCACAGGCTAGGAAACAAAAATAGATGATCTGTACCTAGAATACTATAATGGATCATAATGGATCTTTTTGTAAGACTGTTGGGAGAAGCCACTACAATGGATTTTGTATATTTTTGTGTAATCATGTACAACATTTTATAGCATGTAAAGATGTATCTGATGGTCTACAGTCCTGATACAATGTTTTTGTAATATTTAGCAACTCAGTGATGTGGTGATACAGGGGTACAGTAATCCAGTGGTATAATGATACAATGTTACAGAGATATAATGATACAGGAACATAGTGCTACAGGAATACAGTGATGCAATTTACAGGTACAACAAATCAGTGATACAGTGATACAATGTTACAGTGATACAGCCATATATAGCAATGTTATAGTATGTAATGTTGTGACTGAGCCCATATAGCTCTGATACAGTGATACTATGATGTAAACTCTAGTTGCTATTTTCTCTATATATAATAAAAAAACAAAATTGATAATTCTTAATCTTATTTTTATTGGCAAAAATTTATCCAAATCTATTGATATTTAAAAACATCTAACAGGGCAGACTGAGTAAGAATCAAAATTACAAAAAGTTCGTGAGATACCTGTCCTTGTGTTTCTCAAGAAAATGTTGGAGAGAGTGTTTTCTGGCAATCCGAAGATCTATAATTATATAACACCATTATAACCTTCCAAACTTTAAAAATGATAAAAATCACTAAAAGTATGGTACTTCAAAACTAAGCAGTTAATTAAACAATCGACTAAACCAAAAAAGCCATTCAAAAAATGTTAATAGAATTAACTATGTTGTTTTTAATAAAATTATCTATATATGTTTTTAAATCGAGCAGAAAACCTATTGCTCAGGGACATTTTATTCGTCTAAAAAGGCACCGTTCATTCTTCCCTTGCATATGAATTCAGAAGAACAGAAAACTCGGGGTAGGTGCCATAGGGAGAGGAAGGCCTCAACACCTCAAATCCGACCCACTTTCCCAATACAAACAAAAACCTAGAAATCCGAAAACTAACACAAATACAAAAATCCAAAACCCTTCTCCAGAAAAACAAAATGTTAGCAATCAAATATAAATTTAAGTCATAAAACACTATTTTGGGATGGATGAGATATTTTACCAGATTGTAACTTCTGTGTGGGTTTGTTTAGGTTGGGATGGCCTAGCAAAGGCAGGGTAGGAATAGAAACTTCTCTTATTACCACAGGCAGTTGGAAGAGATAAAGATGTTCTTGTTATGGAGTTCATAGGGGTGCTCATAAATGAATTGAATGGGATTTGATGAACAGGTTTCATAAGCACAGTACTCGCAGGATTCCCGTTGTCTGCAAGAAGCATGATTGCTTGCGCTTGAAATTGAAAAACGAATAGCTTTTAAGTATCATCAACATTGAATGAGAATATTAGGGATAAATCAGAGTAAGAAATGGGTACCTTTTCAGCAGGCACATCGTCCAAAACGTTTACTATTCTGGCATAGAAAATGGTCAGTTGTGCCGTAGGGCGTTTAATTGTCGATGACGATGCAGCAACCGAACTTATAAAAACACAACCTTGAATCAGATGCAGACAAAATATGGCATTTTATCCCTGTTAACAAAGATCCACAAAAATTTCAAAAGAGGGCGTTTGAAGCATACCAATACGCCGGTGAAGTTGGAGGCATGGCACCACGAAATAACTAGGGGTGAATAGCCGCGCGTGCAAATTGTTTTTGCTCAGATCCAGAAATTGGTTCGACGGAACCAAAGCCTGCGTGATTAGGAATAAACTAAATGTCCTCGACGTGTTTCCATCGTTTACCAGGTTCGATCCCCTGACATCCTCATTGGCATTACAATTGCCAGGGTCATTTTTAGCTCCCAGGTTTTTTTTTTCTCCCAGCCCTAACATTGTCTTGGCGCTTCCATTCTCGAGAAATTTTTGGCTCAACAGACTAGAAGCATGAGTAAAATTTTCATTCACTTTCTCCTCTGACACAGAAATCATGAAAGTCCGCTCTCGTTACGCTTAGCAGAGCTCGTCGTTTGCTCAACCATAACGGATTCTAGTTTTTCTGGCGAGATGACAGAATGATCTCCCATTTCAGACTCAGAATCGCCCTTCTCCTCGCTTAGGAAATCCATGACTGGAGGTTAATTTTTACAGATACGAATTTGCGCTTAGGCACCTGGCCACAAGAAGCCTCTCATGGAATTCTCAAAACCCTATTGCGTGCCCTAACAAATGGAAAATGCATGTCAGAATGGGAGAATGGGAGGGAAAATGAACAAGGGAAAAGGAACAGGGAGAAGGAAATAAAAAATTATTTTCGAAAAAGTATTATTTTTATTATCTTCATTTAGACAATTAGAAATTATAAATATAATTTAAGACAAAATTAATATTTTGTCTTAAATTAATGTCTTAAACTTCCCTTATGTGTAGTAGTGTGTGTTTTGTGTGGGTTTTTTCATCTTTCTTACCGTTGATACCAATATTGTTTCATTTATGGTTCACATTTTGTGGTGAAGGTTTTGAATTGGTTTGTTACTGTGAGCTAAAGTTTATAAGTAGACAACACACATATATAGCTGTACATGGACCTATCAATATATAAATCACAATGGGAGCAAAGGAAATAAAATTACTTGGCATAGGTTGGCATGGGAATATCACTCGTTTGCATCTAATTTCACATATCTACGTAGCTACACATAGGGATGAATGTTTTATGTGGCTAATTTTGACAAATATACATATATACACATAAGGAAAGTAAAATGAAACAAAAGAAAAGAAGGCATGCTCTCTTCTCTACCATATTGGTTCATGAAACTTGATAGGCTCTCACCAAACCCCCAAGAAAGAACATACCCTACCTACAACTATGATGAATGGTGATATTAATCTTTCTTATTAGGCCTAATATAAACCTTATTATTGTAAGAATTCCCTTTTGAGGAGGAAACAAATAACAACTATATTCCAAAAACAATAAACATAGGGAGCAATATATGTTGTCAACATCTAATTTGACATATATACATATATACATAAAGGAAAAGGAAAATTAAACATAACATAAGAAGCACATACATTTTTGTGGAAATACATTTTGAAGCAACAAATTCCTATCAATGCATCGAACACATGCAATAGATAAAGATACGGGTGGAAAACAAAATGTACACCGATATATATGTATGTGGAGGATGATGCAAATATATATGCATTGTTTATTTCTGTCCAACATCTTTAAAACTATGAAGGTTGACGAAAATTCTATCCAAAGTTCACAAATATAGCCTATCGGCTAAAAGTTTCCATATAGAGGCAATCATTGCAAAGCAATAAATATTGTTTTATTTATGGTGTCCATATAGACGTGATGGTTTCAAAACAATAAAACAAACCAATAACAACATTGTTTTCTATATGCTTTCCATATAGTGACAATGGCCACAATAATATTTAGAGTTCTAAAGTCACCAAAGCAATTGAATAGTTTATGTTTTTTTCCATAAGGCATTGTTGAATGTTGTTCTATAGGTTTCCCTGCTATGAATATTGGGAACCACCATAGTGATGAGTGTTTTTTAAAACAACATACATACATCTGCACACCCAAAAATTTCAATACATGTGAAAGAAATATAGATAACTTTAAATGCACATATATGTGTATGTTGGTTGGGGAGAGAAAACAAACAACACTGGGTATAGCTTGTAACAAAACCACGACTTCATTGATGGGTTCTATATATTGGAATTGGTTGCAATAATACCTTGCATTTAAAGCTTACCAAATTAATTGAGCAATTTATGTCATTTTCAATAAGGCATTGTTTAGTGCTAGGTTGTAGATTGAGTTGCACAACATACACAACAAGCATTGTAGAAAAGAACCATATGATACCCATATGCAACATGACATTATGATTAGACATGGAAAAGTAGTAGGGAGAACATTTAAGAAGCATTAGATGCATATACATACATACACACTCACACATACAAATAAATCATAGATATATATAACTACACAAAACTCTATCAAGATATTCTATGAACTGAGAACATTCAAAATAAGATAAAAAAAAAAAAAAAATCAAATGAAAAAAATTCCATTACATCTTATATTTTAATCTTGTGCAATGACATATTTTAATAAGTTGGACTGAAGCAAAATCACAAAAGTGTTGCATGGGCCATAGAGAATATTCATCATTAAATATTGCATAGAAAATATTATAACAATTTTTTTTTTATGCAACTCCAACAAAATTGAAGATAACCATATGTGACGTGCTTTTATGAATCAAAAGGAGGACAATATTTAATAGCCATGTGGATTCAATGGAGCAAACATTATAGCTAACAATGATTGTGTAGAGATACAAGTATATGACAATTGAAATAGACCAGAAGCAAATAACTATATTAATATTAAAAGCAAGTCACAAATAACTATAAATATTGAAGTCTCTATGCATATATACACATACAAATCCATTATGGACACATATATCTACACACATATGTATCAAAAAGTTGTATGAACTCAGAAATTTGAATTACATGCATATATATTTATGTAGATGCATACATAAACGTATACATGCATACAACCATGTCCCCAACTATATATAAGAATATTTGTAAATACTGATACATGTGTTAAATAGGATGACATAACTATATAACCAAACAACATAAAATAAAATGAGGAACATAAAATTAAAGTGGAACAAAACTATAAGCAATATAAACAATAAAAAAGAAAACAAGTGTATCTTTTTTTGTTAAAAATTATAAGTTAAACTTCATTGTATTTATATATAACTAGTTAAATGAGCAACAAAGCAAAAATAGCAGAAAGGAGAGATGTTATGATGTGGCAAGCACTACAAAGAAAGAAAAGGAAACAAATGCCCAGTTAATAGAAACTATAACAAGTATCCAAATTCACAATTAGGAATGGTTGTTTGGCATTCAAGGTAGTATGAAAACTATCTTTGGAGAATCTTGCACGGTACAGGAAATTGCAAACAAATGTGACAACAACAACTTGCACTCAGCTTTAAAGTTAATTCTTCCAAATTTGACTGTTGTTTTTCTAAGCCTTGTTTCTAAATTATAGGTTTGAGTTTTAATTAGAATAGTGAAAAAAAAAGGTGTAGGTGACACCATTGATATTAGACTCAACAGTCATTGTAGGAGAAGACTCATATTGCAACATGTAAAGCTCTTTTGCTGAAATTTGTAATAATTTTGTTACAGCCTCATCAAAAGTAGTAGCCCAAATCTTGCTTGTGTGGTCTTCCATCTTTAGTTACAATAAATATTGAAGGTCACAATCAACTATTGTTGTCTGATATTTAGGGAAAAACCACATATTTTGGGTAGACTCTTCACACTTTTTCTTGCATTTTCTGCCATTGGCCTGCAAGGGTCATGCAGCTGTAGACACTAATTTTCACAAACCTCAAACAATGAACCACATTAGTATCGTTAGTCCGTTTAAAGTAATTAACACTAGCATCTCTATGAAATATTTAGCCATGCTAAAATAATGCAAACTAAATAGAACAAAAACAATTAAAAGTAAGCATATAAGAACATGACCAAACCCTATCCCATAGTGGATTGGTGCTATTGTGGAAAATAGCCCTTTCCCAACCCTTGATAATGTAGATGATGATGATGGATAAAATCAGTTCTCAATTGAGAGAATGACTTTGCATGAAGACTTGTGGATCAAGATGTGGAGATGGAATGCTAAGATTGTGGAGGATTTGAACAATAGAGGATACTTCTATTTATGGCCAAAAGTGATAAAATAATTCCAAACATGGAGGATGTGGGACTAAAGATAATCCAATGAGAAGAGGCCACTTGTCACCTTGTGATAGGTTGGAGGTTGAGCACATTTTGGTCAATGTGCCAAAGAGAGGGAGATTTCAAATTTGAATTTGAGAGTAAATGCTGAGTTTGACTTGTGCAAGGGACATGTAAGAGAGATTAATTGCTTTGTTGGATGTACATGTCCACTTGATTTTGAATTCAAACTTGAGGGAATATTCCTCAAAGATGCCATGTTGATGGAAAATGTTGGATTTAATAAATCAATAAATTGATTTATTTGTGCAAGTGGAAAAATCTAGAGAATGCGATGGGTAGTTACGTTAGGCTAATTAGGATTAGATTAGCTTAATGATGATTAGGTGAGTTTGACCTTTTTGACTTGAATATTTTGATTTATTTAAATCAAAAAGGGATGGAAGGTGATTTTAGATTTAATTAAATAAAAGGCTTGATTTATTTAATTAAAAGGAGGGTGATGTTATGATCAAGTTGATTTATTTAATTTAAACTGATGACTTTAGGATATTGATAAATAAACTTGATTTATTTGCTGAATGGATGAATATGATCTAATCGAATGCATTATGCCAATTTTGCGTGTCTACAGCAACATGACAAAATGCACCAATTTTAATATACTTTACTGTTGGCTTGACATTATCCTACAAAGTTTCTGGAAAGCCAAGGAAGTGATCCAAGATATACCCAATAGTGACTCTCCCATTTTCTGAAGCAACCTTTTGAGGCACTGTTTGGGAGGGTTCAATTGCAGGTGGCTCAATATGTCCTAGTTGGGTCAAGGGTTGTGCTTTTGGGATGTTAGGATTTATGTATAGAAGATTCCATGTGGTTATGTTCACAACTGTTCCATTGAAATACCCAACATGTGCATTTTTAACAACAAGGATGACAACTGAACTAGGGGTGTACAACCTTTCTAGCTCATCACCATTTGCTTCCCAATTTGAGCCCCACAAATTAACATCAATGCAAAAGGATAAAAAATCATTAAGTTTAATAGTCTTGTATATTGTTTCAAAATGATCCTTTCTTTGTATAGTTGATACCTTTCATACATGCACCACATTCCTAATAATATTAATCAAACTATTATTGCTACAATTTGTAATTTCATTTATTTCCTGATGAATTTAAATACTTTCTATAGCACAAAGGCCTCATTGTCACAACATTTCAACATTGAGTTTTGATCTAAAATAATTTCCATGTGGTCATTTAGCTTATTAAATTTCCTATCTGCTTGTCTCACCGAGCCTTTTGACACATAATAAGTACAACCCACCTAAACCCTATAATAATGCAATTCTGCTATGTCATTAAAGCAAGTGATTCCTATTTATGTTCCCTCATTGTTAATAATGTTAAAGATGAAAACCTATCCCTCACGTCCTTGTTGTTGTAACGGTGCATATCCCTTTTCATTGTTACCCAACCTTTTATTGTCCATTTGGTTTGGTAAACATTCAACCCTTTAATAGGGTTGATATTTTTAGGAGCATTATGTTGTCTTGGGGATGTATTAATCCAAAATGTTGAGGCTCGTTTGGATGAGGAGGGTGAATCATAGCCAACTAGTTGTTCTTCTTGATCTCTAAACAAATATCTAACTTTTCTAATTACTTTACAATCTAACATTTTGACATCTAAGGACTATATGACAATTGCCCTAGAATCAAATGAACATCAAATACTTAAAAAGGAGGTCCCCATGAAAAAGAAAGCATAAAAAAAATAGTACAAGTAGTGCAGAACATTATCTAACCTTGATTCCCATAGATTCCTTCACAAGTAGTTTGTCAAGCACAAGATGGAACCTATTTTCAATGCCACTCTAAACAAAAGTTCATTGTAGTTTGTAGGAAAAGTCCCTATTTACATGTGGATTCCATTAGAAAGGATGAATTTGTAGTGGTCAACTAGGCTTTGATTGCCTCCTATTTTTTGGAAAGACATTAGCTGGAGAAATAGAGATGGAACAACATCTCCAGTGATAATAAATCATATAGCATGTGTTGTCAAGGATGGATGTAAATTTGTATCCTACAAGGCAGTTTTACTCAGTGAAGCAGAAGCAATGATATATTCATGGCTATGACACAAGTGTAGAAGCAAACAACAATGTTGAAACATTTGAAAATTGTAACATTTTTTCCCCTAACACATAGGTGAGTCTCAAATGGCCAACAAATTGAAAGGAAACAAAATTTTAAAGAGTTTGAATATAAATTAGTTAGAATATATATCACAACTATTAATTCAAATGAAGCATATTCACAGTTCAATCAATGCACATGGCAAAGTGTGAATATAATTGTTAGCAGCAAAAAAAAACCAAAGAATAGACTTACAAGATTGGTGCTTGAGGATTGTTCATGAGCCTAGGTAGAGCTAGAGTCCACTGACATTGTTGGGGCTTCTCTTTTAAAAGATGAGAGTTGCAATGCCAAAAGTTGACTACAAGCTCTATGACTTCAAAACATGACATGATCTCTCAATTTTTTTGCATAGACATCAAGAATATGATAGCAAAGGACTAATAAAAAAGGGCTCAATGATTCATATAACACTTAATATAAATTTATTATTCCATTTTTTTTGTTTCATTTTTTTAATCTTTCATTTTTTTCTACAGACATCAATAATATGAGGGAAAATAAATAATTAGGAAAAAGGATTCAATTTTCTATATAACAGTTAATATACAATATATCATTCAAACAATGCCCTATCAAGGTTCAAACAAATAACAACTATTATCACAAAATAATAAACATTAGGAAGAGTATGTATGTACATTGTTTACATCTACTTTGGCATGCATACATATCTACACATAGGAAAATTTAATATTATTTCATATATGGCTTCTATTATGTGCCAATGGTTGCAACACAATAAAATAGTCTATGTTGTTTTCCATAACACATTGTTAATTGTTGTTCTCTAGCTTTGGCTATATTGTTTCATTTTCAGTACAAATAAAATAGTAAATGTTATAGAGTTTATGTTGTTATCCAAAAGGTATTCTTGACTATCATTTCCACTTATTTTATTTCCCCTATGTGCAGAAATCTACATATGTGATATTAGATGCAAAAAATATTATTATAGAACACTTAAAATACACCTTATGATTCCAAGGATGTCCCAATAGAATAAAGATAGGGATCACTATGTATCAATGTTCTTTGCAACTACTATGGCATACATACATTCTTGCACATAGGGGAAACACATTTTCCATTAGTACAATCAAATGTCTACACAATTTTAAACAAGGCATTATTGGCTATCACAACTATGAGCAAGGAGAGAAAGCTTCTATGAAGGTGCAAGTTCAATCATGTGTTGTCAAGCTACTATCTAGCTGGGACTAGGTTTTTTTTTGTGTTTTCCTATATGGAATGATATTTGGAAAAGCAATAAAAAACTACCAGCTGTGATAATTTATTTCCCATTTTTTGCAGAAGCTAAAGAAAGCAAGGAGCAAAGAGAAAGCAAGCAGGAAGAGGTACACTTGAACTAAGCAAAAAGGGGTGTAATTTGAAAAAACCCTTTGTATTTCTAGATGTTCTTATATATACTTGTGGACATGGTTATATGCATGTATACACCTACATATACATATACAAAAACATGTATGCATGAAATTTAATGTTCTTAGTGCATACAACATCTTGATATAGTTGTTTGTAGACAACTATTTTTGTAATGTATTTGTATGTGTTAGTATGTATGTGTGTACATGCATTTTCTACAATATCTTTTAGGATATGCATCTATGTATATATAGATATATCAAGTTTTCAATATCAATATAGTTATTTTCTTCTTGTCTATCTCAATTGCCACATACTCTTATATCTCCACAATTTCTATTCACTATTTTGAATTTATATATGTATATGTGGTTGTGTATGTGCCTATATGCATTTTCCACATGCATTGCTAAAGCCACATCTCAACAATCACCAATGCCCTATGGAAAATAGTGCAGACTATCATCGTAGGCCACACAAAGACTGCCAACAATGCTATATTGAGAAGAGCATGAACTGTTTTATTACTTTGAAACCATTTCTAGTAGATAGAAACCATACAACAAACACTAAAGTATGTCTTTATTTTGTTGTGTTTCATTGTTCTTTTTATGTGTGAAGATATGTATGTATGTGAAATAAGATGTAGACAACATTAATATAAACTCGTCCCTTGTTTATTACTTTGCTAGGAGAGTTGTTATTTTTTTGTTCTTAAGAGGAATTCTTGCAACAATAGGCTTCATATTAATCATAATAAGAAACATTGCTTGCCACATACAATGTGTTGAAAATATTTTTGAAGTTAGGACAATAGCATAAACTATTTTATTAATTCATCTTAGGCTATATTGTTTCATATTTTATTCATAATGCAAATGTTATAGAATTTATGATGTTGTCGATAAGGCATTGTCAATTGTTGGTCTATAGATCTAGCTATATTGTTTCATTTCCGATAAGATGTTGTTGAAAAATAGAATTTACTAGGTTGTTGTTGAAACTAATATTATTTTTATTTAAGGCATGAGTGTGTATGTCTGTATATGTCTTTTCTACATGTATCTTTGAGGTTATGTGTATAACTTATGAATATTTTAGCTATTTATCTATCCTTCACCTTTTTTGTTTGCTATCCATTTGGTAGTAGCCTATGTGCTATGGAGAAATGGTTACAGTTTTCAGATGTGTCAACATTTCCATGTGCTTTCCTCCTTATATCCAGTAAAAATCATTTTTTTTCTTCTTGCTACATTACCTTATTGAAAATAAAATATTATAGCCTATTCAATAGTGTCTTATAAAAAATGAAATAGTACACCCTAACCTAGAGAACAACAATCACCAATGTCTTATGGAATCAATATTGTTTACATTTTCTATGAAATACATACATATCTATGCATAGGGGTCATACATTATCCATCACCGTGATCAATAATGTCATTACCAAGACTATTGTATTGGTTCTCGAAAGCAGGAAGAGGTGCATTTGAAGCAAGCAGGTAGAGGTGTGGGTGAGGAGCATATTAGGAAAACCCTTTCTAGAGTATTTCAAAAATAGTTCATGTTATTTTCCATAGGCTATTATTAATTTTTGTTCTCTAGCTTAGGGTATATTGTTTCATTTATGCTCTTTGTGTGTCCACAATGGTTGGAAGGAAATATTCTTTGTTTATGTGTTACATTGCTACTATGAATTTTTGTGTTTTCTAGGTTTCTCCATTTGGTTTATTGTTGAAAGCAACATAGTTTCAAAAATAGTTTAAATGTTATTTTCCATAGGCCATTGTGCATTGTAGTTCTTTACCTTAGGGTATATTATTTCATTTATCGACTTGGTGTAGCCATGATGGTTGGAAGGCAATATTGTTTTTTTTTATGTCCGATTGTTACTGTGAATTGCTGTGTTTTCTGAATTGTTATGCTTTTGAGGTTTTTTTCATCTGGGTCACTCTTGAAACCAATACATTTTCACTTATGGTTTTGTGTTTTATGGTGAAGGTTTTCAATGGATTTGTCACTATCATTTTTTTATTGTTGTATGGTTTCCGTGTAGCAGCAATGGTTGTAAGTAACACTTGCCATTTAAATCCTTAGAAAACATAGCGAATGTCTACACAATTTTCAACAAGGCATTGTTGGGTGTGGTTTTGTGGATTTACCTTCTATTAGAGGTGTGAGTGAGGAGGGAAAGCTTTTGTGAACATCCAAGTGCAATTATCTATTGTGGAATTTTTGTGAAGGTGGTTGGAGCCTATTTTATGTTTATTCCATGGAGCAATCATTGCAAAAGCAAATATTTTATTTTGCAAATATCGGTGCACATTTTGTTTTACAAGAACATCTGTAGGCATTGCATGCCCTAGTTGCATTTGCAAGAATCTATTGCACAAATATATATAGACACAAAAAGTATATGTGGGAATGTAAAGATATACAGTTTATGATAATTTCCATAGGTCATTGTTGGTTTACATGTGGTGCCAATGGTTGTAAGGGAAACACTGATGAACAATGCCATGTGCAGATTTGGATGTATTCCATAGCAGTTGCAAACAACATTGATACATACTAAATTTTTTTTTGGAATAATAAGCCATATTTTAAGTGTTATATCAAACATTATTTAGAAAGAAAAACAAAACATTCATATTTATTATTTTGAGAAAATAATTTCTATTTGGGAAGATAAATGTTATTTCTTTCATTGTCAAAAAAGAATTCTTACAATAATAGGCTTTATATTAAGCATAATAAGAAGCACTAGTTTCCACATACAATGTACTCAAAACCTTTTTGAAGCTATTCAAGGAAGAAGTCAAATACTCTTTTGAAAACTATTTTATCAAAAATGAATCAATATAGCCAAAACTAGACAAGAAAACTTGACAATGCCTTATGGAAAACAACATAAACTACACAACATTAACTATTTTGTTACGTTGCAACCATGACCACTAAATGGAAGCTACAAATGAATAAATTTCAGGTGTTATTACAACCATCGTCAGTACACAAAAACCATACAACAAATAATGTTGATGCAAACGAGTGTTTAATTTTGTTGGCCTTCTCTATCCGCGTAGTGGAAAATTTGCCAACCTATTCCCAACATGTGCCAAGCACTTCTGCAACATTTTTTCACAACCATTGTAAAGGCCTAAAAACCAGGGAGGATGACTGATAACTGAGGGGGTTGACAAGAATTCTGACCAAATTTCACACAAATAGCCTATCATCTAACAAGCTAGAGAACAATAATCAACATAAATTGTATAACATTAACAATTTTATTTCTTTTCTCCTACTCAGCGTAGCAGGAGGGCATGGGGTCTCTTCATGTTGGCTTGGTATTGTTCTTGCTTCTTCCTAGTTTCTCCAAACTCCTTCCCATGGTGTGTTTGGTGCCTACTTCCCAGGGGCTCTCTTTCTTAGTTTGTTCTGGTTCATTCTTTTCCCCTCTTGGTGGTTTGGTGGTGTTTCCTGTTGGCATTTTGTGAGGAGTTTTGGCCCCTCTCTGGCTCTAACTGACATGTCAGGGTTGCTTGGTGTGCCCTCTTGTTGGGTCTTCTCTTTACTTATTTGTAGGATCCCCTGTTCTTCCTGGGGTTTTCTTGTTCCCGAGCACTCTAAGATTCAGTATTTTCTTTTGTTTGTGGTCATGACCTTGCACTCTATGATTGAGTTTCTTGTCTCCCTGAATCTTGAATTGTTTTCTATTCTTCTAGGAGTGGTTCTCGGATCCTTGGTGTTGTTCATTGTGTTTCCTACTACGCATCTTTGGGTCACTCTAGCCCTTCCTATGGAGGTGGTCCTATCTTCTATTGATGTGCAGAAGGATGTGGCTAGTCGTGGCTTCTCTCCTATTGAGATGGAGCAGGATGCTTTCGAGTACACCTGGAAGAAATGTTGGGGGGTTGATTATGCCCTGTTTTGTGGCAGCAAGAAAGCTGAGGCTAGCCTTTATGCTGCTTTCTTTTCCTCATCTTCTACTGAGGTGGAGATCTTGAAAAGAGAGCTGATCTTTTTGGAGTTCTATCTTAAGGATAAGGGGTGCTGCAGTCACCATGATATGGTTGAGCTTGGGACTCTCTCCTATAGAGGTGGAGAGATCAGATGGGCTTTGAAGGAAATAGTGGTTGCCCTATGTACTAGTAGTTACCCTTCCTATAATGGCAGAAAGTGTGGTTTATACGACTCTATAACTTTAGTTGATGGAGCTTTGTTCCAGATCTGTAGTAGATTGTTTGTCCCATCAAAACCAATGAGTGTTAGACTCTTGTAGTTTCCTAGTTCTTACTTAGGCTACCTGCTATCTTTTTGTTGGGTGTTGGCTTACTGTCTTCCTATGATGCTACTGATTGTTTCTGTTCCTATCCTTCAAGCAACTTGTTCTTCTAGGTGTGGGTTTTGGCTCCCCTTAAAACCTGAAGGTTTTGGGTCCTTCCAAAACTTGTTGTAAATGGTTTCAGGTCCATTCAAAACTTGTTTTTCCTATTATAAAAAAAAATTATTGCGTTGAAACCATAATGACAAAATGGAAACTATAAATCAAACAATATTCGATTCAAAAGTGACCTAGATGGTAAAACTGTCAAAGCACAAAAAATGCACTATAACAAACCCATTCAAAACAAAAACCTTTTCTCAGCAGTAGCTTATTAAAAACCCAACAATATATCCTTTTCAATAGAACCTTATCAAAAATGAAAAAAATGTAACCTAAGCTAGAGAACAACCAACAATACCCTATGTAAATCAACACAAACTGTATAACATTAACTACTTTATTCATTTGCAATCGTACGCATAAAATGTAGGCCATAAATCAAACAATATTCCTTTCAACAGTGACCTAGATGCAAAAACCCACAAAACACAAAAAATCACATTGACAAACCCATGCAAAACTATAGCCACAAAACACAAACCATAAACAAAACAATATTTCTTTTAACAAGCAATATAGTCTTCTCAAAACAACACCCTATTGAAAATGAGATGATATATCCTTTTCGATAGCACGTTATCAAAAATGAAACAATATAGCCTAAGCTAGATAACAACAATCAGCAATTGTTAGGGTTAAAAAGTAGATATCTAATAGTTAAATGCATATTTGATCAATAAAACACACAAAAAGTTATAGCAGAAACAAGAAAACATAGAGAATTTAACGTGGTTCACTCAATCTAGGCTACATCCACAAAACCATAGCCATCCAATAATTTTATTATCTAGTTCAAAACTTATTACAATCTCACAAATAATTTCCTTTTTCTACATACTGTAACTCCCATCCCAACCCCTTATAACAATCCTTTTAGAAGCTTCTAGAATTAGGGTTTTACAAAGTCATTTTTTTCTTTCTTAGTGATTTTTTCTTTTTTTAGTGACGACACAAAAAAATGGGAAAAAAAATTCTCGGGGGATGTTGCCCCTGAAACAATCCTTTTAGAAGCTTCTAGAATTAGGGTTTTAGAAAGTCATTTTTTCTTTCTTAGTGATTTTTTCTTTTTTCAATGGCGACACAAAAAAATGGGAAATTTTTTTTTCGGGGGATGTTGCCCCTAAACCCCCAGCAAAGATACATGTTGGGTGTACAGTATAGCATGATCAGCTGCCACATACCACAACAATCTCCCACTTGGAGATGAGTTTAGCTTCTCCCTTATCACCACCTTCGTAAACATATCTGTTGGATTGGCATCTATATGTATCTTGTCTAGCTTGATCTCTCCATCCTCCAATACTAACCAAATGAAATGATATCTCAATTGTATGTGTTTGGTTTTAGAGTGCAAGGCATAATTCTTTGCAAGATGTATAACACTCTAGCTGTTTGTAAACAAGTAATTTTTAGCCTGTCATTTTCCAAACTCTTCTATGAAAATTTGTAGCCATATCATCTCCTTTTTTGCCTCTATTGTAGCAACATACTCTGCCTCCATGGTGGATAAAGCAACCACCTTTTACAACTGAGAAATCCAACTCACTATTGTCCCACCAACTGTAAATACATACCTTATGGTAATCTGCCTGGTATCAATATCCCCTGCTAAATACGAGTCAACATAGCCTTTTAAATAAGTATTAGAGCCACCAAAAAATAAACATTTATTAGATGTACCTCTCAAGTACCTGAGAATCCATTTTACCGCATTTCAGTGCTCAACACCGGGATGACTCATATACTTTCTGACAACTCCAACATGTGCAATATCTAGTCTTGTGCATACCATGACATACATTAAACTATGTACAGTTGAAGCATATGGTACCTTAGACATTTTTTCTTCCTCCTCTTGTGTCTTTGGACACATATCCTTAGTCAATTTAACATGACTGGGAAAAGGTGTGTTGACAACTTTTGCATTTTTCATATGAAATCTCTACAACACCTTTTCAACATAATCAACCTGAGATAAAAACAATTTTCTATTTTTCCTCTCTTGTAATCTTCATACCAAGGATTTGGTTTGCTGCCCCCAAATCCTTCATAGAAAATTAATTTTCTAACTGTTGTTTTAACTCCCTTATGTGATCCATGTTAGATCCTGCTACAAGCATATCATCAACATATAAACATAAGATAATGTAGCTATCATCATCTAACCTTTTAAAATAAACACAATGGTATGAATTACATCTATTGTAGCCTTGCTCAGCTATAAAACTATCAAATTTAATATACCATTGCCAATGTGCTTGCTTCAAGCCATATACACTTTTCTTCAATATTCACATAAGTTTCTCCTTACCTTTGACCTCAAATCCTTGTGGTTGTTCCATATATATTTCCTCTTCCAAGTCACCATGGAGAAAGGTTGTTTTAACATCAAGTTGTTCTAAATGAAAATCTTTAGTAGCCACAATACTTAAAAATAGTATGAATAGAAGTCATTTTAACAACTGGAGAAAATATTTCATCAAAATCAATATCATTTTTCTGTGCAAATCCATTTATAACTAATATGTATTTAAATATTTTCTTACCTCCATCCTCCTCTTTCAACCTATAAACCTATTTGTTTGGTAGTGTTTTTACCTACAAACAACTTGCATAATTTCCAAGTCTAATTTTTCAGCAAGGACTCCATTTCTTCTTCCATTCCATGCTCCCACTGAACCTTGGTATCCACCTACATAGCTTCATCATAACATTATGGTTCACCGGCATCAATTAATAAAATAGAATATAAAGAGGGAGAAAATATTTCTAGAGGTCTACTAATCCTTGAAGATCGTCTAACATTCACTGGATTTTATGGTATTTGTTGTTGTTGTGGAGCATGAGGAACCACAGGAACATTGTTGTTTGGTGTATCATCTGACACTACATAATCATTTTCTTTCTTCTCCTGCTGCTACAACTTATCTTTCTACAACACTTTCTCATTGAATATGACATACATGCTTCTCACAATTTTTTGATTTTCAAAATCCCAAAGCCTATAGCCAAATTCATCAATGTCATATCCAAAAAATATACATTTCTTTAATTTTGCATCAACTTTGGTTCTATTTTTAGAATCTACATGTGCAAATTCTTGGCAACCAAAGGTCTTGAGAAAAGAATAACTCACCTTCTTACCTGTCCATGTTTCCTCTAGAATACCACAACTCAAAGGATTAGAGGGACCTCTATTGATTAAATAAAAATAAGTTTTTATAGCCTCTTCCCACATGTTTAAAGGAAACCTAACATGCAATCTTATAGTCCATGCATTCTCCATTATTGTTATGTTCATGTGCTCAACCACTCCATTTTTCTATGGAGTCCTTGGAACCATTTTCTGCCAACGAATACCATTTGAGGAACAATAATATTCAAACTCTTTGTTGCAATACTCACCACCATTATCATATCTGAGACATTTTAGTTTTTTACCTATCTCATTCTCAACCAAGCTTCCCCATTTCTTAAAAATTTCAAATACATTAGATTTTTTCCTAAGGAAATAAATCCATAACTTCCTTGCATTATCAATAAAAGTGACATAGTACCAAGAGCCATTGAGAGAATATACTTAAGCCAGTCCTTATACATCTGTATGCACAAGCTCCAATTTCTCATCTTTCTTTTGCTTCCAATCCTTGAGAAAACTAACTCTCTTTTGTTTTCCATACAACTTTCACAAAAATCCATATTAACATATTCAAACCTGGTAAGACATTCTTTGAATGAAGTACTTTCATAAATTTTGCACTCATATGCCCAAGTCTATTATGCCATAGTGTTGATTCAAAATCCACAACAACTATCTGATTTTCTTCCTACTAAACTACAACAACTATTCCTGAACATTGATTTTTATCTGCAATAGCTAAAGTAGAAGGAACAATATGACCTATACAAAGATATAAGGTGCCTGCTTTCACACCTTTTGCTACCACTAAGGCAGCTTTTGTAACCTTCCAATTTTTATCACTAAATGTAATAGCACAACCTTCATCATCTCCCAAATAAACCAGCCCAAAATCCCCTTGGACATAATCAAGAAAATAACTTCTATGGGACGTAGCATGAAATGAAGCCTCTAAATCTAACACCCAAGAATCATCAACATTATCAAGGGAAATAATCAAAGCATCCTCATTAGATTTATTACTTACCACATTTTCCTCTTTATTTCCTTCCTTTATGTCTCCTTTATTTTTTCAAGATGAACAATCTTTCTTTAAATGACCCAGCTTACCATAGTACAAGCAATCCCTCTTGTCTCTAGATTGGGACCTTTTGTCCTTTGATCTTCCTCATGACTTCCCATGAATTCTAGAATTGTTTCCTCTCTCCTTTATTTTTCCCCTACTTTCTGAATTCAAAACACTTCCTGATGTGGATGTTCCACTTGAGCTTTTCCTATGAATTTCCTCGCTCAAAATAACACCAACAACATCATCAAATTTCAATGTATTTTAACTAGAAATAGAATTACTAACAACCATGACCAAGCTATTCCAACTTTCAAGAAAAGAACATAGAATCAAAAGAGCCCTAACTTCTTCATCAAAGTTTACATCTACAGAAGTTAATTGACTGGTAACTATATTAAACTCATTTAAATGATCAACAACTGACCCACCTTCTACCATTTTCATATTAAATAAACGCTTCATCAGAAATACCTTATTTGAAGTAGAAGGATTTTCATATAACTTTGTTAGGGTTTCCATCAAATCTTGAGTTGTCTTTGTTGTTGTAATATTGAATGCCACCAATTGTGCCAAGCATAAACGAATGGATCCCAGTGCCTTTCTGTCCAAAAGATTCCATTCCTCATCACTCATTCCTACCAGTTGCTTGGTTGTTCCTTCCAATGACCTCCATAAATCCTTTTGATAGAGATAATCCTCCATTTGCATCTTCCATAACTAATAGTTTTTTCCCATTGAATTTATCTACCTTCAATTTACCCCCATCTTCCATTGCTCCCACTTAACTGTGAGACCTTCCTACAAACAATAATCAAACACAGCCTCACTCTGATACCACTTGTTAGAGTTAGAAAGTAGATATCTAACAATTAAATGTAGATTTGATCGATAAAATAGAGAAATAAAACACACAGAAAAATTGTAGCAGAAACAAGACAACACAAAGAATTTAACATGGTTCACCCAATCTGGGCTACATCCACAAAACCATAGCCATCCAATGATTTTACTATACAGTGTAAAATTTATTACAATCTCGCAATAATCACCCTTTTCTACATACTGTAACTCCCATGCCAACCCCTTATAACAAGTTTTTTAGAAGCTTCTAGAATTAGGGTTTTAAAAAGTCATTTTTTTCTTTTCCACATACCACAACAACAATGCCTTATGGAAATCAACATAAATTGTATAACGTTAAGCTATTTTAAAGCCATGCAACAACAATCAATAATGCCCTATTTAAATCAACATAAACTATATAATGTTAACTAATTTATTGCATTGCAACCATATCCACAAAACTACAATTTGGATTTAACACTGACCCAGATGCAAAAACCCACAAAACACAAAAAATCATAGTTACAAATCCATGCAAAATATAGTCTTTTCTCAACACCACCTTATCACAACTTGAAACAATATAGCCTTTTCAACAACACCTTATCGAAAATGAAACAATGTAGCTTAAGCCAAACAACAACAATTGGTAATGCCTTATCAAAATCAACATAAACTGTATAACATTAACTATATTAAAACTAGACAACAACAATCAACAATTCCTTAAGGAAATCAACATAAATCAAGTATAAGGCTAACTATTTTATTGTGTTGCAACCATAAGGACAAAACACAAGGCTTAAATCAAACAATATTTGTTTCAACAATGACCCACATGGAGGAACCCACAAAACAAAAAAATGCAGAGTAACAAACCAATGCAAAAATATTGTCTTTTCTCAACAACACCTTATCAAAAATGGAACAATATATGCTTTTGAACAAAGCCTTATCATAAATGAAACAATATAGAACAAGCTATAGAACAACAATCAATAATACATAAAACCCATTCAAAATGATAGCCATAAAATGCCAACCATAAATGAAACAATATTGCTTCTAACAAACAATATAGTCTTTTCTTAACAATTCCTTATAAAAAATTGAAACAATTTAGCCTCTTCAATAGTGCCTTATCATAAAATGAGACAATATAACCCAAGCTAGGCAACAACAATCGACAAAAACTACATGATTTTAACAATTTTATTTCGTTGCAAACATAGCCGAAAAATGGAAGGCATAAAAGAAACCCACAAAAATTCATAGTAACAAACCTATGCAAAATATATTGTTTTCTCAACAGAACCTTATTAGAAATTGAAACAATATAGCCTTTTCAACAACACCTTATTGAAAATTGAAAAAATATATCCTTTTTAATAGCACCTTATCAAAAATGAAACAATAGCCTAAGCTAGAGAACAATAATCAACAATGCCTAATGGAATCAAACATAAACTATATAACATAAACTATTTTATTCTGTTGCAACCATAACCACCAAACAGAAGCTATAAATCAAACAGTATTGGTTTCAACAATGATCTAGATGGAGAAACCCACAAAATGCCAACCATAAATGAAAATATATTCCTTTTAACAAATAATATAGTCTTTTCTCAATTGCTCCTTATCAAAAATTAAAACAATATAGCCTTTTCAACATCACCTTATCGAAAATGAGACAATATAGCCCAAGCTAGAAAAAAAAATCGATAAAAAACTACATAATGTTAATGATTTTATTCCATTCCAAACATAGCCAAAAAAACAAAATCCATAAAGAGAAACCCACAAAAATTCACAGTAACAAAACCATGAAAAAATATATACTTTTTTCTCAACAAAACCTTATCAAAAATTGAAACAATATATCCTTTTCTACAACACCTTATCAAATATTCACAGTAACAAACCCATTCAAAAATATACTCTTTTCTCAACATAACCCTATCAAAAATTGAAATAATATAGCCTTTTCAACAACACCTTATCTAAAATGAAACAATATATCCTAAGCTAGAGAACAATAATCAACAATGCCTAATAGAATCAAACATAAACTATATAACATTAACTATTTTATTCCGTTGCAACCATAACCACAAAACATAATCCATAAATCAAACAATATTGGTTTCAACAATGACCAAAATGGAGAAACCCACAAAACCTATGGAAAATGATAGCCACAAAATGCCAACCATAAATGAAACAATATTGCTTTTAACAAACAATATATACTTTTCTCAACAGTGCCTTATCAAAAATTGTAACAATATAGGCTTTTCAACATCACCTTATTGAAAATGAGACAATATAGCCCAAGCTAGACAACAACTATTGACAAAAATTGCATAGCGTCAATAATTTTATTTTGTTGCAAACATAGCCACAAAATTGAAGTCATAAAGAGAAACCTATAAAAAATTAATAACTTAACAAACTCATGCAAAAATATACTCTTTTCTCAATAGAACCTTATCAAAAATTGAAATAATATAGCCTTTTCAACAACACATTTTCAAAAATGAAAGAATATAGCCTAAGCTAGAGAACAATAATAAAAAATTCACAATGGAACCAAACATAAACTATATAATATTAACCATTTTATTCTGTCGCAACCATAACCACAAAATGGAAGCCATAAATCAAACAATATTGGTTTAAACACTGACCCAAATGGAGAAACCCACAAAACACAAAAAATCACAGTTACAAACCCATGCAAAACCATAGCCACAAATCATGAACCATAAACCAAACAACATTCATTTTTAAAAACAATATAGTATTTTCTCAATAGCACCTTATCAAAATTTGAAACAATCAACAATACCTTTCCGAGAATGAAACAATATTGCCTGCCACAAACCACAAACCATAGATGAAACAATATCGCAAATATTTTTTTGGATATGCACCTCTTCCCACTTGCTTCAAAAACACCTCTTCCTGCTAGCTTTCTCTATGCTGCCTTGTTTCTCGAAGCCTGAAAAATATTGCATTAATGTTAGCAATTTTATTTTACTGCAAACATAGCCAGAAAATGGAAGCCATAAAGAGAAACCCACAAAAATTCATAGTAATAAACCCATGAAAAACCATAGACAAAAAACACAAACCATAAATGAAACAATATTCATTTTTATAAACTATATAGTTTTTTCTCAATAGGAGCTTATCAAAATTTGAATGTTACAATCAACAGTACCTTATCAAAAATCAAATAATATAGCCCGACACAAATTGTGAATCACAAATGAAATAATATTGCAAAGGTTATTTTTGATATGCACCTCTTCTCGCTTGCTTAATACACACCTCTTCTCGCTAGATTTCTTGCAAAAAATGGGCACCATCACAGAATAACCTCCACCCACTTCATAGAAGCTAGAAAATACTTGATTGAACTTGCACCCTCACAAAAGCTTACCCTCCTCACTCAGGGCTAGATGATAGCAGATATAGAAATAGAATGAGACCCAACAATGCCTTATCAAAAATTTTGCATACATTTTCTTTGTTTCCCAAGGTCTTAAATGGTAGGTGTTATTACAACCATTGCCAATACACAGAAAGGATACAACAATTAATGTTGATGTGAACCAAAATTTAATTTTGGTGGCCTTCTCTATCCATGCGGAAGAAAATCCATCAACCTACTTGAAATGCATGCCAACAACCTCTGCCACCTTTTTCACAACCGTCGGAAGGCTTAAAAAAAGGGAAGACTTACAGATAACTGGGAGGCTGACGAAAATTCTGACAAAAGTTCAAAGACATATGCCACCTTTTTCATGATCACTAGAAGGCTAAAAAACTAGGGAGGTTGACAAAAATTTTGACCCAAGATCACACAAATAGCCTATCGAGTAATCAAATAATTTTTTTTTTTAATTATTTCCTTTTCCTCGTTTTGTAATTAAATATTCCTTTTCAATTATTTTAATTAAAATTCAACTTTTACCTCTTCTTCTATAATTAAATAATTATTTTAAATTATTTTATTATTCACTTTCCCTCCTAAATTAAATAATTTCATAATTATTTAATTTATTCTAGCAACTTCCTTTTACCTCTTTATCTGTGCTACACTTATCTCTTCACATATCAAGTAACCTCCACCCTTGATAAGGTTTTATCACCTTTTAATCTCCACGGTGCATCCTCAACTAAACCCTATTTTTTCCCTAACCCTATTTCCCCACTTCTAAAAGAAATCTCATCCATTCATTAACATCATTCCTCATAATTTAATCTAGGCCCTTCATTCAAATTTAATTTTCTATAAAAGAGAGCTATCCCTTTCATTTCAAACCCTATTGAGCTAATGAGCTAATCATTCTAATTGAGTACAACTACTATATTTGATGTTTTTCTATCACTATCACTAGACTTACTCTTGCATACTACAATTATGAGGTCAAGCAAGTATATAAAGAAAAATGGAGAAGAGCAATGAAGGCAATTCAATCATGGCATAGGAATTATGGAAATATTGCTTTGTTATTTTATGTTTCTATGTTCATTTATTCTTCATCATTGGATTAAGTCTTTAGGGCTTGAGTTTTATGTATTTTGTGCTTGGTACTGTTAATTCATACCTTTTCCCATGATATTACCATGTTCTATGTTGGTGAACCTGATTTGAATGAATTGGATTTGAAAGATGAACCATAGATTTTTGTATGCTCTATGTTTAGAGAGATAGATCTAACAAGTTTCTTCAATTTTCATTCGAGGGAACCTTAGAGATCTCAATATAGGGATGTAAATGAGGGAAATAGATTTGCAATAAGATTTCCTAGGGTGTGATTAAAGAGTAAAAGGGGGTTCACCCCCAAGCAAGGGCTTGGAAAGACATTAAGTGTAAATGATATGAAAAACATAATTAGATGACCTAGAAATGAACTTGAATCAAAACAATAAACTAAGAAAGTACAAAGGTGCACCTTAGAAAATGAAGAGGCTCAGAACAAGGTCTGAAATCCTAAAAATTTGATCTTTAATGCACACTGGGACTCATATGCCAAGTTGGGTGAATCAATCTCAGATTAGGGTTTCTGGGTAGAAACTTGAATGTAGCAGTGACAAGTTTGAATCCTTTGAAATCTAGGAAAAATACTATACAAGGACTCATATGACACAAGTGGTGTATCAGTACCATTCTGATTTTTTGGAAAGTCAAGATTTGAATCTATTCTCCTATCTCTACTCTTCCTTCCAAACCTGATTTCGGGATTCAAAGCACTAAATTGTGCTTTGTAGAGGACTTTTCATGATCTTGTAAACAAGGTGACAACTTTGACAAGTATGAATTTTCTCCAATCTTTCTCTTCAATGAATCTTCAAACTAAATCTGCACATCACACACCAAAGAGAGGGAAAAGTGTTTTTTTTTTTACTAGATAGGGGTTTAGATTGGTCAAACCCCATTTTGGAAATCAAACCTTGACATGAATAGAAATATAATGGAGGAATGATGAATGAACAAAATGATATGTTGCAAGTCACCAAACCCTAGGAATGAATGTTGAATTATTGTATGTAATGGGTAGCATGAATTTATATCTTGAATCTCGTTGGAATGAAATGCATCTAGATTTGAATGCTTGCTTGAATCATCAAACCCTACATAACAAATGTTAGCTCAAAAACAAACATGATGCATAATGACTTTGACATGATGCTTGAATCTTGAATAATGCTCCAAAATGCTTGATAATCAACCCTTGAAGGATCTTGAATGCTCTTGTAAATTCTATAGACTCTCTTAGATCTTGATCATAAACTTGCTTTAAGGAAGGCTCTCTTGAAAGTCTTAGGTGAAAATGAGTGAAATAACCTTACATTTATACTTGTTTAATCCAAATTCCTTGAAATTACAACACTACATGCCATCAACAGATCTAGGAGAATAAAATCCTACCAAGAATTTGAAAATAAATTAGGTCTAAGATAAGTGGGACTCGTGTGCCAATTGCGGTGTATGGGTCTCATTAGGCTAACCTAGGAATGAAAATTATGAGAAATGCTTAGTTTAATGTGAAATTTAAATTTAGACCCTGAAAATTAGGTGGGACCCATATGCTTAAGGTGGTGTCTGAGTCCCAGATATTTAAATCTAGGCCATAGAATCCAAAATAATTATTTTTTGATTCATCATTTGATATATTTCAAGATTATCCTCAAAAAGATGCATTAAATAAGGGTTTTGGAATGTATAATAGGGCCAATTAAAGCATAAAGAAGCCCAATTCTAGGCCCCACTTAAGTGATAGGATGAAATTGCTTCAAACTCACACTAAAGTAGAAAAACTCACATCAAGAGGGGTCCAAGTGTACCAATCCTAGTCAGATAGGATGACAACAATCAAGAGGGTTGTGCAAGACCCCAAGGATCAAGATCCTATGGAAAAACTAACATAGGAACAAAAGAGCACACATGTCAATAATGTAAGGATCAACAACAAGGCACAAGCATACATTTCCAAAGATAAAGATAATAAAAAATAGAAACAAGAGAGAGGTGGATCAAGGTTCGACAATTTGTCTCGTACGTTGTGGATCAAATCTAGGTTGTTTGTCCAAGAATATTTACAAGTGGAACATGGTGTCCACTATGCAAACCAAACACATGTTGGAAAGGGCTAGTGGAATCCAGTATCCACTAGGTGAGCCCCCAGAGACACATACACACATGGACGGAATGCATTGACATAGAAAAGAAAGTGGGTATGGGAAAGTCATTCCTAATTTCTACTCCCATACGTATAATCATAACAAAACTATACCTCTTGATAAATTTAAAAGGGTGCCCCACAATACGAACAAAAAAATCCATGAGGCACAAAAATCTTTGTATTCTTGATACCCGGGAATAAATAGGATGGCTCCACATGCAAGTAAAGTGTGTTATGCAAGGTGGCCATATAACAAATATTGTAAATGGAAAGTAGTGTAGGATACATTCATAGGAGTTTTTATTAGTTCATGTAAGGTATTAATTGCATAACATCATGTCTAATATCTACAAGAGAGGACCAATTGAGGAATAGAAGATTCACAACTTAGGGGATGCAAGGTGTCGCATCAAGCCACTAAGAGGAATATAATATGCTAGGAGATATCACACTCGTAAAGGGCATCACACCCAATGTCACCACAAAGCGAAATATGTTGGTTATTTTTCTTGCAACCTTCAATCCTAAGAAGACACATAGTGCCTAAACTAGGGGATTGAATATTTAGGACAAGAAATATGCACTATCAATGGATTGAAGACAAGAAAAGCCAATGAATAAGGCTATGAAAGCCTTCTTCACTTTGAGCTCCATAGGACTCAGGAGGATGCTCCTAATTGTAGGCCTGATTTTAAGATAAATTTATGCTAAGCAACAAACTATAGACTTATGAAAGGGGATAGTTCTCAGGTATATTAGTTTAATGGGTATTGTATATTCTACTAGTTTCAATTATAATCCCATTTGCATTGAAAATTTTAGAGAACACATAACTTAGATATCTTCATCTCAAACACATAGAGGGTTGATAGATAATATTATGTCAAATTTAGCCTCTATACTCTTTGAGACACCATGAAGATACAAGGAACAAATAAATTAAACAAGAAAGAAAATGAACATCCAAGTAAAAGGGCTTTAAATGATTTATATTGTTTTTGAAAATGTCTTAGGCTTTATGATAGATCAATTCCTTATTATGGCTCATAGAGTCAAATATAAAACTACAATAGAGATCTTATTAGCAAACCAAGTTCAACCAATGGATTTAAAATATGTTAATTCCTTACATTAAAAAATCCACTCATATATCCATAAAGTTCTACTTACCAATCCCACCCGCACACTCAAAATTATAGTTATCTGATCAAAGTAATTTAAAACTATTTACTTGAAATAGAACAATGGCCAAACAGCATAATCAAAGTAAACTTGTGGTGAAAAATTCAAACAATCATTGATATATTAAATTCATATAATTAAAAGCATATAAATCTAGAGACAGCTTCATGAACAACAATTTGTTTATGCACAAATCAATTACCATTTTCTCATAAAATCAAACTATTACAATTTACATATTCTATATGTGACTCAGACTCATCACTATCCCACCTTACTCTCCGAATTCATAATTTCAGAACCCTTTACAAATGAGAAGAATAAAGAAGATATAGAAGAAGGAGAAGCCCGAAAACTACATCTGTAGCTTACACCTGGATCCATTCTTCTTCGTTGATCTATTACTGCCTTCAGCTCATGAAGAATCTTCAATCTTTTCCTTGAATCATGCATCTTTCTTTTTCTTTCTCTCTAACATAAAACATTCCCTTCCATTGAAAATATATGTTTTCCACAACTAAGTCCTTCACTCTAAAATTTATCATGACTATCAAAACCTTCACTCTTTTGTTTTGCTTGGGCTACAAATTTATCATTTCATTGTAAAAAGTATTCACTTCTCCCTCATTTTACCCTGTATTGTGAAAGTGATTATGTTTTCTCATGAAAGCATTTTACTCCTCCTCTGTTGTGCTGCACTTTGCATATTCATCCCCAAAAAATAAAATATTATAACTTATAAAGTGAATAATCTCATTCAATTTATTGGAAAAAATAAAATCTAACCCGTGCCCATTATATTTTAAACAGTCCATTTAAAATATTTTCCTTTCAACCTTAAAGGCCTTCACAATTTACCTCAGGGAAACAATTTACCCATGGGCCTACACATTTCTTGCCCAGTAGCAGATGGATTTTTATTTTATATGGTGAAAGTTTTAATTATTTCACCGGGCACTTTACCCCACCAATACCCACTCTCCCATTCCTCTCCTCTTGACGACACTAAAAAAACACATGGACTCATAGGAAAATAAGATTTAAACTTTAAAATAAAGCTTTAGTATTGATAAAGAAGGATTTGTTAAAATCAATACACCTCTCCTCCCCACTTCCCCCACCCTAATGCTAATGTTAGCCCTTCTCTTCATGGGCTAGTAGGGAAACTTTTTTTCTTCTCTACAACTCCACTTTAACCATGGCAACATCATTATTATAAATGTTTACTATAGTCACATGAAGATTTATCTTCGATTCATTGAAATACTATGTAGGTGAGCTTCCACAATTTGATATGTCCTCACTACAAGCACAAATAGTCTCGTGCAAGGAAGATATGCTCCCAATTCACTCACACATTATGGCATCGACAGTTGATGCTAATTGCAGCAGCAATTTCTTGTAACCGTCATCTAACAATCCTCTGGGGTATCAAGTCGGACCCCCAAATTTGATCAAGCAATCAAGGTTTGTGCCCCTTTAAAGATATTAAGGTTTAGACATAATTAATCAATTCAACTTTGTTTAGATATTAAGGTTTTCTTGATTTTCTTCATTTTGAGTATAAGTTCCCTTTATTTCCTTTTCCTTTTTTATCACCACATTTAGATTTCTCTATGGTCTTTCCTTGATATTTGACTTATTCTTCAGGAGGTAGGAGTTCAAGTGGAATAAAATCTTCAATTATATTTTCTATGCACTTGGAAAAGCCCTCAAGGATTTCAAGTGAAAACTCAACATGACAATTCATTGCATCGATTCACTTCATGCAACTTAACTTGCTCTCTCTATTTTGAGCCACTCATCTGTTTACAATTTCACATTGCCAAGAGTTCATAAATTTTTTGATGAGCATTCATCCACCTTGAGTATAGTCCCCTCAATTCCAAACATAGTTGGAGCTCACTTTGAGCCTAAGGCATGGCTACAAACAATACACTATATAATTGATTTACTTTTTCAGTATCGTGTAGTTGTTTGAAGAACTTAGCAAGATTGAATGTTGTTGTGGCTCTATCCAATAATAACTCAAGTGAAAAACCATCTTCTATTCAATGGCTTTGCTTCCCTCTAATCATGTTTACAATTATTGCAATCTTTGAGACAAAGTTGTCCCTTATTTAATATCACCATGCATTTGATGGCATAATTGTCATGAATGTAAACATAGTATTTTCATGTGACTACCTTGTTGCCCTCTAAAAGGTTGTATTATTGAGCTTTAACCATGCTCATTTTTTAAACCTTAAACTAGAATAAAAGAAGGACCTTAATTTTTATTCACAACAAAGCAATTTACTTAAAGTGGTTGCAACACTGCAACAATTACAATTTCATGAGTGTGCAAAACATGCCAAGTCCCCATGTGGGCCTAGCTAAAAAAAATTAATTTTGAAACAAAATTCACTTTGAATTGATCTGAGGATACTTGCATATGCATCTGAGATGAAAAATTTGAAATGGGTAACCATTAGAATCCATTTATAAGCACTTTTCACTGTAGTCAAAACAAGTCAAGTGGCCTTTGGAATTCCCCTAGGAAGCTAGTCAAATGACCTCCTAAATTCATGAAAATGCACAAGAAAGAAGACATTTGACCCAAGAATGTAGACCAACAATGACTCAAAAAAATAGATTTTTGAGGTGCAAAATAGGGTATGTGCAGGATCATGATGAGTCAAAAGGTGGCGATATGATGGGTATATGTAGGTATGTGGCTGACAACTTTTTTTTACCCAAAATTGATTAAACAAAAAAAGGTTTTTAAAGCAGATTATCATCTTTCCACCAATATAAATTATTCTTTACTTTGAATTTAATAAATAATTATTATTCATTTTCTATTTGAATTATGAATAAAGTCCCTATTGATAGGTTGATTTAAAAACATCTATAGCTTTCAAATGATATCATATTTTTTGAATCCAAAACATGCTTCATATTCTATGGTTCACATCTATAGGATTAAAAAAAAGTGAATTTCATGAAGTTTTGACCAAGTTAAGGTGGTTAGACATACAATTTTTTATGCTTTTAAAAGTTGTAATAAAAAATTCATCATTAATTATTTACTTGGAAAAAAATTACAAAAAAATATGCATCACATTGGGACATGATTCCTCTACTTATATCTAAAATAATAAAAAATATTATCCTTTTATTATGGTTAGGGTGGTCAGACAGACACCTACTTCTTATTTTTTCCCTAAAATTTAAGTACTATTGCATTGAAATTTCAAATTTTCACCAAATAGATTTATTTTCTTTTTAAATAAACCTAGTCATTGAGAAACTAAATTCAATTTGCTACCTATTCTATTCTTACATATTTTTGAAAATAATATAGATAACTTATTCAAATTTTTACATCAAGTTGCCTAACTTTGATTTTTAAAAAATTTTCGGCACTTAAGGGTCTATTTTTTCCATGATGATCCATGATGATCCTGCACATACCTAATATTAACATCCAAAGTAGCTTAGTCAGACTTTTCTGTAACTATACCTGTTCAAAACTAATTAGGGCTCACCACGTTGCCACCTGGAAAAAATACCAAATCATCCCCTGGGGAATTTCCACGAGACACACTTGGTCATTTAGGTCCATTGAGTGTGTGTGCAAGAGGTATTTCCTTGAATCATCATTTATCACAAGATATTAAGGGTCAAACTTGACAACCTTGAAAAAATTTAGACATACAAATGTAAAAGTAGAACAAACTGCTTTTTTTTTTGACCTAGTAAAAATATCAAATTTGATCATGAGACTCTAAAACCAGACTAGGGAGAATATGAATGTGAGGGGAATGCAAGGAATCAATCCAATTTTCTCGAAAATCATCCATCTTTGAAATATCCACTTGAACATGAGGCCACTTTGTAGGACAAAGAGTTTGCAAACATAATAGTCCCAAAACCCTCCATCTTTGCACTTTAAAACACTGTCAAAACTCATCATGGGAAGCTAAAAACTAACATGCATGTTCACATATGTCAACTGAATATGATCACCAAGGGGTTTGGCATGAAATTCGACTAGCTTTGAGTTATTACCTTCCAAAGTAGCTCACTGGGATAGATTTTTTAGGGGCACTTATGAGTGTGCAAATCAACTTTTTTCATCATGGGCGCTCAAAATTTGAAAATTTTGAAGGTTCCATGAGTGACTCTGACTGGGGACACATGCCCCTTGCTAGCATTGCAAGATTCAATATATTTGGGAGAGTAGACCAAGTGCTAGAACTATTGGGCAATAGAGTCTTTTTAAAATTTTCAAGCCATAGTTGATGGCCCCAGGCCACCAAATAAAAAAAAAAACCCATGTTTTCCTTTGTAAAAACCTAGCTTGTTGAAGGAACTGATTTCTCTCAACCCCCATGTACTTCTCTCACACCAAAACAACATGAGTGAGTGCATTTCTACAAACACAAGCATCAAGCTACCTTTAAACAAGTGAGAACTTGCTCCTTATTTAGCTTTGTTGTCACATGTCAACCAAATCCCATAGACTAGATCATTGTCGATCCCTTCATTTTCTAAGTTTGTAGCAAATGGTAGCATATGAGGATTATAATTAAGACCATATATAATAGTCTTATCACATTTATTCACCCTCTCATAATGATTATCCTTAAAGAAGATAATATTCCTTAAAAATAGTGTGTAATTCTCTTGTGTGTTGAGAAAAGAATGCTCACACATTTGAAACTCCTTTAACCAAATTGCACCATAGGTCATTTTATTATCATTCCAACAACACAACCTAGTCACATCATCCCATGCTTAATGGTTATGAAAATCAGATCTATCAACACCCACAATACCTTCATCTACATTCAAATCAGGGTATTAAAAAAAAATCACCCTCAAATGCATAAACATTGTTTTCCATCCGAGGTTCACACATGATTTCAAATTCATTCTTCAGACTACTATGTGATTCCATATGGAATGTTTCAAATAAAGATTCAAATAGTTCAAAGTTTAACCCATATCCAAAAATTTCACATTGATTTTTTCAAAAAATGCTCAATATTACTCTCCATAATGTCAATATGAATACTTGAATCACCTTGAATTCCATCACTTTCAGGATTAAAACGATCAGAAAAAGCAATTTCACATGCACTAGTAACTTTATGTGCACTATCAGTTGATAGGACTATTGACCTATGTGCCAAAGACTCACTGTTATGTGAAATTTGTTCATTAATGTTTGAACAAGCATCTTTATTTTCTTTCACATAAATGCTTTCCTCATTGAATGAAAACATGTCCATAATCATACTGTGAAGATAAGGAACATGAAAAAATAACTCAAATAACATTCACTAACATGAGATCCACCTTTTTTTGCATCATTTGGGTACTCTACACATAGACCAAAAAGTTCTGCAATATCAATACAATATGAAAATTCATCAAACTATTTCACATTATCAATGGGTAATAATGTTGATTCAAGATCCATGTGCTTTTCATGATGTACATTTTGATCATTTAATAATTGAAACCATTCTTTCATCCATGATTACATCATCATCCTCTTCATGCATAGCTAACATCTCCATAACTACTTCATATAAACAGTCATGAGCAGTAGGGTCATGAGCATGTTCATCAGCATATTCATCATTTCTACCATTGTGTTCAGGATCAACATACTAAACATATACATTCATATCTTAAAATTCTTCATCATTCATACAATTAACATGCTCCATTGGTGGCAAACCTGAATTACATTGTAGATATGCATCAAATAGGATTTGTTCATTCACTTGTGAACAAGTGACTTCATGAATATTCATATCATTGCATCCTTCATCTGAAGAAACTACCTCTAGATCATCCTCATAAGACCATTTACAATCCTCAAAACAATGAAGAAACTTCACTCTTATCATGATCCTCATCACAAGAAAATTTATCACTACATAAATTATGATCACAGTTTTCAGAGTAATTGCTTAGATTTTCATCTTCAATATCTTGACCACTAATTTTTAATGAGAAATCAGCAGCACATGGAAGTGCATCTTTATCTTCATCAGTGGTATACAGATCTGCATATATCCTACTTGTGGGCTAATTACGATAATAAGATGGATGTTCATTTTCCGATATACCCTTTTCACTTGTTTGCATTGCTTTCTGATTTTTCTCAATAGGACACCTACCATCAACATATTGAGGGATCATATTATGTGCATAGTCACATTTCGCTCCTTCTACAATCTTTATCCAATTGAGTACCTAATAAAAACTATGAAGTTTTAATTCTTTTGGCAAGGTACTCAACCCTGGCTCAAAGATTTCACAAAATAAATCAATGCATGTTGAATCCTTAGGTCTGAAACTTCTGGGGACTTCCAACAAGACATTCACAAATATTGAGAAAAAATCATAGGGTGATTCTACCTTGTGCCTTTTCATGTTAGACAATTCTTGAACAAAAGATATTTGATCAACACTACTCAAATTTTTTTGACGTTCAACTTGGAGCTCACTATGATCTGTGTGTTGTAGTGATGGAAAAATTGGAACAACATAACCATCATCATCTTGTAAAAAGGTATTCAACTTGGGAAACAGTGTTTTCTATGCAAAAATTAAGTGGAATCCATTTCTCATTTTATTTTCCACTACTCTTTCTCCTGGTAGGTTAGGCGCAAAATTCAATCTCTTTTCAAAGTCAGTTGGGCTTGACATAATAATGTGCATGAGATTATGGATTGCTTGTCCCCTGCAGTGTCTCATCCTCTGCTCAATGAGCTTTGGTGGAAATATTTGTATTTCACAAGGTGGGTGCTATGGAAGGAGTGAAATAATAGATTGTTTAGAAACAAAAGTTCTCAGTGCTAGGTGGTGGCCAATAAAATTATCAGCCAGGTTGTTGAGTTGATCTCAACAACCCTTTACAAGCCCAAAAGAAACCCTAATGCTCTAGAGGTTTCAATTTCTACTACATGGAATCTTTTTGGGACCCTTAACTCTCTTAGCTCTCTAATCCCCTTGGACAGATGTAGTATGCCTTAGTTCCCCCTGAGCCTGGCTAACTAAAGCTCAATTTTGATGACTCAGCCAAACCTAACCTAGGTTGGGTGGGTTGGGGTGGGCTTATCCATGACCACAAGGGGATGTTTTTGTTGGATTATGCAATCAATTTGGGGGTTCAATCCCCTAGTTTTGCTACGGTGGTGGTGGATTTCCACAAAATTAAAATTTCCATGGAAGCCAGTTTCTCTAATGTTGTTATTGAAGGGGATTCAAGGAATATGGTTCTTATGTTGACTAGGCTTGCTAATCCTTGTTGGAATCTTGAGGACCCCGAGTCCTTAGCTTGCAATCTCATGATTTCCCTTGGGAACTATAGTATGAATCATCTGTATAGGACTAGTAATAAAGTTGTTGATGACTTAGAAAATCTTGGAGCTTTTACTCCAAATTTGGTAATATTGGATGATATTCACCAAATCCCAAGTCAAGTGCTTGAATTAATTCAAAATGATGTCAAAGTACTATCCAAATATGATTGAGCTATATTTTTTGTTAGCTTATTTTGATGGTTTCCATGTTCATCATTTATGACAACTTAAGCTTCCTAATCAATCTTTGATGGTTTATTATTATCTACGTCTCTGGTTTCTAAATTTCCTTTCCCATTTTTGGTGCTTCATTGCTCAATTTTTTGTGGGTGTCGTGATGGGTAGGGATTTAGTTCAAGAGGAACCTACTACTTGTGAAGGTTGGAAGTAGGATAAAGATGTCTGGGTGATTCTTGAATGAGGTAAGTTGGCCTCATATGTGGAGGGGATGCATGGTGTCAACCCCAAAATTTCCATGGAGTTCACCAATTCATGGATGGACAAGACTTTCACTATTGGTGGTGTTTCTTTTGTGGTGTCCCCTAAGCTTATTATAGAGAATACTGGGCATTCCTTGGAAGGGATTTGCATCCCATGCAAGTCAAAGATCCATTATCAGTAGGACATGAAATGATTCCGAAAAGAGGGTGAGAAAGTGAACAAGTTGCAAAATAGTTTCAACCGTATTGAATTTCTTGGTGTTTGGAGTGCCATTATTGAAATTCTCATGAGGTACGTGACTCTTGAAGGGCATTTTTGTTGCTTCCATGACCACCTTTTCTCTATGCTCAATCATCTTAGGTACAATATTAAGATGAACTGCCCCTTTTAGATCATGTTTCACTTAGCAGTCTATTGAGAATGTCTAGGCCAAATCTAAGAAGGTTCCCCTCCACTGGGTCCTTATATTATGTTTATGCAAGTTCCATGATACTTTTCTTCCCTCCCCTGCTACTGTGTGCAAGAACAACTTGAAAATCCTAGACCCCACTAACCCTCCTAGGGACCCCAGCCCTTCTGCTACTATTGATGAAACTCCTGTCATTCACTATAGCACTCGGGCCTAGGGAAAAACCTCTGCTTGTGATAATACCCCTCCCATCCCTATCAATTGTAGTCCCCTATTTGATCCCACTCCCATGGCCATCTCTTCTGGGTCGAGGGATTCTGATAACTTTAATGATGATGATGATTTGTGGAACTCAGCCCTAGCTTATTCCCCTCTACAATCCTCGACTTAGGAAAAAGACTTGGAGGTTCCCAACACCTCGCCTGTCTCTAACCCTAGCCCTCATAATTCTCCCAACCTGTGTGGCAATTTGGAGGAACCTAGCACTGATCAACCACATAAACAAAAAATTGAATGAAATTTTGGAGACTATGAATGTTCAGAAGGATATTATGCAATGGCTTCTGGGTCAGTTGGTTACAACTAAAGAAAGGATCCAATTCTCAGAGGGAAAGGTTTTGGAATAGCAGACCATGTGCCCTGGAGAGGTGGAGAGTTAGTCACATTGGGACATGGTTACTTCCTTGACCATAACATTTGAGAAGTGGGAAAGGTGGGAAAAAGAGTTGGATGACCTTCAGGCTGTTGTAGGTTTTAAGGAAGAAAAGAAGAAAGTATTGACTGAAATTGATGCCATACACCAAAACTAGGACAAGACCATGCAGTGCTTGAGGGTTATCACCGACTACAACAAAGAAAATATGAAGAATACGACTCTCACTCTTTAGGTTTTCCAGGATGAGATATGGAAGAGCCAAAGGAAGTGACTTGTAGATGAGGTGGATGAGGTACATGCACAAAAGAAGGGTAAGAAGGTGTGATTTATATCTAAGTTAATTTTTATAATTAATTTTTAAGATAAAAAATATATTTTTATTTATTCAATTGAATATATTAAATTTTAATAACTTTAAACATTAAAAAACCCTAATCTACTTTATAAATATTTAGATTAGAAATTATGTATAAAAATATAACACATTGAAAAATAGACCTATCTTACCAATTGAATGTTGTTTGGTTGATTTAGACATAATTAATTTGTTTGATTCTCATGGATGGCTGCAGAAAAAAATTTAAAATTATTCATAAAATGCAAAAGAATGTAAATATTTTATTCAATCTCCAATTTACAAATTTTAGTTTAAAAAAATGTTTACATTATTATTATTTATAATTTTTATTTTATTTTTCCAATTAACAATATTATGTCAATTAATATAAGATTTAAGTTAAAATATTTTACACATTTAATTGATATATAATTTATCATCTAAATTATAGTACATTAGTTGGGTTCTAGATTGATTTATGATGTTATTACTAAATATTATTATAAAAATAAACATTTCAATCAAAAATATAAAAAAAATATAAAAAAAATTAAATGTTTATTTTTTAAATGTATTTAAATAAAAAATATAACATACAAACTAAATCATTGTGTAGTGATTCATTCTTAATAAGATGTATGATGTTTTTACTAATTATTATTATAGCAAATAATATTTCAAATAAAAAATAAAAATTATGAGAAAAACTATAATTGCCACATTAAATAAAAAGCATAAATATTAATTTTTGAACATAAATAACAAATATAACTTACTAGGTAAATCATTACTACTTTACTTTTAATTTGATTAATTAAATTCTCATTAGAAACCTTTAAAACATAACTAAAAGAGTTTAAATAAAGAACAAGTAAAAAATATGGAAAAATATAGTTATCACAATAACAATAAAAATTTAAAAAGTCCTGGTATGGGATCTTAACTGGATTGACTAAAGAATTTTGTTGTAGAAAAAAGTCATGGGGTCCAGTCTCTCCCTAGTTTACTAAATAATCTTCTTACAGACAAGAGGTCACTTTCTAACCATTAAATAATGGTGAATTGTTTCATTCATACTTTGATCCTTCATATTTTTAATGACTAATATTAAAAATAAAATAAAAAATTAACTAAAAATGTAAGAATTATGAGAAAAAAATATAGTTATCACAATGAATCTTTAATTCATATTAATTAAATTTTAAATAAATCAAATCAAATTATAATAGTATAAATATTTTTACCATTATTTTAATATATTAACTCATTTATTAGCCGATAGGCTATTATAGGTGAGGAATCGACCGGGAAAGTCTCATGTCTGATATTCCGGTTGGATTCTCACCTGAGACAAGGAATCGACCCGGAAAGTTTGATTGTCCTTGCCGTCAGCAAATTCCCATAATTTTAGTGAGGCATGCCCATTCATCCTTTTTTGGCGTCACCAGGTATGGGTTGGATCCGTTCGCGCCGTTCTGCACCACTCCCCTGGCCTGCGTCTATTGCCTGGCATTTACAAAGTCACCGAATAGTTGTTAGATCATAAATGCAGGCTGGGAAAAAGGGGTTAAGAGAACAACTTCTGAGATCTGGAGAGCGCCATTCTTTGTGTTGTCAAATTCCCGTAATTTGCTATGGCTTGCGAGATTTGGAGAGCGCCATTTTTTGTGTTGCTTCTGACTAGACGGGTCATTTTGGGATCCGTTGGCTATTGCGTTGCAGGCTGAGATATCTACAACTTCCCAGGTTCCTTTCTTGCACTTATGAGTTAGTTTGTGCAGAGTTATTGTATTTGCTGTTATAAGTCTGAGCATTATACTCCTTGATATTCAATGAACTCACAAATCTGCTCTAGAATGTAATTTCCACTACGAATATTGCTCAGAAAATAGGGCCGCAGTTGCATAGAGTTATTAGACAGTTCATTTCGTATTTAGCTGGTCGATTTGGTGCCATACAAATTTGATGTTAATTTCTTAGTTTATATCTGCATATATAACTGATGGCAAGGATCTGTAAGCCCATGCTAAGTCTGAATATTGTGATTCTTCGAATCTGATAATATTTTTTTGTGTATTGTCTGGGACAAATTTGTAGGTGGCTATAGCCTTATTCTGCTGTGTTTCACTTCATTCTAAAACAAATCTGTTAAATGAAAGCTTGGTTTATTCTGCGTTAAAGCAGGTTTATGAATAGAACTGATAGATAAACAAGGAAGGAAGAGAGAGGTTGGTCAATAATGCAGTTGAGAAGAGGAAATGGTGTATGAATGATCTCAGCTAACCTCGAAAACTCTTCCCACTGCAACTCTCCACCCTGGGCTCTACTGTGGAGACCTAAGAAGATATATTACAGCAAACAGTTCGAGCTAAACTAAAACAAAGCACGTGAATGGAAGCAAAGAAAATTCCAGAGACTAGGCCTTAGTACATCAATGAATAGTATAAGAACTCATATTTGGAAGGAACTTAGCGTACAAGACTAGACTTCTTGTCGGATTTGGAATTAAATTCTTTGGGATGGGGTAGGTCTGGCATCAACAGCTATAGGAGACAACACAAAAGTTAGAAGAATACATATTGTGACAACAACTTCCATGCCTGTTTAATGAAACCCAGAAAGTTGATTTGAAACATAAATCGAACTTCATAGTTGTACGATTCTTGAGTTAAAATCTGATAATGGCAATCCTTTACACCAGTATATTAACTGTAGGATGGGGCGGATGGTCAAGCGTCGGTGAAAAGATATCCAATGTGTGTCAGAAGCCAACAATAATGGTAAAAAAACAAACAAGTTGAAATCTCTAGCTGTCCAACATGGTTTTAGGATAATGGCCCCTGCCTGTTTAAATGCAATCCCAGCATAAGTTGGTAGGATCGCACCCAGTATCTAGAAGTTAGGTGGTATTGATTAAAAGCCATATTTCTGGCAGTTCGTGGTAATTGCCAACATCATGTCCCATACCAAATAATTATACTCATGAATCATTTAATACTTTGGTAGTACTGACTGGGTTTGCAAAGTGGGGCGTTGTTTTCCATCCAAATGTTCGAAAGAAGTTCTCTCTAAGATACAATTAAGGAAAACTATAGTTAAAATGAAATATTTGTTTGTATTTGTTTGTATCTTATTCTTCTATTCATTCCGCAATTACAATTTCTTAGCGTGCTCCCACATTGTCTTCCACGATTGATCTGCTTGTTATCCTCTCAATTAGAAACAAATAATGTGAAAAAAAAAGAGAGGTAGTGAATTGCCTTCAACTTACACTGTTATTTTGATAAACCAAATTGTTTTCGAATGCCAAATTGACAGATATTGTTTCTATTTTTTTTATGTAACCGCCCGAGTTGCGTTAATCCCGTGCTGGGCCATAACATAGATTGCTACTGGTATTTTTTTTTGTAAGTTTACCCCTTGTAAAGCACACTGAAAAAATTTCGCAATAGTGTAAGTTACAGATTATGGCACCCATTGGATAGGTAGATTAAACTGATATTGATTTTATTATTATCATTTTGATTGACAGTTATAAGATTTTTGTTAAAAGATTAATTAATCATATCATTATTATTATCATTAATATGGGATACAAGATAATAATAATAATAATAATAATAATAATAATAATAATAATAAGATTAAAAAAAAATCACTATAGTATTCAATGCTGATGGGTTAATAATAATATTATTGATGTTAGTATTGTTAATTTTATTTTTATTTTTAAAAATGGATTTGTAATTTTAACTCCCAAAGAAGTGAGTTAATTAACATAGAAATTTATATGGTGAGTTATGATAAAAAAAAAAGATTATTGTGATTTAATGTGGATAAGAAAAAAATAGTAATCTTATGCCAGCACTTTAGAGCTCATATAAATATCAAACAAAATTTAATTACTTATTCATTATTTAGTTATGAATGAGATAAATTAGTAAAAAGTAAGTGTATAGAGTAATAGTATTGGTTAAACAATAAAATAAAATATAGAATGCTTTTAATTGTCACCGTTTCCATGGAGAATATTATGGAAGAGTGAATAATAAGCTAAATTTTTAACATCTTAAAGTAAAGAAAATAAAATTCCCCTACCCCATTTTCTCTCACCCACTAATGGTTTTGAAATTAGAACTTATAATTTAAAAGCATGCATGTAAAAACGAAAAGAAAGAAACGTGAGAAATTCTAGGAAGGCTAAAAAAAAGTAAGTTATAGAATATGAATTAAGAACTTGAAATAGGGAGGTTAAATATATCTAAAGAACATTATTTTAATAGATAATGTTTAAAGATATTTAAAGGTAATTTAATGGTTAATTTTTAAGAAGTAAAGGGGATGTATATATAAAATTATGATTATAATTTATTCATATATCATTATATTTATATTATTTATTAGTACTTTTAGAAAAACAAAATATTATGGTTGAATGTGAAAAACTTAAAAACTTATATACATAAATATTACTTTAGCTTATGTGTTTTTCTAAAAAAAGAATTGTTAGGCTTTTCGATGAATTCCTTTTTTCAGGCATGACATGTTAATTGGTGGTATAATATTAAAATTACTATCGTAAAAAAAATGTTATTGTTAATTGGTGGAATAATAATATAATTACTATTATACTTTATGAGTAAATAAAACTAATACCATTATTGAATAATGTTATCATGACCCTTGGAGAGATGAATTAATGCATAAAGTTATATTGTCAACTTCAAACAAAAGGAAAACCTTTATGATGTTTGCTATAATGCCTTAAGTGCTTAAGAGTGTTAATTAGCTCAATTTAAAAAAAAAAAATGTTGACGTTGTCCAAGTTAATAAAACTTAGTGAGCATTGTGTTTTCTATAGCGCTTGCATAGTTCACATGATAAGATGTTTAATATTAAAAGAAAAAAAATGGTACCACAGATGTTACAGATTGGAAGATTAATATTATACAAGAATCTGGGTTTTCTCCTCAAGTAGTCATCTGGGCATAAATTGGTTTTCGTGAAAAAAATAGGGTTAGTAATATTGTGTTACTAATATTAGGGCTTAGTTTGCCTTTCTCACCCAGATGTAATAAAAAATTAAAATAAATTAATAAATTAATAATAAATAAATCACAATATTTTAAAATATTTATCATATATAGATTAAAAAATCAAAATGATACATCATAATATTTTAAAATATTTATCATAGATAAATTTAAAAAAAAATAAATAAAAATATATAAAGTGAAAGATCAAATAAACAATCAAAGAGATATGATCAAAAAACAAATAAATATAAATTACTAAGAATTCAAAATATTTATTGTAGATAAATTAAAAGATCAACTAAATAATTCAAAGATAAAAATAAATCAAGAAGATCAAATAAAAATGTTTACCATGATAAATTGAATGATCAAAGAAAAAAAAATCAAAAATCAAATAAATAATTCAAAGAGAGAGAGAGAAAGGGAGAGAGCATCAAACTTAGGGTTAGGGTTAGCATTAGGATTAGGTTTACATTTAGGTTTACTAGCATCAAACTTAGGTTTAGTGTTAGCGTTAGGATTAGGTTTACATTTAGGTTTGTTGTCAAGTTTAGGGTTAATAGATATAGTTAGGGTTGATGTTAGAAATATTATTATAAATAACTTAAAAAATAAATCAAAAAAGATTTGATCAAAAGGAAAAATCAAACATAAATCACAAAGATATAAATATATATTTAAAAGATAATTCAAATATTTGAATAAATAAGAATTACAAAGACAAATCAAAAATGATGAAATAAAAAACCTTACCATAAATAAATTAAATATCGGAAAAACAAATCAAAATAAAAGATAATTCAAATATTTGAATAAACTAAAAGATGAATTAAATAAATAAATAAAAAGATTTTATCACAAAGATTTGATTAACATATCAAATAAACTAATCAAAGCTTTAAACAAGTTAAAAGACCAAGTGTAAAACATAATTCAAATATTTGAATAAAGTAAAGATGAATTAAATAAAGAGATAAACATATTTGATCAGAAAGATAAATCAATCAAAAAGGAAAAATAGAGATTTGATCTCAAAGCTTTGATTAAAATATCAAATAAACTAATCAAAGATAAATAAAAAATATGACCCCATTTTCTTCAGTCATTTAAATAATGACAACAATAAATAAAAGAAGGATATGTTCCCGCATCCCGTGAAGAAGGGAAGTATCTAAACTAAGAAGGATTAATTTTTTTTTTGAAAGAAAGGGTAAAGAATTAGGTAGAATCGAATTTTCTTTAAAAGAAAGGAAATTTCCCATTCTATAGTAAATAAATTTAAAAGATGGAAGTAAATACTGTTACTAATTAATTATAGTATTCATCATTGATGTAATTATATATATATATATATATATTGGGGATGAATAAGTAGTTAGTTAAATAAATAAATACATTGTATATAGGAAAGAGATATTTTATTTTGAGTTTAACATTGTTAATATTAAGGAAATATTATTACAAAGAGAACTATTAGGATATTAACATTGTCATTGTAAAGAGAGGATTAATAATTGTTAGTTGTATTTTTCTTGCCCTTCTGTAAAATATGGATATTGCATATTCTCAACCCTCTTAACTATAATAGCTTTGTCGAATTTAAGCTAATTACCTTATTCAACTTTTTGGACTCATTGCTCAGTTAGTTTGCACATACCCTATAAAGTAATGTTTTGTGAAATAGTTATTTTACATGATTTTTTAAAATATGGTTTAGTAGCCTCTACCAAAACACTTTATATTAAATCATCACCATGTTGTTGGGTAGAAACCCAGCCTAGAATAATAATTTAATCTACCTAGCCCATTATGCAATGCCTTATATGCAATGCCTAAATTATCCAATTACTAAATGTTATTTGGGGCTCACGCTAGATTTGAAAGATTTAATAATAAGTTGCACTCAAAAGGAACAAGTCAGTTACATCTAAGTATTTTGGATGTAGAGATTCTTAAGTTGCCCCCCCCCCAACACGAATATTAAAATAACTATTTTAGAGTCAACCATTCTTGTAGTAAACTAAATTGTCCAAACTTAGACATTTAAGTCGTTGGAAGGAATTTGATGTTTACCCTCCAAGAAACTCGTCTAGGCTTAGGAGTTGTGTTGTATAATGGTGGCCCGCTGCGAAAGTGTTAGGTTGCTAATGTATGTTCTGCAAAAAATAAAAAAAAATGTAGGGATTGTAAATGAATAGTTCTAGCAGTGTAAAAATGGTCACCTAAATCACATAGCTAGGAATAAGTTAATAAGCTAAATGGGAGTTTGGGATTGACAGCCAGTTCCAAATTGTGTTTATTATAAATATCAATTAAGAGGACTTCTGTGTTGATTGATAGGCTCCAACTAAAAAATCTTTCAAAAAACATTCAACTAAACTAAAACTGCCAACCTTCTTTTTATATAGATAGAAGTACTTTTAGTAAGCTAAATTGACAATAAACTCAATTTAAACATTAGCATAAGTATAAACTTAATGATTTAGCTATACTGTTTGGTGAGATACTTAATAATATTACCAGTGATTAAATTGGCTATTTTAAAGAGTATATGGTGGCCATTTTCAAAGAGTTATATGTTTGGGATAATATTATTTATGTTTAGACTGAGGTAAATAAAAAAAAATACTATTACTGCATGTTGGAACTGTGACAATAAAATAGCACTTCTTATTATAAAATAATAGAAATGCCAGCTGAATGGTTGTTATAAAACAATGTGATTTATAGTTATAACATTATTTTGAAGAGTAATTTTATCTTGTATTATTAAAGTGACAATAAAATTACTATTGTCACTTAAGAGGACTTCTGTGTTGATTGATAGGCTCCAACTAAAAAATCTTTCAAAAAACATTCAACTAAACTAAAACTGCCAACCTTCTTTTTATATAGATAGAAGTACTTTTAGTAAGCTAAATTGACAATAAACTCAATTTAAACATTAGCATAAGTATAAACTTAATGATTTAGCTATACTGTTTGGTGAGATACTTAATAATATTACCAGTGATTAAATTGGCTATTTTAAAGAGTATATGGTGGCCATTTTCAAAGAGTTATATGTTTGGGATAATATTATTTATGTTTAGACTGAGGTAAATAAAAAAAAATACTATTACTGCATGTTGGAACTGTGACAATAAAATAGCACTTCTTATTATAAAATAATAGAAATGCCAGCTGAATGGTTGTTATAAAACAATGTGATTTATAGTTATAACATTATTTTGAAGAGTAATTTTATCTTGTATTATTAAAGTGACAATAAAATTACTATTGTAGTAGGAGTAAATATTATTCTTGGTATGAAGAGGTTATTTGTGAGAGTAAATGTTACTATTATTATTCATGGGTTGGTTATTTGATGTTAGTAAGGTAAAATTGAGATTAACAATTGAAATTGATAAAAAAAAGGGTTAATTTGTGAGTAAATGTTAGTATTATCATTAATGGGTTAGTTATTTAATATTATTCTTCTTATTTAGATAGAAGTGATTTTAGTAAGGTAAATTGAGATTAAAAAATTGAAATTTATAAAAAGGGTTAATTTGGGAGTAAATGTTCGTATTTGATATTATTATTTTTTATTTAGATAGAAGTAATTTTAGTAAGGTAAATTGACATTAAACGCGGGTTAAACTTTAGCATCAGTATAAGCTTAATGATTTAGTTATAATGTTTAGATGAGATAATTAATAATATTACCAATGATTAAATTGTCGATTTTAAAGAGTATATGGTGCCATTTTCAAAGAGTTATATGTTGGGATAATATTATTTATGTTTAGATTGAGGTAAATAAAAATAATAATATTAAAGTACGGTGGACATGTGGAATATTGGTAGTAAGGAATATTTGACTTTTGAGTAAAATAATCGTACTATTGTAGAAAGAATAAATAATAAGTATTGTGGTAAAATTTGTAAACTATAAATACAAAAAAGGGTTGTATAGTAATGGGATACAATTAATGGTACACATTATATTTAGTAATACTATTTTATAAATAAAAAACGTTATTGTTAATTGGTGGTATACTAATAAAATTACTATCATAAATAATGTTATTGTTAATTGGTGGAATAATAATAACATTACTATTATAATTCCAAATAAGTTTATTCTTGATTCTTATAGATAGCGTTATTCTTAATTCCAGATACTTCATCCACTTATATTGCCATTTAGATTTTCTCAACTAAAAGCGAATTGGGAAAAGGGTCTATATAGACATATAGCCAACACATCTTTCCAGATTTCCATTTTATTCACAAGTCCTCACCCATTAATTACATCAGTTTATATCCTCTATATTTCTTTTCATTGCAATGCATACTTTTATAGTGGGTGGAATTTAATAATAGTTATGTATATAGATTTTGGATTTAATTGTCCTGCTTCTTTATTGTTAAAAGGAAAATAACATCATGAATATAATCAGAATTTTTTATCTATATTTATATTTTTTGAACTTGATTATGCATATAAGCGAATTTTTATGTTTGTGTATTGGTCTACGCTATTTCTTATATAAGAGAATTTGTATGTTTGTGTATTGGTCTATGCTATTTCTTAAAAAAGTGTAGTTTAATTTTACATCTATTCCTAGGATAGAATTATTATTTTTTTAAAAAAATAAATGCGACTTTTTATTTGTTGATCTAAGGAAAAATATATGACTAATTCAACTAATACAAGATCTCCGGTTATCAATTCCAAACATGCTCGTAAAGATAATCATTATTTCATTTTACAAGCATTCCTTAGTGAAGATTTCATTTCCATTGTGGTTGTCATTTTGCCACCCCATTTCCAAATGTCCTTTTACAAATCACACACATGCAACTTTTATTGTCATAAAATAATCACATTTGTTCCTATTTAAAAACTCCCCAGGTGATGGAAAACTTGCACCCACCAGCAGACATTATCACAATATCTAGCGGCTCGTCTGAGGGAGACATTACAGGATCAAAAGCTACTGATGCTCCTCCCTCACCTTCTGACTCTTCTTCTGTTATTTGGAGTGGCGTCTACAAGAGCAATGTTGCAGTCCTCGCAGAGAACATTGTGAGAGGTTGTGAAGAGACTATTGAAGATGCTAAAAAGACATGTGAAGAATCCTTCCAAGTGGAAAACCATGACATCGAGATGGTGCAACAGGCAGTCCAAAAGTTCCATACAGCTTATTTTGTTTTGGATGCGTATTGCGACTTCCTTCGAGCAATGAAATATGATGCATTGTATGGAATGGGAAATGGTACTAGGATTAAGGAATATTTTCTACAACTCCTAGCAGACATAAAGTAGATTGTAAATAGCTTGCTTAAGATAGCTACTTGTTTTTTGTGGTGTTGGGGACAATCATTTTTTCTTTGTGACAAAACATGACGACAACAACTTATGGCTTTTTTTTTTGAAGATGAGGAGCATGCCTTCCCTCTTGATATGGAATGTAATACAACGCCTACTAATCATCCATCCCCTTCTTTTTCCTAGCACAACAAGCAGTAAAACCTTATATCTGGTTTTCAGAAATCTACTATGTAGTGGGAAGAATGTACAACTCCTTCCCCCCCACTCTACTACTTTTTCCTTTGGTCCTTTCCATTGTACATATGCATCAACCAGTACGGCAATTGACTCAATGTATCTACGTTCTACTTTTTTGTCTTGTTCACTCCATGTATCTTGAATCTATTCTAATTGAACTATACACATGTATCTTTGATCTGTTGCAATCAAAACTATACATATTCCATGTATGCAACTGACTAAAAATTAGTACAGCTGATAGTAAATTGCATAGAGAGTATCTAATTCTCCTTTCCTCGCTCCACATAATGAGGTAGATGTTCATAAAAAATGTGCATAATTGAATTATTCCTATCCATGTTGCTACTTGCACCCAACTTCAATTTAGTTGCTTGGCTCTTCTTTCGACTACTCGAATTTATCTACCAATAAGTTGCTATAGTTTGATGAAAGGGTTGTTGTATTGACTCCTTTGCACAAGTGCCTTACATCCAATACATTTGTGCAGGATTCTCTCCTTGCCTTGCACCATGGCAACCTTGTTGACTCTAGATGCAATTAGATTGATGCATGGAGGAAATGTCACTTTGGAACCTCATGTCCAAGTCATAGCTATCTCAAGTTTTGGCTTTGAATATACGCACAACAATCGATATAGGTTGGAAATCTCTGATGGTGTGCACAAGCAGAAAGCATCATTGCCAACTAAATATAGCTCCTACATAGAATCCAATGTGCTTGTACCTGGCTCCATCGTGCACCTGAAAAGATACAGCTGTCCTCAAACAGCTAGCACACGGTATGCTCATGATCTAACTTCTACATGGCACAGGAATAAGTGAGACCTACTCTCCTCTTAGATTTTGTTACTTATACTTTATCTCGCTTTGAATATTTAGGTGGATTGTTATTGTCAATCTTGATATTGTGCACACAACACATGCTATTGTTGGGGAGCCAGTTTTCCTATGCACAAAACATCTTGAACAACTTGAGCGCTCAACAGGAGAACCCTCTAGCTTGGCCACTTCTTAAAAAAACCCTTGTGTTCCTGAAAGACTAGCTCCTCGACGTCTACTATTTGGGGTCAATCCAATCCTACCAAAGGAGGCACCACTAACAATAATGCCTATCAAAAACTTGAATCCATTTCAACCAAGGTGGACTATTAAAGGTCATGTAACTGTGAAGACTGATATACGTAGCTACACCACACAGAAAGGAAGTGGCCATATCTTCACCTTTGATATCATATATTGTGAAGGAACTGAGACACGTGTGACATGCTTCAATGAAACAGCTCACACCCATTGTGATAAAATTATCGAAGGAGCTACATACACATTTTCTGGAGGCACGGTTCGACCTGCTAATAGAGTCTACAACAAGCTTAATAGCGGGTTGGAAATTTCTCTTATGCCTGACTCAAGGGTTTCCCTCTGTGAAGATGATGATTCCATCCCTAAAGAGCACTACTCTTTGACACCCCTCAATGCATTGGTAAGCAAAAGAAACGGTTCAAATGTTGATGCAATTGGAATTGTCACTTGTGTACATCTATGCACCACAATCAGGAGAAGAGATGGGACTGAGGTCGCAAGACGAACCTTAACAATTCTTGACATGTCCAACACAAATATAAATGTTACTTTATGGGGGGCATTAGCCGAAAAGCAGGGTGCACAGCTGCACGAGAAATACCTCATGCATGAATCGCCAGTTCTTGCTATTCAAAATGGGCATGTGTCTGAATTCAATGGAAAGGTGATCAACACCTCATCCACTACAAAACTATCGATTGACCCTCAAATAGAAGAGTCAAAACAGATTAAAACATGGTTCAAAGAAAATGACGTTGCCATTCAGGCTTTAACTACTACCTCCTTTCACATGCCCCCACCTGCTAGAAGACTGACGATCAATGCCATTCGTGAAGAGGCTCGAAGTATAGCTCAACCTCTACAATGCATGTTGGTGGCAACAACACGATTCATAAAAACTGACTCATTTTGCTATCTAGCATGCCCTTCCCGCTCATGTAACAAGCCTTGTAAGAAAAGAATATCACAGACAAATGATGGAAAGTGGTTTTGTGGAAAATGTAATGCAATATGTGATACCTGTGACTATAGGTATATACTTCAATTCAAGTTGCAGGACCACACAAATATAATATGGGCAATTGCATTCGACGAAGGGGCGACACAACTCATGGGCGTGCCTGCAGACAAACTATATAATCTACAATTTGATCAAGCTGCTGATAGAAATGTGGAAGAGGTGATTAGGAGTGTCTTGAACAAGCATTATGTATTCACATTGCGTTGTAACCTTGAAATGTACAATGCAGAGCAATGCTTAAAAGCAACCATTTCCAGGGTCGAACAACTAGATTACATTGAAGAGAATAGTTTTTTGCTCAAAAAAATCCAGGAAATCTACAATGCAAGAGCTCCTCCCCCCATTGAGCCCGTTGTTGTACCACAGCTTGTTGTGGAACTCGCAGGTTCACCCTAGCCATACTACAGACCCTGATATAGTTGTGATGCTCTCTTTACAAGTGTAGTATGACAACAGATGGTATGCATGGCAAAAAAAACTCATGTTGTAAATAACTATGGCAATATCTTTTTCTTTCTAGAAAAATATCATGTTAATGCCTTTAGATGGATACAAATATGTAAAATATTGTTTCTATTGATATACAAAAAAATGCACATGTTTGTTTAGCAACTTACATATGCACCTTTCTCTTGTACCTCGAAATTGTGTTCCTTCTCATATTGCAACATGCATTCGTCAACCAATGAGGAATATCTTTACATGTTCATCTACATTTTTGTTATATAAGCATTTTTTTTCATCTGGTTTTGCTATGCTCTTATTCCTGATCTACCCTGACGTGTCTAGACCCACATATGGCAGACTCCTCAATAGGCAACAATGCAAGTGACCCATATAAAAAGGAGGTAAGAAGACAACAAAACCGGGAAAGAAAGAGAGCTTACTATGCTCGCCATAGAGACGAGATAGCTACTCGAAGGCGACTAAAAAGATTGCATGAGAGTCAAAATAGCCCCCAGCTAGCAGAAGCCCGAAGACTACAAGATTGTGAGAATAGTCGAGCTTACTATGATCGTCATAGGGAGGAAATAAATGTAGAAAAGCACAATAGATCTTTACAGAAACAAACATGCCTAGATCAACATGGAACAACATGCAACAACAATGATAACTTCATGATGGTGATGAAATTTTTTTGTCAAAGAATAGATGCACTGTCCAACCGAAAAACATGCATTGTATGCAAGGAATGTTACCCAGGCATGCACATCCATTCATCAGGTGCTAACGCAACTTGTAAGAGATGTTTCGCTGAGAAAGGCATCCATCGGTTCTCTGCACTCAACAATATGGACCCAGGAGAGCAACCGTTTGTTTTGAAAAGACTCACCCAAGTGGAGGAAATGCTCATTGCCAAAATCAGCCCAGTACTACAAGTAACCCACACTATTGGAGGCCAATATAGATATAGTGGCCACACGATTAGCTTCCCGCAAGATATCACTAACATTTCAAAAGTGCTTCCACAAAGAATACAAGAGTTGAACATTCTCATAGTTCAAAGATTGCATACAGAAGGTCATTATTATGATTGTTATGTCAGTAGAAGTCATATCAGAGATGCGTTGCAATACAAAGTCAAATATGACCCATACAATCATGATGTTGCAATAAGTTTTGAGCACTTAGAGTAATTCCCTGAAGCAAGAACAAACATATCGAATATGCTACATACCGTTGAAACCAATGAAGACATGGTTGTTCCAAATAATGAAATTGCCTCTGATGGGGATGATATTGAATGCAGCACAGTAAACACATCGTCATTTATGGCTAGACTTCCAAATAGATGCTGTGAGTTAGAAATTATTAAGAAAACATTAGACCTTGACGACAACACAAACAACATTATAGACTGGCCTGAAATAAACTCATTGCCGATAAATGAATACAATACTGAGGGGTTGCTTGATATGGCATTTCCAACACTCTTTCCAACTGGAGTTGCACTACAAATGCAACCACGAATTAGGGAAGTGCACATGCATGAGTATGCACTCCACTTAATGAGATTTCATGACCATAGATTTGGAAGGCATCCAAGGTTCCGATATTTCATGCTTAATCTTATGATGCGGCATCGTAGCCAAGGGCTTGCTGTAGTTTTCATAAAAAAAAATACAGAAGAGAACATGCCAACCACTATTGAGGACCTTCGAGCACACTTGAAAAACTTACCTGACACACAATTAGCTCAAGAGCTCATGCACTTTGGCTCTTCAATGCGAGGCACAAGACCATATTGGAACAAATGTCGTGCTAAACTAACAAATATGATCAACCAGATAGGGTCTCCCACTCTATTCTTCACATTAAGTGCAGCAGACACAAAGTGGCCAGACCTACAGTGTTTGATCTCGGATGGTGTGCCGATTGGAATGCAAACAAATAAACAACGCTTAGAAAATGTAGTCAACAACCCCCACACCACATCATTGTACTTGCATCAGTGATTCACAGTGTTTAACGAAGAGGTAATTGAGAAACTCCTCAATGCAAAAGATTACTGGTACAGGTATGAATGGCAGCATCGTGGCACTGCACATGTACATGGATTCCTCTGGCTCTATGACGCACCAAACATGGATAAACTTGATTGGGATGATAGTGTAGCAGTTCAACAGGCTAGGAAATTCTTTGACAGGTATGTCAGTGCTTGGAATCCCCGTGCTCCATTAGCAAGAAACAACTTGATTTTTTGATCTTCCCAAGATGATCCTTGCTTACTAGACACAACACAAATATTTGATACAAACCCCTCTCATGACTACGAAGAGATCATAAATTATGTCCAAAGGCACACAAAATGCAGAGAGGGGACATGCTTGCAAAAGAAAGGGAAAAAGGTAGAATGTCGATACAAAGCTCCATGGAAAGAGAAAATTATATCTACCCTATCACGTGACAACTGTGGCACAAAACAATATGAACCTGCACGAAATGATGATAGGTTAAACATACACAATCCAGAAATGATTTCAATCTGGAGAGCCAACATAGATTGTCAACCTATCATCTCACGAGCAATTGTTCTAAAATACATTGCCAAATATGCATCAAAAGCAGAGAGAGCATCTGAGACTTGTACTGACATGCTAGCAAGAATATCTGCAACCCAAAAACAAGATGTCCTGGCCCTCGCAGCATATCAAAAATTCATGGCAGAAATCGTGGCAGAGCGTGATATTGGAGCACAAGAAACATGCCATATGCTTCAAAAATTGCCTCTTAATGTTTGTAATCGACCTTTTACATCTTTGAATGTTGGACGCAAAATGTTCCATCGAATAACAAGAGGCCCACATGAAAGCCATCTACAGCCTAGCTACCTTCATTCGTACATTAATCGACCTCCAGAATTGGAGACAACAATGCTACTTGAATCTGCACGATCTTTCTCATACTCTGTGGGTCGCAAGGGATGCAAGTGGAAAGAAAGAAAGGTCAAAGCGATTGTCAATGTTTTCCCAAAGTTCTACACCATCCCAGACGAGGACTCAGACCAGTTCGAAACTTTTTGTTGGAGTGAGCTCCTGCTGTACAAGCACTTCCGAAGCTTGGAAATCGACATAGGGATAACTAAGGATACAATACTTGCAAATTGGAAGCAAATGAATACATCCAAATATGATGTATGGCATGTCCCGCGCATCGCCCCGTCAGACGTAAACACCGACGATGCAGAATCAGACAGTGAAATTGACATGGACAAAAGGGACATGCTAGAAATGAATGAATGGGAATTATTTTCTCAAATGGGCCCCTCAAACAACATCAGCCTAAATGAGCTTGACCTGCTTGGCAGGCGTGAGTTTGATAGCAACTACAGATGGGAACAACTTGCATTGCCCCAAGAGCTTCATGAAATTGCCACACAATTTATAAACATGGAGAAAGCATGTAGCCATGAAAGGCATGCTCCAACTAAGTATGATGTCCCAGACTATACATTATCTTCCAAACAAAAACTAGCACTCACACATATTATCAACCATAGCAAACATCAGTCAAATAAACCATTACACATGATTATTCAAGGGACAGCAGGTACAGGGAAATCATACTTGATTGCTCGCATAAGAAAAGCACTTGATAGTTACAATCTGCACCAGCAAAACCAACTACTCACATTGGATCCTATAGGGGTTGCTGCATTTAATATACATGCATCAACTATACATTCAATGCTTCGAATTCCTATCAAAGAAATGCACCCACTGCAAGGCCAATCATTAATAACATTTCAGGAAGAGATGAAACACATAAGATATGTGTTGATTGATGAGATGAGCTTCATAGGACCAAAGTTGATACTGAAGATAGATGCGAGACTACGTGAGGCCTTCCCACATCGACAACATCTTTATTTCGGTGGGGTGTCAATAATCCTGATAGGTGACCTTGCACAGCTCCCGCCTGTACTGGACAAGCCTATTTACACATCACACTCAAATGCAAAAACACTATGGGACCAGTTCACGACCGTTGTCACCTTAGACACAGTGTTTCGTCAACAGGGCGAGACTCCAGAACAAAGACAATTCTGCCAACTATTGCAGAACATACACAATGCAACAACATCACAAGAGGATTGGGAACTTTTAAAAACACGCACAGAAAAGCATCTCACCTCTAGCGAAAAAGAAATGTTCGACAATTCAATGCACTTGTTTGCTACCAATGATTTAGTTAGACTTCACAATAGAAGAATGTTGAAATTGTTAAACCGTCCAATTGCAATAAGTGCTGCAACTACCACCAGGGCTGAAGCAGATAATGCAACTACTGATGAACAACTTGAAAAGCAGGTATTGCTTTGTAGAGGGCAGCGCATCATGCTGACAACCAACATATGGACACAAGCAGGCCTTGTAAATGGAGCTTTAGGTGAAGTTGTTGAGATAGTTTACAGCCTTGGTTCCAGACCACCAGATGTTCCACTTTATGTTGTGGCAAGGATCGATAATTATACTGGGCCAGCATGGAATGCAAATGACCCCAAAAGTATACCGATAATACCTGTATCATTGGGCAGTCGTAGGAAAATTCCGCTCACAATGGCATGGGCTATTACCATACACAAATCCCAAGGCCTAACGCTATCCAGAGCAACTATCGACATTGGAAAAATAGAACGACAAGGACTTACATTTACAGCTATATCCAGAGTGAAATCGTTGAACAACCTTCGTATTCAGCCAATGTTCTCCTTTGAGAGATTCTCAAAAATGCATAACCACCCATACACAACTATGAGAAAAGAAGAGGAAGACCGATTACAACAACTATCTCTAAAAAGTCAAGGTGCACAACTCTTTTCCCTTTCTCCCTCATGTCGCTCCTGCTTATTCTTATATCAGCAATCATTGAACATGGAGCAATCATTGTACATTTCAACAAATAATGTTCCCACCTAACCATTCCATTTCTTTTGCTTTGCAGGCCTTCAAACTGAATGGCATATATCATAGCTCCTCACCATCGAACAGCAACAATTGTACTGTGTTTAGTCAAAAAAAAAGTTCTATTACAAAATTGTTCACCAATATTTTGACTTCTAATAGCACACATTTTGTATATCATGAACTACCAACAAATGTACTTGGTCCAGTTGAGCTATAATGTTCCAACACTTCAACCATTTAAGATAATATATTGTATTGTTCATCCACTTGGCGTGTTCTACTCTACTTAAAAAAAACCAAATTGCACTTTCCCCATGTATTCCCCCCCCTCTCTGCCCTTCGAATATAGTACCATAGTATACCCTCCTATCGGCGTAACCCTTGCGCCTTGCTAAGGTGCAAGTGCTAGTATAATTATTAGTCGATAGACTATTTACGTGGGGAACCCCACCGAGATTTCCCCCAGTCTGATGCCGGGAACTGCCGACTGATAAACGAAACAGTGGAAGTCGTTGATAGCTCCGGTCATTCTTGGTAGTTTCTTGTGGTGCAGATGTTGGAAGTAATCTCAACTGCCTAACCTGTCACGTTTCAAATACTCCGTATGCATATTATATCTGCAACATTTAAGATATCATTGAAAGCAAATTTCAGCAAGATTTGAATGTATTTTTCTATCAACTCCTCCAGTCTGTCCACCGTACCATTAGCTTGCTTCACAAGGATTGTGGGCGACATAAAACATAATTTTATATTGTTGTTCCATCTCCTTAGGAGGTTCTAGATTGTTCTTAAGACCTCCATAAATGAGGCACATGTAACAAGTTATGTTAGTGTCGAATGATCAGAAAATCATGAGGTAGAAACGCTGAATGCTGAAGCATTCGAATCAAATGTAATGTTTGATGAAATTGATAAATAGAGTTGCAGTGCTGTAGCACATGGTGCAGATTTCTATGTTATATTTTTTTGTGTCTCTGTTTATGTGTGTTTTTTCTCCTGCTCCCTGTTTTAACATGTGGTATCAGAGCAGTAAGAGGATGTGAAACAAAAAAATGTAATGATGTTTAAATATATGAGTCGAAGCTCAGTTAGCTATCTGCAAATGCAATATTTTATCTGATCAATATAGTTTTGCATCTGTTTCCTCTTATGTTTTTGTGTGCATTGTCTCTATTTATCTCTTTGTTTTGTACTGCTCCCTTGTTCCATCAGCAGATAGACTCCTCGATGACACCAGCAATGAAGCAGATGTCCTCCTTCACCAGTTTTTTGGCTGGATTTTTGGCCATGCACCAAATCAAGCAGATTCCAAAATATGTTGGAGGCAGAGGTGGTTTCACATGACCTCTACAGTCAGGCAGCACATAGAAATAAACGGTCTCTTCCTCTGGGATCTCCCCAGCTTTGATTACGCATCTCCAGAACTATAAGGCCACTACAAAAAATAATTAGATTCTGCCGTTCGCTCTTTGAAAGCTGCAATTCTCTTTCCTGGAAAACAAAAGCGTTTTCTATACACTTTCTATTTTCTGATCCACCAGTTTCTGGATGCTATTTTCATGCTTATGTGGATTGGTAGAACTAATTCCTTTTGTGTCGTCTCGCATAAAATTGTAAATTTGCGCCTCGTTAATCCCTTGATGGGCCTCGTAAGATATCCCCACCGCCGTCTTGTGTTCTTCTTTGAACATTGTCCTAATGTGGAGGGGGGGTTTCGAAATAGGAAGGCTTCTACTGCACTCTGCCCACGATTTCATAAAGTAAGCATTGTAGAATGTTTAGAGAGTAGACTGTGGTTTAAACAGGGAAAATGTGAACAAATGTGAAGCTTGTTTTTGGCCGTTTCTTGTTTGATTAAGTTTAGAGAATAGACAGTGGTTTAAAGAGGGAAAATGTGAACAATTGTGAACCTTGTTTCTTGTTTGATTAAGTCCTTAAAGAATGCTTATGGATTAGAATGGCTATTTGTACTTTATGCAGAGCAAATTGTGAAATATTATAGATCTTTTTTTCAGCTCTTGTCTCGTTTAGATCGTCAAGAATGTGTAGGGGTTTGTAGTTTAAGCAGGGAAAATTGTGAACACTTATAGAGCTTATTTCTACTATGGTTTCGTTTAGATGTCCAAGAATTCATAGGATTTGAATTGTGATGGTATGCTGGTTAAACAGGTCGTATGTGCATTATTATTGAACTTATCCTCGCCTATTTTCAGATTTTTCTTGTTGCATTTACGTCTTCAATAATGTGTATGGGTTGGGTTGTGATGATTTGCATGGAAAATGTGAAAAACTGTTGAGCTTGTTTTGAGCTTCCAACCATGTCTTCAAAGAACCTCTAATATTAGATTGTAGCAGTTTGTAGTTTATGCAGAAGTGAATAGTAAGCACTTTTAGAGCTTGTTTTTAGCTATTGTTTTGTTTAGATATCGAGGAATGTGCAGAGCTTTGATATTGTGATGATAAGTGGTTTAAACCAGGCAAATGTGAACTCCTATCAAACTTATCTTCTGTTATTTTTTTTTTTATTAAGGCATCAAACAATTTGGAGGGGATGGATTATGATGGTCTGTCATCTAATTGGAGCAATGTAGCATTTTTTGACCGCAATTTTAGCTGTTTTAAGCTATCTTTTAGTTAATGTTTGAAAGACTGTGTAGGAATTGTATTGCAATTTTATATAATTTCAAGTAGGAAAAACCAAAAATTATAAAGATTATTTTCAGCTGGTTTTAGCTATTAATTGTTTGACTGGGGACTTACTTACAAGTTATGTAAGAATTGAATTGCAACGGTTGTAGTTTAAATATGCTAATTGTGAACTACTGTTGACCTTGTTTCCAGGTATTTGCATCATTTGTTCAAGGCACAAGAAACTTAGAAAATGTATGATAGGGGTTAGATTATGGTGGCATGTGGTTTAAATTTTAAATAAGGTAAATTTGAACATCAATGGAGTTTAATTTCAGGTTTCAGCTGCTTTTAGCTATTATTTGTTTGATTAAGGCCCCTGAGGATGCAGGGATCAGATCATCATGATTTGAGGTCCAATCATTGCAAATGTGAATAGTTATTAATTATCAAAGTTAATTTTCAGCTGCTTTTAATGTAATTGATTCCAGATATGTGTCCCAAAATTGTCAAGGTTACTTTCCGCAGTTTTCAACTTTTTAATGTTTAATTATGGCTCCAAAAAATAGTGGGGAATGGATTGTAATATTCTTCAGTTTAAATAAGGGAAGTGATGACATTTGTCAAGCTTATTTTCAACTTTTGTTCGACTAAAATTTAAGAACTCAAAGAATGCACATAGACTGCATTGTAATAATTTGTACTTTTAATAGGGTAAATATGACCACCCATTGACCTTATTTTCAGCCATTTTTGAACTTTTTTTTATTACGGACTCAAAGAGTTCGTAGGAAAGGGCTTGTAATGGTCTGTGGTTTAAACAGGGAAAATGCGAACAAATGGCAAAGTACATCAAGAAACTCTGTGCTTGCATTCGCTGGTTTCAGGAGCTGGAAGAAAGTTATGTTACAGAGAAGGAGCAGTTGCAAAAGGATCTGCTAACTGAGAAAACAGAGCGCAAAGAAGCAGGTTTCTTTTTTCCTTTTTTTCTTTTGGAGATTTAGAGGCCCTGCCAATTTCCTTGTCTTTTTAGCTTCTTTTTGTAGATCCAGACTTTTCTTGATATATTTTTCATTTGGTTGGATGTGGTAATTTTACTATTTTATGCATGATCAGAGGATGGAATGAAGAAAAAGGAAAAAGAGCTGCAAATGACCATAGCTGAGTTAAGGGAAACATGCTTCTCACTCCAAGAAAAACCTTCAAAAGCAGAGCGTGAGAGAGAGATAATGATCACTCATCTACACTCTTTCAGTTATAAGCACCACTTAGTTTGTAGTTATGCGTTCTGTGGCAAAAATATTCTTTCAATAATCATTTTTTGGAAGACTTTTTTACTACATTTAAGCAATGGTGAAATCAGACTAAGCCAGAGCTTCCGAAAAGGGGATCTTTTCCAGTCTTTTTACCACATGTACAATAAGTCCATTGTCCATTTTAGCCGTGATCATTGTAACGTACTTGGGATCCTTACACTCATGGTCGACCTCTAGACTGAATTCTTCGATAACACTTTGCAGCGATGCTTCCATTATCCATTTTGCCGTGATCATTGTAACGTACTTGGGATCCTTACACTCATGGTCAACCTCCAAAATGAATTCTTCGATAACACTTGCAGCGATGCTTTTCATCTGAATCAGCCTATCAGCTAATCCGTTGCACATGTTTTTTTGTGCAACTGCTAGTCTATATTCTCACTAAAAATTATAACCAAAATAAATCATTATACATAAAAAGTTATAATTATAAAAAATAATAATAAAAAGAATCTTTCCATTTTTTATTTTTTATTTTAAATTGATAAGCAATTTTTAAACAGGCCCTCGCCACCTTTGACAACTGTGTGACAGCTTCCCTGGAGCAGAGGAAGGCTCCCTTACAGTTCATGTTCAAGATGGACTCCTGCACTTCTTCAGAAGTGTCCACTAGAGGTGACCATTTGAGGTCGGCAACACAACAAAAAATTGATAATGGCCGTGTACAGAATTCAACTCAACATTGTGTACAAATCGTGTCAACGATGCCGATGAGGAAAAAATGGATAGAGTTTGCAGGAAAAATTTACCAAGCCCTAGCATAGTAGAATATTTTAAAATGAGATGAACTAAAAATAATCTCTCTACAGTTGCTGCTTCAATTTATTAACAGTAAATGAAAAGTTTATCAAGGGTTTTAGGGCTGGAAAAGAATATTTCAATCATGCAATAGAAATCCAATTTGATTTGGAGATAGAAAAATAAATATGAGTCAATACGAATCAAATCAAATTTTGTGACATTTTTCCAGCGTGAGAACTTTCCGACCAAAGAACATTCCAGATGAAAGCTGGTACAAAATATAGCCTATTCCAATTTTCCTAAGAACTGATAAAGAGTTAGCTTGGGTTCGAATGACATCATCATCAGTGGAAAGTGCACTTTACCCAAAAGCCTTCCTTTAAATTATATGCGAACACATTTACACTTTCACCTGATAAACAGTTGAAGCACAGGTAATCAAGATTTCCAGGAAGATTCTTTGGAGGCATTCTTGCAAGTTCTTTTTCCACTTCCAAAGCCACTTATCTTACTCGTCCTGAAACAACTCCCAGATAATTGTGTGATAATTATAATTTTTTAATATTTCTATTACTTTTAATTTGGACTCTTCTTCGCTTCTTTTGTCAAATAGTGGCTAAGGAGACTAGGATAGATCAGAATATAAATGGACAGATACAACAAGATTTAACTGATGATTTATATTTGCTATTTAGATTCATTTTCCAAAAAATATAAATGTTTATACTTTCTTAAAATTTGAAAGCTTCTTTATACTTAATCCATTGTTCCAAGGTTAAAAGCTATTAATCGGGGAAAGAAATGGAGAGTGAATCGATTGCAGCAGTTGAAGGAGATGAAGACCAGCGTGGTATAACTAAGCTTCCTCTGGATGTGAAAATGAAAAAACTGATATTTGCAAAGCTTTCATTTCGAAAATCTGCGGCTGTCGCATAGTCTGTAAGGAATGGAATTCTATTTTGTCCTCGCACAGCTTTCTGTCTTCATTGCCCGCCGAAAATCCATGGCTTCTTATCTGCAGTCAAGAAAAGGATGGAAAAAATTGGCAATGTATGGCCTACTGCTTTTCCTCCCAAAAATGGCGGACAATCTCTCTCTCTCTTTACTCCCAAATCCAGAGCGAGGGAAAATCAGAGATTTATCAACAGCACCAGGCCACAATTATATGTTTGCAATCCCCTTATGAGACCTTATGCAGAGATAGAAATCGATGTTACTGACAAATTTATCTATCTTGTAAAGGGAACAAATGGAGAGCCATATTTGGTAGTGTGCCCGAAACCTCAAAATTTTTCCTTCAGTTTGCAGAGGAAACCGGCTCCAATATATGTGCTCATGAGATGGTTGAATGCAATGGCGTTCTTTTCTGGAAGGGAAAATATCCGACCACTATCGTGAGTTACAATATTTAAGATGGTTTCATTTTTCCTGTTACAGTAGCTCCGTTACCCATCCCTTTTGTTCTTTATATGCTTGCATATGGTTCGTCCCTTCTAGTGGTGAATACCTTTTGTGACGGATCACCGACATACCGGAAAAGGTATCACCACTAGAAGGGACGAACCATATGCAACCATAAAAAGAACAAAAACGATGGGTAACGGAGCTACTGTAACAGGAAAAATGAAAATGAAACCATCTGGGATATTGTAACCGACGATAGTGGTCGGATAGTTTTCCTTCCAGAAAAGAACGCCATTGCATTCAACAATCTCATGAGCACATATACTCCATGAATCGTGAAAATAGTGGTAGATTTGGAAGGAAAAAAATTCAGATTTCGGGCACACTACCAAATATGGCTTTCCGTTTGTTCCCTTTACAAGATAGATAAATTTGTCAGTCACATCGATTTCTATCTCTGCATAAGATGCCATAAGGGGATTGCAAACATATAATTGTATATCTCGAAAGAGCAGTAACCCCTGCGCTGCTGTTGATAAATCTCTGATTTTCCCTCGCTCTGGATTTGGGAGAAAAGAGAGAGACAGATTGTCCATTTTTGGGAGGAAAAGCAGTAGGCCATACATTGCCAATTTTTTCCATCATTTTCTTCACTGCAGATAAGAAGCAATGGATTTTTATGGGGCAATGAAAACAGAAAGCTGTGCAAGGACAAAATAGAATTCCATTCATTAAAAGACTATGCGAGAGCCGCAGATTGATTGAAATGAAAGCTTTGCAAATATCAGTTTTTTTCATTTTCATATCCAGAGGAAGCTTAGTTATACCACGCTGCTCTTCATCTCCGTCAACTGCTGCAATCGATTCTCTCTCCATTTCTTTTCCCGATTAATAGCTTTTAACCTCGAACAATTGATTAAGTATACACTTTTATTTCAAGAAGCTTTCAAATTTTAAGAAAGTATAAACATTTATATTTTTCCCAAAATGAATCTAAATAGCAAATATAAATCACTGTATCTGTCTATTTATATTTTGATCTATCCTAAGTCTCCTTAGTCATTAATATCAATAAGAAAAGAAGCAAAAAAAGAGTCCAAATTAAAAGTAATAGAAATATTGAAAAATTATAATTATCACATAAAAATATAGCGAATCTTCTAATTTAGACTAAATAGATTTAAAATGAAATATTGAAGACTATCAAAATTTAACAAAATATATATTTGTAATATTTCTTAAATGTATTATAATTCAGGATATGTGCATTCATATATTGATTTCCATTTTCTCCATGACCATTATTGAAAATAAGTAAATTATCATAAAAAAATATAATTATTTGCATAATCCACCAATTGAATTGTAGGCTTAGAAAGATCATCTGCAGGTACTGGATTTCAACTTTACCTCCCTCTTAAAATAGGTTGCCAATTTTGTCAAGCTCTTCTATCGTACCCTAGTTGCCAAGTGATTCACAGACTCTCCAAAGTTCTAACATTGAAGGAATCTTTGCACAGGAAGAATACCAATTTTTTGTCACCAAAAAATCTCTAGTCAAGAATAATAAGAAACAAATCATTTAATTTACTTAACCATCTACCTGCAAATATCATAAATTTTATGGAAAATATTACGAATTTTACATTTAATGCATAATTTATATGTGTAGAATCGGACAAAATAGGGTAAAAGCATGAATCAATAGTATCAACCATCAAATGTATAAAAATAAAACCCTAAAGACCTTGATCCAACGATGAAGCACAAATAAACATAGAAATATAAACAATAATAAAGCAATATTACCATAATTCCTATGCCAAGGTTGAATCACCTTCATTTCTCTTCTTCATTTTACTTTATATGCTTGGTTTCCCTCAGATTTGTAGTATGCAAGAACAATTAGCGTAGTGATATTGACAACAAAACATCAAAGATAGTGGTTGTCTAGGGTTTGAAATGAAAGGGATAGGTCTTTTCTATTGAAACTCAAATTTGAATGAAGGGCTAAGTTTAAATGATGAAGATCAATGGATGAGATTGTTTTGAAAAGTAAGGAAATAAGGTTAGGACAAAATTAGGGTTTAGTAAAGAATGGAGGGTTGAGATTAAAAGGTAATAAAACCTTATCAAGGGTGGAAATTATTTAAGACAAGAGATAAGATTTGACATAGAAAAATAGGTGGTTGGAGTAAATTAAATAATTAAAACAATTATTTAATTATAAAAGGAGAGGGAAAGTTGAATTTTAATTAAAATAATTGGAAACAATCATTCAATTAGAAAGTGAAGGAAATGAGAAATTAGTAAATAATAAAAAATAATTATTTACTAGTGGAGGGAAAAAAGTGGGAATTAAATCTAGGAAAAAAAGGTTAATAAATAATTAAATAATTATTTACTTATAGTAGGAAAATGAAAATTTATTTAATTATAGAGTGAAAGTATTAATTAGTGATGTAATTAAATAAATATTAATTAATCAAGGAAGAATAAAAGGGAAAAAGAAATAAATTAAATAATTAAAATTATTTAATCAAGTAGAGAAGAAGGAGATTTGATATGGAAAATGGTGTTCATAGGCCTAAGACATTCATGTAAGATAACACCTAATGTAATATATATATATATATATATATATATATATATATAATGATAAGGGTGTGAGACTAGTCTGAGCATCCCATATCTTGGGTACTTGTGGTGAGTGGGGGCAAGACCAGTCCCCTGTGAGGGACCCAACCCATACAACCCATATCTTGGGTACCTAGGGTGAGCAGGGGAAAGACTAGTCCCCTGCAAGGGACCCAACCCATATCTTGGGTACCTCGGGTGAGTAAGGAAGGAAGTTGTTAATATAGAAGGTGAACAAGGATAAGACTTTTTGAATGTGGAACAATTAAGCATGAATATTTTTAATTACAATAATTCTTTTAAAGTGATTTTAATTGATTACATTAAATTAAACACAATTAAAATTTTCAAATAATTAGTTTTTGTAGTAATAATAAGTTCTCTCCAAAATTTAAAATATGATATAATTTTATATGTATTTTAATTTAATAGTTGGCAGGCCTAGATGCACATCTATATTTAACATTTTTCTGTAGGTTAATCAATTAGTTGATTAATTATTATTTAATTTTCTTAAGATAAGGCAATGCACATCTATATTTGATATTTTTGTCTACTTGATGAATCAATTGATTGATTATGATTTAATTATCTTAAGGTAGATATGAATAATAATACATGGAAAACTTGAAGTTGTAGATTAAATAAAATATAAACCAGAGTTTCTCATTTCACAAAGTAGCCAAAACAATTGACATCGTTATATTAGAACAATGAATATGCTAAACTGGCATATCATCAAACACCTACCATTTTGTGTGGTATACTTTGATTAAGTTGTATTGTTGAAAGAGCCATTGTGGTGTGGGTTTGACACCAGAAAAATGTTAAAATCGTTGGCATTGGCTCTACTTCTTAGCAAACTAGAGGGTTGTAAAACTGTTGTAGTGTGGAATCTGTAAGCTGTTTTCAATGGGTATTTTACTGAAACCAATAATTTATTGTTCATGTCTTTCGTTGTCTATTTATTGTTGCCTTTTTCTTTATAAATCATATTTTCTCAATTGAATACAATTGAAATTTGTAGAGTATTAGTTTTATTAATAATTATAATTTTTGTCCAAAATTTAAGGTATTATATATTTTGTTTTCATATAGTGTATATTTGAAGTTTTGTATAGGTAAATCAATTGTTTGATTCATTAAAATGGGAAAATGTTTCTTGTGTTTGGGAACAGGATTTACCAGTTACAAAGTGGCTACCAAATTGTACATTATGTGCTATCTTCCTAAGATCAAATTAACAAGTATGCTTTTGAAAATGTGATTCAATTAGTATAATTATGTCTTTTGGAAATGCGATTCCATTAGTTTAGTTATAATGGTCATTAGAAGTGGCTTTTGCAAAAAGTGATAATTAGAAGGTACACATTGTTTATAGGGAACATTAGAATGATGTCACCAAATGTATACAACAATTTTTCTAGACATATATATGTAAGAAAAAATGTATGGAATTAAATGGAGAACTAAAAAACCCATGCTTGTTTGTCTTCCTACCATAATGGCATAATGAGGGCACATGCCCTATATGGAGAGCCACAAGCATGAGAAGAATGAAACATGCATGAGAAATACCGTGGAAATTCAACATACATTATTATTTTAATTGAATTAGAAGGCAAGCCTTGTTTTGAGGCAATATTAAATCTATACAAGAATTTATACATATACATATATGTATTTAAGAAAAATATGAATGATGTGAAATGGGAAACTAAAGCAGAACATGATGATTTTAACAATGGTCTACTGCTAAAGCAACATCACATTCACTATTTTCCCAATACATCTTAATCAATATAAAACCCTACAACTTGTTATCAATAGGAAGAATAAGCACCAAATGAAAGGCATGAACAATAAAATATGCTATCAAACCAACACCACAATGGCTCTCTCAACAATGCAACTTAATCAATATAGTTTATGACACATTTCACAGTGCATCAGTGTTAAACCCCTTCAACCTGGTATCAAAAGCAACAATAAATAGATAACCAAAGACATGAATAATAAATTAATCAAATAATGATTTATTTGACTTCCAAAAAGATGTTGTACTCAACCCATTGAAATAAAAAATGAAGTCTTAAAAGTAACTAAGCATATGTGCAAAACAATTGAAGACAATGGTAAAGTAAAAATAATTAATGGTATTTACAGTCGGTCAATTGAATCTATTTATTGACATGCTAGCATTATATAGTTGGGAGAGGAAAAAAAAATTTCTGGACCACCCGTGTTGAAGCGAATGTATACGTAGCATTGAATTGGAAGAATCGCCACGTGGAAAACCCAACATGTACACTAGAGCACATTTAGCCTACTGGGTATGCAATCATAAATGTTATAAAACCCATAGAAAATTTCATAGCTTATAATCTCATGACAAATGTCATGGATTTTAAAGACATGGAAAATGCCACAAATTTTATAACATTTCCCTGTATACCTTGCAGGGCAAGATTGATACTTTTGGTTCTTCATATCAATCATTCTAAATGAAATATTTGCTATGCAAATATCTATCCAATGAAAAAAAATATGTGATGATTATAATTATGCAAATTTACAACTACAAAAGGAAGATGGTCATTAGCAAAGAATAGTTTCATTTTTTTGAATCGCATAGCATGTCATTGAGTACACTTAATTTCCTACATGGAAAGTTTTATTGTTGGCAGAATCACATTTCATTGGAAAAAGAAGTAAGAAAAATAATTAACAATATTTACAGTTGGTTAACAAAATCAATTTATTGATAATAGGGAAGTTTTTTACTTACATGTCATGTTGGTGGTGTTCAACAAGAGTGAGCAGCATTGGATCAACTTGTTGGAGTAGGAAAGAATATGAAATAGACAATTTACAATACAGTAATTCCCTTATATGTGTATTACTTTTGTGCAATATTATAAAGCAACAGATATAGACATAGAACAAAATAGGTTAGCATTGTTTGTTGTAAATAAAAGAGATAAAATAGGAGATTTTTAATACATGGGATGCTAGAAAAAAATTGAGTATAAGTAATCTACTAAAAATGTTGAAAAGAGAGTTGTGGAAACAATCACAAATACAATGAATAGAATAGAGTATGTTTTTTTGATGGGCAAGTGTGTGAGAATTTGTGTGTCTCTGTATATAAGAAACAAAAAATATATGATAATAGAATCCAAAATCACTAAACCCATGCTTGTTGTCCTCCCTACCATATTGGAATCATGAAGCGTCATGGGCTCTAGCCAAACCCTTGAGCAAAAAGGAAAGTAAGGTCCATGGAAAATTTCAAGGACTCTTAGCATATATGACACAAAAAAAAATAAAAAATTCTAAAACAACTATTGGAAGAACACTTAAGAATCACAAGTAACTTGACATACACACTTTACAATAGACTAATTTGCTTCAATGCCTATTGTATTCGTGCAACATTAGAAAGGGGAAAATATAAATATAGAATAAAATAGGTTAGCGCTATTTGTCCATGTATATAAGCAGAAAAAAATATATTGACGATAAAATTCAAAACCAATAAACCCACGCTCGTTGTCCTCCCTACCATATTGGCATCAGGAAGCCTCATGGGCTCTAGCCAAACCCCCGAGCAAGAAAATAAGGTAAGGCCCATGGAAAATCTCAAGGACTCTTACCATATATCACACAATAAGAAGAGTAGAGACATTTAGAAACAACTATTGGAAAAACACTTAAGAATTACAAGTAAAAGATGGTTGGGACAAGTTGTTCGAGCATGAAAGGATGTGGAATAGAGAATTTACAACACAATAATTTTCTTGAATGTTTATTGTATTTGTGTAGCATTATAAAGTAAATAATATAGATATATATTAAAATAGGTTAGCAATATTTGTTAAAAAAAGAAAGAGATTAAATGTAACATTTTGAATAAATGGCATGTTGGTGAATAATTGTGTGTTAGAAATCTTCATTGTTATTTGTTTGTACTTTTACTGCTATACCCATTTTGGAGACTTGAAAGACATAATCATTCTCTCTGCATGGTTTTATCATAGTTAAATCTTGTCCTTGTTGACTTATATGGGTGGTGACTTGCCCCGCATTCTTTAATGGCAACATGGAGTATGAAAATTACATGGGTTGACGAGGGTGTGGTGTTGGTTCAATAGCAGAGTATTATAATAATCACTCACTTTAGTGGAATAGAACAACAGACACCACTCTTGTGTGCTTCTAAGGATAAATAGTGTGATGCTATGAACAATTTGTTTGTCTGCTTAGAAGCACATGATAGTGGTGTCTTGTTTCTATTCATAACCACATAGATCGATATGTATTGCTTTTGTGCAACATTAGAAAGGAAAAAATATACACATAGAATAAAACAGGTTAGCATTGTTTGTTGTAAATAGAAAGAGATAAAATGGGAGATTTTAAATACATGGGATACTGGCAAACAACTATGTATAAGTAATGCAGTAAAAATGTTGACAAGAGATTTGTGGAAACAATGACAATTACAATGAATAAAATAGAGTATGCTTTTTTTTATGGGCAAGTGCATGTGAGAAAGATGGGTGTTTTGAACCAAATTCTATAACATGTTGCACCATTTTTTGTGAGTTAAGAATTAGACGGAAAAGAAATATCCTAGTAAAGAAAAAGCATAATACGATTTGAAGATGGTTAGAACAAGATTGGTAAGTGGAATATATAGAAGAATGTACAATAAAGGAAAGAATATAGTAAAAAATATTCACACAACACAAGTAATATATGTAGCAATTGAGTAAATGTGCTTGCAACTTTAACTGCAAAAGATAGCAATAGTTGCATTGTCTCTTATCTATTGAAATTTATATCTTTAGCTGATAGGCTATTTGTTTGAAGTTGCTATTTCCTAAGAAGAAAACATTCAATTGTGCAGTAGCGCTAAAGCTTGAAACAAATGAGGGGAAAAGGATATCATGAAACATATTGATATAAGATTCAAGCTACATTATTTCATAGTACATATTGAAAAAAAATAGAGGAATTACATAACAGGTATTAGAATAACACTTGTTTGATAGTAAATATCACACACAAAGAGGAAAATTGTATTGAGTGCCCTAGCAGATAGATAGATACATATGCACATATATATATATGTACTCAATTCCTTGATTGATATATAAAAATACCTGTATAGGCAGATATATATATATGCATATATGTAGACAAAGATATACGTACATATGTATATCTAAATAAGTTTGTATATTATGTTTATGTGTAATTATGTAGACTAAGATTATAAGTAGAGTTTAAAGTAGCATGTATAAGTGTTGTCTATGCTCTGTAAAAATCATGACTATATAGTTATAACATTGAGTCGTATAGTATTGATATGTTGATAAGAATAGAGCATTTAATTGTGTAGTATGTGTAACATATTGATAATGCCATAATGGCTCTTCTGGAAATGCAAGTAAATCAATATATTTTCTTGCATATTTTGGAGTGCACTTCCCCACAATATAACATTGAATATTGCATTTCCTTTCTCTTGCATGATTACACCATGATACATATATATACATATATATACATATACATATATAGGAACATATATATACATGTACATATATATACATATACATCTATGTACATAGATATATATACATATACATCTATGTACATAGATATATATACATGCACATATATAGATACATATACATGCATATATATACATATATATACATGCATATATTGTAAAGTTGGGCTCCACTGTTTACCAGTAGATAATATAGAGAAACAAGTGAATTGTAAAAGAGCTAATAGGGAAACACTGGAGAGCGACATACATCTAAATCTTAAGTATCATCTTAATACCGCTTATGACTGTTACATAGACTACTTGGCTTCTACTAATATGTTGCATGATACTCTTTTCTCATCATCTGTTCAAAGCTTCCTATAAAAAAATGTTATTTGTCATTGTTCTTTTTCTTTGTAAGGAAAGAAAATGTATTGGTTAAGTTGCATGTTGTCAAAAGAGCCATTATGGTGTTGCTTGCATATGAGGCTATTGTGAGAATAGTCACGCTTGAGTTTGTTCTATAATAGATCAGATAATTTTCAAACTGTTGTGCTGTGAACTATGTAAGTTGTTTTACATGGGTATTTTGTATAAATATTGTGTTCATCATATTGAATACAAAACAATGTAGCTTAAATTTGTAATTAAGCCTATGGTGCTATATGCATTTTGCACAAATCATTACATCATATAATTGTTGCATAACATAGAGAAAATAGGCACTACCTTGGGGAGCTAGGTTTGAATAATTGATTTGGGAAGTTGGAAGGATATATGCATTTGTTGATGTTTAAATAGTTCTATTACAATTTCCCTAATTCTCTATATGTAATGATCGTTTGGGGGTGGTGGAGTTGGTATGCTGGATAGGTGGAAGCTGAGTGGCAAGTGTTTTTTTGCATGAGGGTGGAGCTTAGCAATTACATGGGTTGGGTTTTTTTTTAAAGTTTTCACTGGGATTTCTATCAGCCCCACCTTGAATTGGATTTTTCGATGATGGGGATCTACTGGGCAGTGGGGAGGCCACTTTTTTTTTGTGTGGTGACGTGGGCATTGGTAATTACATGGGCTAGTGGAGGTCAAGAATGGTGTGTGGATATGGGGAATGTGAATGGAAAGCATTTGTTCGCACAAGGCTCAATGTTCCCTATCGTTGCATGATGGCAGAAAACAAATTAAATGCAATATTGGACATTGGCGTGTAGGAGAGTACACTTTATAGTCAATGTTGCAATATGGGAAAGTATACTTTGATGAAGTTATCCTATTGAAAGGGCCATTGTGGTGCTGGTTTGGTAGTAGACTATTGTTAAAATTTTTGCATATGGATCTATGTTTTTAGCAGATTGGAGGCCTTCAAAAGTGTGGTGGTGTAGAATCTGTAAGTGATTTCACATGGGAATTTTGTAAAATTATTTTTGCATAGGTAGCTCATGCTAGGCTTCTATATGGATGTAGAAATAATAGTTAAATCTTGTTTCTTTCCCCTAAAAAATATCTGTCCCTGGGAAGATGAGAAGGAAACTGTGGGAACATGGAAAAATGTACTATGGAGAGCAGTGTATGGGTTGTTCTTTTCATTGTACCTACTACAAAAATTATGGAATAGCTCTTTTGCAAATTCTCTATTTGAGTACTAAATCTACTCCTAGGCAGTGTAGCTTGAATTTTTTATTAAGGCAATATGGGTTTTGTGGCCAAGAATGCAGTTGCAAATTTTCTAGTGGGGAGGGAACCATTTATTTCCTTTGTAGTGATGTGGGTGCTTGTAGGTATGTGGGTTGGTGGTGGTGGAGAATGGTGACAAATTGTACAATAGGGAAGGTGAATGGAAAGTGTTTGTTGGCATGACAATGAAAGCATCTTCCCGTCAGAGTACAAGGGGGAGGTGGAAGTAAATGCTATATTGAATGTTTCCATGTGGGAAAGCACACTTTCATTAAGTCGTATTGTCAAAAGAGCCATTGTAGTGTGCCTAGTGAATTAGATTTGCCAATGCCAGGAATGCCACACTGATGGGAACTTGTGCATTTCTTCTTTTGAGGTGAAATGGAGCCTGGTAATTATGTGAGTTGGAAGTGGTATAGTTGGTTGACTCAATATAGAGGAACTAAATTCTTAAGTATAATATTTAGTAACAAATAAGTGTTATTCTAATACTTTTCATACAATCCCTCTATTATAGTTGAATATATATATGTACAACTTAAGACATGAAAATTGCATGGTTCCTCACTTTTCCATGATATTGGCATCATGAAGCCTCATTGGCCCCTAGAAAACTATGAGCCAGGTAAAGCACGAAACGCCAACCACAAATGTGATGGTGTTTCATTATATATCAGAGAATAGTGAAGTTGCTAAAAAATTTCTATGTTCTAATACATGTATTCATTTTCTTAGAGGTCTTTTGGCTCCAATAAATTTTTAGGAAAAGAGAATACCTCATAAAGAACTGTAGAAAATGGAATTCCATAGATGAAATACAAAAAACAAAATTTAAAGGAAGAGAACAAAGAAACAACAAAGGTTTTATTTCAAAGCATACAATGTATAGGAATAATTGTATAGACATACCTAATTTTGGTATGTTTTGGAATGTATGTAACCATGCAGAAAGAAAAGGGGAAAGTGTACAAATTTTCTTTGCACTAAAGGATGTCTATCCCTGCAATAAGAGAAGGGTTAAATCCATAAGTTAGTAAATTATAAATTTACAAAAAAAGACTACCGTGCAATATATATCTATGGTTAGGTGTGTATGAAATGACCAAAAAGAAAGAGGAAAAATAACTTACAACAACAATATGTCTACGATGTAGTGAAGATTGTAGAACACAACACTTGTTGAACATCCAATCATCCAACCAGTGGAAGTGCATAGGAGGTTTTGACCATTCTGCACCCATTGAGCAATGCAACCAAAAGAAAAAATGGAATATATGGAAAACTATATATGTCTAAAAGGAATACAAATAGATAATTCTATACATCAACATTATACATATAGATATACACATACATGTACATATACATATACATATACATATACATACATATACATATACATATACATATACATACACATACACATATATATACATATACATACATGTACATATACATATAAATACACATATACATATAAATATAAATATAAATATATGCATATACATATACATATACCTACAAACATACTTTTTTCCCTTTTTTTATTGCTTCTAGTTATCCTTTTGTAGCATTGGTGTTATAGTTATTACCATATGACCAGTTCTAGTTAAATATTCTTTGTTTCTTCAAAAAAATATGGTTAGGGTCACTAATCTTTTCACCTCTTCCATTCTTCATGTACCTGACACTAAATATTATAGAAAAATAGAGAACACTTCTCAAGGGCTTTTACTCACAGCCTAGACCTTACCTCTTAACTAAAAAATCTCCCTAAATGTTCCTCATTGGTGAATAAACTTTGCAAAGAAATCATAAATTTACAATTGTGAAGGCAGTTGTTATATAGTAAATGTCTTTTTAATAGGCTTTTGACACTTTCCTTTCTCAAATAGTAAATGTCTTTATAATAGCTTGAATATTCAATTGGGAAGCGAACTGTTATATAGATTGGTCCAGGAACGAGATAAGTTTATCGTTGGCCTACTTTTGATATTCATTAGACCTAGAAGCACATTTACTAACTTTAAATCAAATACAATGGCATTAAACTGATTGGAATAAATAATTTATGACTCCTGATTTTAGAATTATGAAAAAAATTATACAATTCATGCAAATTTTAAATGTCACATAAAGAAGTTTAAACTCAATGATTAGCCATATACAAAATATTCAATATATATTAAAATATATTGTCAAGTATTTCCTGTATAGAAAATATTTGAAATATATGTGGAAATAAATTGTTTAGTTTTCTTTCAAATTGTAATCTATGTAAACATATCATATAACCATCCAACTAATTTTAAATATTCAAAAGAAAGAATAACAACAAAATTGATGCACCATGCTATAATAAAAAAGATGGTAGGTCAATAAATGTGCAAATATGTAGATGCAAACATAGGTATAAATTATGTCCATATTTCTTGAACATAGTTCCTAGCATGCTGTACTCAACATTTAAAATTCAAAGCTATGAGAAATGATCAAAAGTGCAAAAGAGCAATCAAAGCATAGGATCACTAGTGAAGCCTTTTTCTGGAGCAGGAGTAGATATCTTCATTATGTCTGATGAGCTCAGGATATGCTCTTAATTTGAGTATCATGATGTAGTTTTAATATCTCTACTTTTACTGCTAATGGATGATTTAACTCTTTTATTAAATACTTTTTATCTAAAATGGGTAGTATCCTATAGCAATACATTCCTACATTCCTGTAGCCTAACATCTCCATGTGTCTTATTAATTACGCAGTTTTACTTCCCGAATGACTGATAATATGCATATGGTTTTTGAATAATGGGATAGATTTAATATTTGATTAATGAATGTATCATGTTGTTTTCCAAGAATGCTTTCTTTCGCCTCTATTGCCTTGTGCATCACGGGTTGTTGAAGGGAGCATGAATGACTCAAGTGCAATGGATCTCGGCCCTGCAGTAAAGTCCATTTCCTACATGACGTCGAGGAAGTTGTACCAATGAAGATTCTCTATTCGGGTTGTTGGGAAGAAACTTAAATGATCATTAATCTAGAAAGAGTGGAATGCTAAATTCTATGGATCCTGTTGAATGGATATATTTTCATTTATGAGAAGTCTATTCCTCAGTTTTAGGATTCATTTATGTCCATGTCTTTCTCTGTTAGAGTTAGGTAGTTAGTTGTTTTTTTTGTTTTAAATAAGTGTTCCTCCTGCGCGAGTGAGCAATCATAACAAGCTTAGAAAGGATATCATGTAAAAGTTAGTATGATAATAAGAAGTAGAGTATGTAAGAATTAGTACTATGATAAGAGATAGAGTTAGTGTTAGTTTTCATATGAGCAGAACAATGTATACCATTTTGAGTTTATGAATAAAAGCTGATGAAGTTTTGAGTTCAATTCTTGCATAATTAGTTGATGCTAGCTAAGGGGGCCAACTTAGTAAGTATCTGTAGTTAGTTAGTTAGTCGTTTATTTTCTATTAATCATAAGTTAGACTTCGTTCTTGAAGTTTCAGTACAAACTCAGTCTTATATTGTTCCTGCAGCATCAAGAATCCATCCCTGTGTTTGTTCCTGTAGCATAAGGCTAGTTCATAGTTTGTTTCTCAATTGTAGTTGTTATGGTTTCTGCTCTGGTTAAGTTTAGAAGGCTTTGCATTACATTCCTGTAGCATAAGTAGAATTCCTTTCACGCAATTATTTCTAGTAAATCGTGACTGAAACTAGTTCTTAGTGCACATATAGTGCTGCTCCATTTCAAGTATACGTTCCCTGGTTTGATAAAGTAAATGAATGACCATAAGAAGATGTTAGTCACCTGCTGGAATGTCCAATTCCAAGGTTAGGATTTTCCATGACTTTTATATCCTTTTGTGGGCTCGACCATTTTTGGCGCCGTTGTCGGGGATGGTGTCAAGTTAAGAACCTGTCATAAGTCATTGTTAGCAGTAGTTTAGTCGTTATTCAAGCATTTTCAAATTCCTTCAATTCACCATTCATTATATTGCATGCATAGAAGAAGAGACGCTCTGGGAAGATTCCTCCCTAACCTTCCATTCATTAATAATAATCCTGAACTAGCTTATAATCTATTTGAGGAAGAAGGAGACCAAGATATCAATCCATTTGCTGAAAACCTATTTTTTGAATTGCCATTTGACCCAAGCAAAAAAGAACCTGAAGAAAATCCATTTGCTCTAATACTCCATCAAGAAAATATGGCACGAAATCCACCTAATCGACCTCCTACTTTTGAGTTTCCCATCATTGCTTAGCAAGATAATGATAACCTTAAAAATATTCCTTCTTCATTACTCCCCAAGTTCTATGGACTAGTTACAGAGGACCTAGACACTTTCTTGTTTGAGTTTGATATCCTCTGTCATAGCTATGATTACACTTTAGATGCTTAGAGGTTAAAGTTGTATCCTTCTACTTTGAAGGAAGGTGCTCTTAGATGGTTCATGAGTTTGAAAAGAGGTGTTGTTGATAGTTGGGCAGTCATGCAAACAAAATTTCTTGAAAAATACGAGGAATATTGTAAGAGTGGTAGTAAGGGAGATGATATATTCAGAATTCAACAAAAGGAGGATGAAAGCTTGGAAGACTATATCTCAAGATTCTTGTTTTCCTTGAAAAATAATTCAGACCATACTCTCAATGAAGAGTCTCAAAAACTACTCATCCTAAGAGGAATCAGTGATACCTGTATAGATGCCCTGGATCTGATGGGAGGACGTGATATAACCCAACTGTCTTGGGATGATATCAAGAAAATATGTCTCAACTACTCTCAAGAAATTGTTAAGAAGGGTAGAGGTCATCAAGCCACAATGGGAAAGTCTTCTATTAATGGAGTTTCACAGATGGAGATCATAAATTTGCTATCTGATTTCAAGCAGGATATCATAAACAACATGGCTACATAGTTGGATACTATGCAAGCTCAGAAGAAACATGAGGAAGCTGAAGCAATTTTGGCAGAGTTCTGTCCACATTGTAGACAGAAGAAACGAGACTACAGATGTAAGATGGTGGCTAACCTTGAGGCTACGAAGTTACCTACTGACTTTAAGATGGTAGAGAGTGATGATGACCAAGTATTCTTCATCACACAAAGGTGACCATGGGCTTAAAGACAAGTTATGCCTCAAGATCCTTTGACTTTTGGTAATCCTTATTCTAATTACAATAACCAGTGGCAACCTACATATGACCCATCACCACCTTGGAATGCTTCTCAACTTCATTGGCCTAACTATCATAGTCCTCAATGGAAATCTCCTCTAGGAGGTTGGCAGTAGCCACAAGGAAAATGGAGTCCACCCAAAGGTAACTAGCAACAGAATCCTCAATGGAGAAGTCCACAGCAATGGCAGAACCAATCCCCTGCCTCCCTGCAGCTTCAGTAGCCACAACCTTAGGCCCTCATACCACCTCCTGCAACACCTGCAGCAAATACTGGTCCTCCAAAACAAACCCCTATGCCTGCTCAACCATTTCCAAATCCTAATAATAAGCAGTAGCAACAACAACCTATGTATTTTGCAGAAGCCAATTAGTATCCAGCTTATGTCCTAGATATTCATGATATCCATCTTAGGTCTGGAACCACTCTCCCTACTCCACAACTGCCTGCGATTACAAAAATTCCAGATTCTGCCTCTGAACAACCTATTGAACCTGTAGAACATATACCTGTGTCTGATACTATCTCTAAGGAGCTTGTCCTGCAGCGTCAGGCCAAACTGCTTTTTCCTCAGAGATTGCAAGTTACTACGTCCAAGTCTATGGAAGAGCCTACCTTTGATATTTTGGATCAGTTAAAGAATGTACACATTCAAATTCCTCTTTTTCAAGCCATTAAAGATGTCCCAATTTATGGAAAAGCCATTAAAGAGGCATGTTTAAAGAAACCAGGAAGAAAGAAAAAAGATCCTCAAACTATCCATGTTCTAGGACAGTTGGTAGATATTATGTTGGGGAAGATAGTCATTCCAAAATATACTGACCCTGGGAGTCATGTGGTACAAATAAATATTAATGGCCAAATAGTAAATAATGTTTTGATTGACCTTGGTGTAGCCATCAATGTAATGACCAAAAATACAATGGAGTATTTGAATATCTTAAACATTTGGTATACACCTACCATCCTATAGCTTGCTGATAGTTCCACAGTAAAGCTTGATGGAATGGTAGAAGACGTTATTGTCATCCTTGAGTCTTGGGAATACCTAACAGACTTCACCATATTGTCCACTAAGGCAACTTTGGGAGGATATCATATTATCCTAGGTAGACCATGGTTAGCTACGACTGATGCTTTTATAGGATGCCGTTCAGGAGACATGATAATTTCTGATGGTCAGTCAAGAAAAAAATTGGCTTTATACCCACCTGCTTAGCCTCAACCAGACTTGTCTCAACCAATTTGGCCATATTTAGGAGAGGAAACTAAAGAAGTCAATTCATTGGCTCAACTAATGATGCTAAAAACTAATCCATTTTCACAGCTTCAGAGTGAGGATGACCTACTTTTACATATTTTGTAGTCCAACCTTGGTTCGAGTAGCCCATCTGCTGCAGATAGCTGTCTTCAGCAGTGTTTCCTGTAGCAACTAAATTCTGAGAACCTGTCACCTGAATCTCCTGCAGTTTATCATAATTTGCTTCCATATGAAATACATACACCACCTTTATCAGCAGCCTCTATGAATGATCTTATCAAGCAAGTAGAAGTGTCTTCAGGCCATTGTCTAAACATCAATAATAAGCTGCCTTAATCTCATCAAGCTGCCCTAGTCACAATTTTGCAAGAACAACACAAAATTTTTGTATGGGACTATGGAGATATGAAGGGAATAGATCCTCAACTTTGTACTCATAGGATCTACATTAAGGAAGATTATTTACCTGGCAGGCATCCTCAAAGAAGGATAAACCCAACACTCAGGGAAATGGTTAAAATAGAGCTCCAGAAGTTGCTTGATGCTGGTTTTATCTACCCCATTTCAGACAATCAATGGGTGTCTCCATTGGTGATTGTCCCTAAAAAAAGTAAAAAATAGAGAGTTTGTGTAGACTACAGAGAGCTGAACACAACAACTAAAAATGATCACTTTCCACTGCCATTTGTTGACCAAGTACTAGACTCATTGTCTAGGAGAAAGTAGTTTTCCTTTTTGGATGGATATAGTGGCTATAATCAAATTAGAATCACCCCTGAAGATCAAGACAAAACAACTTTTACTAGTCCATGGGGTACTTTTTCCTACTCTGTCTTACCTTTTGGACTGTGTAATGCACTTGCAACATTTCAAAGAGCAGTGATCAATACTTTTGCTGACATTTCTCATGATTCTATGGAAATCTACATGGATGACTTTACTACTTATGGAGTTACTTATGAAGAAGCATTAGCTAATTTAGAAAAAGTGTTGAAAAGATGTCAGGAACAAAATTTGTCTTTGAATAGTGAGAAATGCTTCATGATGATGTAAGAGGGAATTGTTTTAGGCCATCATGTCTCTCAAGCAAGAATTCAGGTTGATTATGCAAAAATAGAAGTTATTATAACTTTGCCAACACCTACAAAACAAAAGGATGTTAGAAGTTTCCTAGGACATACTGGATATTATAGGAGATTTATCAAAGATTTCAACAAAATAGCTAGTCCATTATATGCTTTATTGACTAAGGATTCTGAGTTTACCTGGACTGAGGCCTGTGAAAAATCTTTCCTGCAGCTTAAGAACTTACTTACTCAGGCATCTGTTCTTCAAGGACCGAAGTGGAATCTTCCTTTCCATATACACACAGATAGTTCCAATTATGCCATAGTGGCAGTTTTAGGATAGAGAGAGAATTCCATAGAGCATGCCATATATTTCATTAGCAAAAATCTTCAAGGCCCTGAATTAAACTATACTGTCACAGAGAAAGAATTGCTAGTAGTTGTGTATGCCCTGAACAAATTTTGACATTATGTCACTGGTTACCAAATGTTTGTTCATATAGATCATGCAGCAATAAGGTACCTCATGAATAAGCTTGCCATATCTGGCAGATTAGCAAGATGGCTCCTACTGTTGCAGGAATTTGATATCATAGTTATTGATAAGCCAGGTCGAGCTAATGTGGTAGCTGATTTCTTATCAAGACTTCAAACACCTACACCTGACACTCCTGAGGTAATTGATGATAGCCTCCCTGATGAACATCTATTTTCTATTGTTGCTCAAACTCCATGGTATGCAGATATTGCAAATTATTTAGCAGCAAACAAGATCCCAACTCACTTCTCACCAAAGGAAAGGAAATTGTTAGTTGAGAAAAGTTTTAACTTTTCATAGATTGCAGACTATTTATTTTATATAGGACTTGACCAAGTCATGAGAAAATGTGTTAGGGAAGATGATACCTATGACATTTTGTATGCCTGTCATGATGAGCCCTATGGTGGAAACTTTATAGCCAAGAGAATAGCTATGAAAGTGCTTAATACAAGATACTATTGCACTACACTACAAAAAGATGCAACAGCCTACACCAAGAAATGTGATAGATGTCAACGCATGGGGAGACCAATAAGGTTTGATGAAATGCCCCTAAATCCTCAAGTGGTAGTCAATCCCTTTGACAAATGGGGCATGGATTTTGTTGGTCCTATTGATCCTCCATCCAATGGAAAATCATACATTTTGGTGTGTACTGATTATGTAACCAAGTGGGTGGAAGTGAAAGTAATGACACATGCCCATAACAATAAAGTTGTTGAGTTCCTGTATGAGCAGATTTTTACTTAGTTTGGAGTCCCAAGGGAACTTGTTACTGATCAAGGAGTTCAGTTTACAACCAACTTAATCACTACATTAATGAATGATTACAAGATCAGGCACAAAAAGTCTAGCCCCTATCACCCTCAAGGCAACGACCAGTCAAAGGTTACCAATAGAGAATTTCAGACAATCCTTACAAAGACAGTCCAATTACACAAGAAGGATTGGAGCAGTCTCCTTCCTAAAGCAATTTGGGCTTATAGGACAACATGGAAAACAACTACAGGGTTTACTCCTTTTAAGTTACTCTATGGTAATACTGCCATGTTGCCAATTGAATATGAGCATAAGACCTTAAGAACTACTCTCCAGCTTAAAATTGATATTTCTAATGCTCAAAAGGAACGCCTCCTACAGTTGAATGCATTGGATGAGATGAGGAAAGCTGCCCTACAACATCTATCCAACAGGAAAGAAAAAATGGCATGACAATCATATTCGAACTAAGCAATTCTCTGCCAGTGATTGAGGGCTGCTCTGTGATTCCAGGTACAAAGAAAATCAAGGTAAACTAAACACACACTGGCTTGGCCCTTATGAAATAGAACATGTATTTGATAATGGCTCAGTCCAGTTAGCCACAATAGATCTAGTTCGATTCAAGCTACTGGTTAATGGACACCGTCTTCGGTTGTATCATAAGCCAATGTCTAAAGATGAGTTTCTGCAACAGTTTGTTTCAAATATGGCCACTGATCTTCCTACAAAGAAAGGATTCGGTCTTTCTCCTACAACATCTCTTTAAATTCTATGTTGCATGCACATAATAAAGGTTTCCTTTTCAAGGATGCCATGTTTTCCGTTTTTCCATCCATCACCGCTATTCATTCTCTTTTCTTCCACGTCATCCATCCTGTCATACCACCTAATTCATAGTTTCTATTCTAGCCGTCATTTCATGTTGCGCTATGATTTTCCTAGCACGTACAAGCATTAATTGAAAGGTATACGATATCTTCTCTTAATCACATTATTTATTTGTTTCATTTATTCAACAACTACTATGTACATATCAGTCTTTTTCGCCCATACTTCACCTATCCTTTCACCCATGTGTGGACACATGTCAACTTTTAAGTAGGGGGTGAGATAATCTATTTCAAACCTTTTCTTATGTCGCTGTCACAACTAATAAAATATTTTTATTTCTTCTTGTACTTTCCAAATATGGCTGCATGTTTTATCTTAAACAATATTAACTGCTTGATATGAGTAGTTCCTAATAATTATTGCATGCAATTATCTTTCAAGTCATTCTTAGAAAAGAAGAGAAAAGTGAAGGTAGAACAGAAAGAAGCAAAAAGAAGCAAAGGAGAAGAATTTTCTTTTGAATTTTCAGAAAGGTTTGAGTTTTTGGAATCCCAGCAGAGGTAATTTGTGAATATGGGTGGTCAATTGGTAAGACATGAGCCTGTAGCTCATGAGCTCTTAACACAGAATCCTTACACAATGCTAAAAACCTAGCTCACTGTTGCATATGGGTTCAACAATCAAGCAGAAAGAGTAAAAATATTTGATGTCAGAAAGCAAGTGTATGAGGAATTCAAAATCCAACCGTATCTGTTTTGGAAGCTTGCCTATTCTAGAATTGAAAAGAGATGGGAGAAATTGACTGTTGGGCTCAAAAAATCTAAGCCACATAACCCCTTGAATTTTGAAGTAGCCCTTGGAAGGACATACAGGTACATACAGCTCGGTCTTCAAAAGAGGTTTGAATTATGGTTGCCAATAACATTTTGACCTTTGCTTTTAAAGTGGCCACTTTCTCCCTATCAAGCTACAAATGTTAATAAAGATATAGAGAAACTCAGATATGAAAGATGGCAAATTTTTAGAGGTTTAGAACTATTATAAATTTGGGATTGTGCCAAAAATCCATACTACTCCTATGGATTTTAGGGAAACAACCAGGAAGCTTAATGCTGGTGGACCATCATTAGGTTAAGTAGGGGGCAAATGATGAGCTTAGGATATGCTCATAATTTGAGTATCATGATGTACTTTTAATATCTCTACTTTTACTGCTAATGGATGTTTTAACTCTTTTATTAAAGACTTTTTATCTAAAATGGGTAGTATCCTGTAGCAATACATTCCTACATTCCTACAGCCTAACATCTCCATGTGTCTTATTAATTACCCTGTTTGACTTCCCGAATGACTAATATAATGCATATGGTTTTTGAATAATGGGATAGATTTAATATGTGATTAGTGAATGTATCGTGTTGTTTGCCACGAATGACTTCTTTCACCTTTGTCACCTTGTGCATCGCAGGTTGTTGAAGGGAGCATGAATGAGTCAAGTGCTATGAATCTCGGCCCTGCAGTAAAGTCCATTTCCTGCATGACGTCGAGGAAGTTGTACCAGGGAAGATGCTTTGTCCGGGTCGTTGGGAAGAAACTTAAATGATCATTAATCTAGAAAGAGTGGAATGCTAAATTCTTTGGATTGTGTTGAACATATATGTTTTCATTTATGAGAATTCTATTCCTTAGTTTTAGGGTTCATTTATGTCCACGTCTTTCTCTGTTAGAGTTAGGTAGTTAGTTGCTTTTCTATTTTAAATAAGTGTTCCTCCTACGTGAGTGAGAAAGCAAAACAAGCATAGAAAGGATATCATGTAAAAGTTAGTATGATAATAAGAATCAGAGTATGTAAGAATCAGTACTATGATAAGAGATAGAGTTTTGTGTTAGTTTTCATATGAGCAGAACAATGTATACCATTTTGAGTTTATGAATAAAAGCTGATGAAGTTTTGAGTTCAATTCTTTCATAATTAGTTGTTGCTTGCTAAGGGGGCCAACTTAGTAAGTATATATAGTTAGTTAGTTAGTTGTTTATTTTATGTTGATCATAAGTTAGATTTTGTTCTTGAAGTTTCAGTGCAAACTCAGTCTTATATTGTTCCTACAACATCGGGAATCCATCCTTGTGTTTGTTCCTGCAGCATAAGGCTAGTTCATAGTTTGTTTATTAGTTGTAGTTGTTATGGTTTCTGCTTTGGTTAAGTTTAGAAGGCTTTGTATTACATTCCTGTAACATAAGTAGAATTCCTTTCACACATTTATTTATGGTAAATCATGACTGAAACTAGTTCTTAGTGCACATATAGTGCCACTCCATTTCAAGTATACGCTCCCTAGTTTGATAAAGTAAATGAACGACCATAAGAAGATGTTAGTCACCTGCTGGAATGTCCAATTCCTAGGTTAGGATTTTCCATGACTTTTATATCCTTTTGTGGGTGCGACCAATGTCTACAAGAAATAGTTTACACTCTACTTCGAAATCAACTTTTGTTTCCTTGGAAATCATTGTTTTCAGTCGTTCCTCTAAATTATACATTTCTATTCTAATCAAAGTAGTAAATATATATGATTTACAAACAAGACCTTTAATAACAACAACATGATTTGTTGCAGAGTCAGAGTTGTCCTACAATGTGTAGAGGTATTTTGTTGGCATCTGCAAAAAAGTAGTGGCATCTTCATCAAAAGCAACACAGCAAAGGCTACCTGAATGGTCTTGCATCTTTAACTACAGAAGATAATGATAATTGCAATCCTCAATTTCCATCTGGAAACAATCAAAAAACCAAACATTAGCACAAGGGTGTGTGCATTTCCTTTTGCATTCTTTACCATTAAACAACAAGGGGCAAGCAGGGTAACAAAAAGACTCAATTTTTGCAATTTGAATGGTTGCTTTAAAAATGGCTTCAACAGTTTCTCCTAAATGAAGGAAGTTTTTAAAGATAAATGCAATAGTAACTCTATCATTTGAAGGATGCAACCTCTGACATGAAGAAGAAGTTGAAGCTACTTGGTCTACTTTAATTGGCCCCTTGGATCTAAGAGTGTTTTCCTCGGGAGTAGAAGGGTTAATATCAAGGACTCTTCCTATTGATGTGTTGATAAATTTTCCATTAAAGTAGCCTACATGGCCACTATGGACACAACGACTATTATTCTAGAAAGGTACATCTAACGCAAGGTATCACCTTTTTCTTTCTAGCTTGTGCTCCACAAATTAACATCAATGAAAGAAGCAGAGACATCATATAGTTTAATGTCAGATTGTTTCAGATCCATTTCTCCTACAAACAATTGAAATGTACCCAACATGTACTACAATGCCAATAATATCAATGAAGCTATTATCATTGTAGTTGCTTATTTCACTAATCAACATAACAGCAATTTTTTTTTTGGGATAGGAATCTCATCTTCAGATTGTTTTATTGTTGATTTTTTATCCAAAAAAATCTCAATATTACTATTTAATTTATTGAATCATTTATTGGCTTCCTTAACCAATCCTCTCAATATTAAATAAGTAAAATCCACCTCCACTTGACCATAATGCAATTCAATAATATCATCAAAACAAGTAATACGTATTGATGTCCCCTCCACATCTATAATGTCAAAACTAAACAGTTAATATGTGTTACACGCCCTTTCATTTTCCAAGCATTTTGATAAATGTTCAAATATTTAATAGGGATAACCTTTGGAGGGCTCTTTTTTTTTAGCAGACAACTGCAGACCAAATTTAGGGGCCCATTTAGAAGGAGAAGGTGAGTTAAGCGCCAACATTTTCTCTTCTTGCTACTTGAAAAATTACCTAGGGGTCCCAATAATTTGACAATCATGCATAATTACAACAAAGTTGGATATGATTAAGGCCCTGGAAAAGAAGCAAAACAATATATTGGACAAATTATATGAGGAAGAAACGAAAGAGAGAATTTTTTAACATATACAACAAACAACACAACCCACCTTGAATCTTGGATATTCCTATAGACATAGTCTTTTAAACACACATGGGACCCTATTTTCAAGGCACCTATAAACAACATATCATTTCATTTGGAAGGGAGAGTTCCTATTTGCAAATGTTGGCCATTAGATAAGACAACCTTGTATCACTCAACTTGCCCTTCATCACTACCAAATTTTTTGAACGACAAAAGTTGAAGGACCGGAGAGGAAACAACATCATTGACATTGATGGAATGAATTGAAAATGGATTCAAAGTTTGATCTTTCTTTGCATCCTACAAACACAAGTGTAATCAAGTAAAATGCACATTATCACACCAAATGGATAAAAGGAGCAAGGAAAATGAAGGTTACAAAGAGATACATTTTTATGTGCTTTAAAAGATCAATGCATGTCTACTTTCATATCTATATCCTCTACTAGGGAAAGAAATATATGGATACACCTAAATTCCAATCAAGAAGCAACAACAAGAAAGGTAGGAAATAATAAGAGCAAGCTTGTAGTAGGTACAACGAAAAAGGAAGGAAAACTTACAAAACTAGAGTCTATAGGCTAGTGGATGGCATCCTCTAAGCTAGAATCCATAGCATCAGGTATACAATTTGACACCAAATAAAAAATTTAGGGCTCTGGAGACCCATCCATGGACCCTAACTCTACAGACATAGTTCTAGAATCTTTTAAAGGCAAGGAATCTCCCAACCATAATTCACTTATTGATAGCTCTATACCACAGTAAAAATGAAAAGATTAACATATTCCAACATTCAATACCAATTGGTGGAGAACTTACTATAGACACATAAAATTGGCATCATGCATATTTCATTAAATCATATTCACCCATAAATTAAATAAATTTAGTTTATTTGATTGATCTCCTAAAGTCTCTTCATTTAATTAAATAAAATGTATTTAATTAAATGGATAGTTTGAACATCAATTTCCTCCCTTTTGATTTAAATAAATCCAAGCATCTAAGTCAAAAGTCAAAATCACCTAATCATCATCTTAAATTAATCAAACCATGATTAATGCTAATCCTAATCCTCTTTTCTCTAGATTTTGCAACTTGCACAATAAATCAATTTACTCGATTTATTAATTCATCATCTTCATTCAAAATGGCATCTTTGAGGGAATGTTTTCCCAATTTCAAATCTCCCTCCAAGTGGACTTGTCCCCTCCAACAAAGAATATATGAGCTCTTAAATGTCTCTTGCACAAGTCAAACTTATCATTTAACTCATCTTGTCATCAAATTCAATTTTCAAATCTCCCCCTCTTTGGCACATTGACCAAAATGTGCTCATTCCTCAACCTCTCACATGTTGACAAGTGGCATCTTGTTTTTGGTGGATCTTTAGTCCCACATCCTCCATGTTTGGCATTCTTCTATCCTTCTTGGCTATAAATAGAGAGTTTCTCTATTGTATTAATCCTCCACAACTCATCCAAGTTATCATTTTATCTTGATCATCATCTTCACAATTATAGGCAACTTGATACAAATTCATCTTGCACTTGGTTATCATCTTTCATCTTTTTATCAACATATTTGGAGCTTATCAAGGATTGGGAAAGGGCTTCTTTCCATAGAAGTACCAATCCACTATGAGATAAAGTTTGATTCGTGCTGTTTATATGCTTATTTTTCTTTTTTTATTGTTTTAATTTCTTATTTAGCATATCTAACATTATGTAATATTTCATAGGGATATTAGATTTGTTGTGTTTTCCTTGATTTTCGTGAAAATTCTTGTCAAGGGTTGAAATTGAACAAGCCATTGTGCAAGTGTGAGTAAACTTATTGCATGTGTTCATAATAGTGGTTTACAATTCCGGAGAGGAACAAATTTTAGCTGAAATCACATATTTTTAGAAAATATAATGATTTAAGCCTTAAAAAGTTCTATTTTAAGGATTCCAATTGAAGAGGGTTTGATCAAACCACCTTAGATCAAACCCCCTTGGATAGAACTAGTTTTAAACCATACCTATAAATGCCTCCTTTACACTTATCAAAATGCTGATAAAAAATGACTTTTGATTTAGCTTTTGGGATCAAATGAATTCATTTAAAATTTATTTCAAATGATTATGGTATTCCTCAAAACAAGCTATCCAATGAATATAATTTTAATATGTTTTGGTTTTGTTATGTATTTGTTTTTTAAGTTTTATTAAACATAGGTTTTTCATCGAAAATGAATTTCTTTTGTTCTTCACATGTGGAAAAATAGAAGATTATCAAAAAAAAAATTAAAAATATGAGTGCACAGATATTGAAGTCCTTGATCCAACAAAAAAAATAAAATAAAATTTTGACATATACAAAAAAGTTAAGCTATAATGGTCGACCGTATCCGAATTGTAATTGCTTGACTTTGAAACTTGATTAAGGAAAAATATTCAATAAAAACTATCTAACCAAGTGGAAACACTAGATATCAGAGTTACAAATCTAAATTTTAAAAGAATTAGAATTTTATCCTTCATGGAAAAAAGTTATGCTATACGGTGTGCATCACTTTAAAAAATGTTGTTTTCTCAAAAAATCAACTTTCATGGGAGATGGAAAAGAAGTGCAATTTGATTCCAAAAATTTTGAAAAAATATTTTTAGAATCTACAGATAAAATCTGATGAGACTTTAGTTTGCACCATCTTCAAATTCCTCACGGTTTAGCCGCTATAGGTGCCCGAATGTGAAGATTTAGTTAAAAATAATAATTACAGTGTCCAGTTTGGCCAAAAATTGTAAACCACTATTATGGGATCAACCTCTCCCTTTGTTTCTAAATGAAGGTTTATCAAACTATGAATATGTTTACTCACTTTTGTTTATCTTAGAGGGCCTTCCTTGGGGAAAAAGTACTCACCCAAGGGAATGATTAACACTCTAAAGCCAAAATTATTTTCAGCCGCGATATAAATGTGGGTACTAGAACAAAGGCAGGTATCATGCGGTTGACTCCAATGAGAAGGGAAACAATAGTCTCTTGCCACATTGGGTCAACTCCTATGAATGAAAAGTCCAAATTAAAACCCTTGTAGACAGGCCAAAATCCCTATCTATTTGTTGGTGCAAGAATGGTTGTTTTGGACCCGCCACACACTTTTACAGTCTTTAGTAGAAATGGAAAGTATGCCATGAGAGTTTTATCAATGTTGATTCTTGGCTGCCCTGTATAAGTCAGTGTCTTGGAGGGGAGCCAGTGGGGTCAAGCATCTAACCATTCACTAAAATAAGTGTAGTTGGACTTGTCCAAGTGGGGACTCAAAAAATATAGTCTTTCATATCCATAGGATTGTACTTGTTCTTGGTTACAAAACACTTTTATTGCTCAAAAACATTGGGAAACAAACATTCAACATGAGCATCAAATCTCAAACCCTTTAGGAGAAGAAAATATCCTTGAACAAATTCACATACTATTGCTTTCCCTTTGGATTCATATCCTTAGAGGCTTCTAAGCATTTGGATTTCATCTCAATTTTCTCCTACTAAGGTCAACATTATGAAACCTTTGCCTTGATTTCCTCGATTTCCACATAATACACTTGTGGGATGAAAGAAAATTAGGACATTGGACATTCAACTTGAAAACTAATCAACAAGTGTTTTTGGTAAAAATAATCCATTAACCAAATATTAAATAATTGGACCCCACACATGTGCTTGGTATCTTTTGATCATATGGTTTTCATGCAAACATTGGTCTTTTGGTTTTGAACTACTCTTAGAGAAAAGCATGTTCTTCACTATCTTGGTCCTGTAAATAAGGTTCTCCTTAGGTTCATTTAGGATTAAATGAAGACTTCATCCACCCCAAACATTTATCACCTCCATCCCACAAAAGAGCTTTGGAAACATCATTCTAGACTTTGGTAAATCATCAAAATCAAAATCACTTTGTTTAGTTAGGTGTACATGGGAATGCATCCTTTCTCATAAATTTAAATTGAATTAGCAATCCTTTGAACAAGTTCATCCTAAGATCACATCTAACATCTTAGGGTTTACAAGTCCATTATCTAAATCCAATCAAACCAATCAAAATCAAATCCTAAGTCTAGCATTGATCCAAATTTTCTAAACGTTCAACACCCATATCATTCACCCCTTTCATCATTCATCTCATCATTGGTTCTAAACACCTTAGAGGTCAACAAGATCTAAACACAAGAGGAACATGGAATATAAATTTGATCCATACATCATGAGTATTCTAAACCAACCAAACTATCAAAGCCTTACAATTCCAATTGATTTTCAACACTCACATTTATACAATTCATACATGGGATCATTATCTCCTACAAACCTCGATGGTACAAAAAGGTGAGTATACCCAGTCAAAATTTTGGAACACCTTTCTCGATGATAGATTTAAATCTGATCCCAAACCTAAAAATCTATCAACAGAACAATCAAGGCATATGTCTTCAAACAAACAATGTCATCCCACCAAATCCATATATGCCAAATGTGAATATACCAAGTACAAGTTTTCAAAACATGAACATTTCAAATCCACACTTGGAAAAATTTGGGATAGATATGCTTACAAATTTTGTTCAAAGTCCAATAAAGATGTTAACGACTCGAAGACAAGTTAACACCATCCAAAGTCAAAGTTACCTAAATCAAGACAATGTTCAATTTCAACCTATAATGCCAAATCTAAACACCATCCCAAATCAGAACATTGTCCAAAATCAATTTTTTGATGATCACATATGAACACCACAAGTGTACATCCCAAATCTTCTTGAACAAAGTCCAAATCAAGGGAGTCAAATTCAAAATCAAGATCAAAGTTCACTAGAGAAACTTGCTTCACATGCCAAACTAATTGAATTATTGAGCCAAGAGATATCTTCACTCCAAAATCAATACACTCTTCCATTGGTTAATCCATGTCATCAAAGCATTGAGTTGTGTCCACAACCGCATCAAGAACAATATCTCGAATGTCAAGAAGATATCAAGATCAACAACATCAAATACAAACCCAATTACCCCATCTCAAAGATCAACCGCCACATTTCAAAGATCAATCACCATATCTCCAAAATCAATCACAACAAGGTCAATTTAAGACACAAATCTCACAAGGTAACAAGAAAAATTACACCACTTGGGAGACCAATTGAATCAATCCTGCAATAGTTGGTACAAGAAAATCTCATAAAAATCCTTGTTTATTCGAACTATCAAGAACTAGACATAAGACTGCTAGGGTATAACAAGAGGCACCTTTGTGATTATCATAGAATAAATGGACATAGAACATTAGATTGTGTTCGACTGAAAAGACTCATCCAAGACCTGATTCATCAAAAGATAATCACTATTGGGGACAATGACAGCATTGGAAATCTCACAATTATTGAGAACAAGGATCAAGATCAATTCACCACTAAGCACCTTGAAGTTGTGTCTACTTCATCCAATGATCAAATCAACATATGTCAAGAGTCACTTTTCAATCATGATCAAAATCCACCAACCAACAATGATCCAATCCAAGAAATGTCAACATCACTTGACTCTATAGTTGAAGACATTGATAATCTCTCCATTAAGGAGCACATTGAAGATGTTTCTACCCCATCTGATGATCAACTCAGCATACATCAACAACTACTTTTTAGTGATTTATTTAAAGGAGTGTTAGAATTATTTGATTCTATTGACATAATTCACAATCCATCGACCGATGATCATACTGAAAATGTCTCTACATCGCCTTATGAGTTAGAGGACATATCTCAAAAATTTATTCCAAAGCATGATCAAAATCTTTCACCAAAGTCAAGCAATGGTCCTTTCCAAGACATGTTGACCCTCTTTGACCTCATAGTTACAAATATTGAAGGAATCCTCAACTCAACACTTGATCCAAGTCCCCTAAAATATCAAGAGGATATAGAACCACTTACCATGCCTAATGATGATGTCCAAGAACTCTTTGTAAGAAATCCATCCTTTGAAACTAGACCATGTCAAGAACTTGATTGAAAGCATGTCAAAAGCAATCCTAAAATTAATCAAGATCAAGAATTTGTATCTCCAAGATACTACAATGATCTAATGGATACTCTACTATGTATACAAGATGATCATATCCACATAGCACTTACTCCTCCATCTACCCGTGAGATGCTTTATGTGGATGGACACACAAATGATCTTCCTAAAGAATAGGATTCCATTACTCTTGACATTATGACACAAAAAGAGTAGGTTATTGATTCCTATAGTCAAACTAAGTTGTCAACATCGGGATCATATATATCCAAAATTTAGACTGAGGAGATCATGAATAAAGATATCCAACATTATCCACTCAAGGAAATAGGTCAGATAGAATAGGATATTCTGAAGTTAGTAGAGAAGAAAATTGTAATAACATCATCTACAGTGGTCATTTATCAGAGCATGCTTATTGAACAAGATATCTCAAAACAAGCGGAATCAAAGCATGAAGGTGTCACTACCACCATACTGAGGGAAACTATGTCTTAAGAAAATGTCAACATAGGGAGCATGAAGAGTCCTTATGATGAAACCAATGCCAATACTACAACCAACCACATCATGATTCTTCATCCACCCATCACCCCATCCATGAATTGGGACCAACATCAAAAGAAATATTTGAATCAAAGCACAAAGAATACAAAAAAAATTATCCCTATCAAACTCCATCAGTCAGAGAAAATATGGGGCAAACTAAAAAAGGGAAAAGTATCCATCAAAGATGTCCACAAAAGAAAAAGAAGGCTTTTCAAATAGCATACAAAGTATATCAAATTATTGGTCCTAATTTCCTACACACTTTTGTATCCACCCATCATTTCTCATCTTCCCAAGTTTGGAGAGTCAAAGGTTCCAAACTATCAACCAATCCATCTTTTATTCCTAAATACACTCCATCAACACCTCCACACATAATATCCAATTCTTACATTGACCATGTACTAGCAATGGCCCTTCATCATAAGGATTTAGAAGGCACTCTATTGTGATGTGCGCAAAAAGACAAAGTCAACTCCGGTATCAATGAAGTAGATAAGGAATCTCAAAAGTTTTATTCATGTGCATGTATCTTGGAAAAAAAACTTCTTCAAGTAGGATATTGATGGCACATTATGATAGAAGTGACTACATCAACACCACAAGGTGGTTCGACATGAGCTTAAAATGTTTTACAAAAACCAAAAAAATCAAAAAAATGTAAAAATCCAAAAAAATCAAAAAATCATGAAAATAGTAAAGATAAAAATCATCCTCTACTGAAAACCACTACAGTGGCACTTTGGGAAATACCATGATGAAAACGTAGAAAACAAGCATCATGTGTGGAATCGAGCATCTACGTGTGCCAATTCAAGTGAAAGCATCTTATTCCATCCATAATAAAGCCAACATTCCATCCATCTTATCCATAAAAAAATCCATTGATCCATGAACCATTTATCTAATCCATTTTCATCCATCTGCGATTCATTTTCCAAGTTATCTTAATCTTGATGAAACTTTGGTGCACACTTTACACTTGTTTATGGTAAACATCTTGAAATGGGTCATTTTCATTGATCCTATCATACCCAACATTATTTGAGCCATGAAGCATTATCCAAATGAACACTCTTTATCTAAACTTTGTATCTTATCACAAGATAATCCTTGGCATCCTTTGCATGCTTACCATATCCATCCATCCATAAACCTATCAAAGCATCCACCCATTGCAGTCCTTACATTGCTAGACACTAGTGGCAAATATTTGCATCCTCCTCTGAGAATAAACCTTGATCTATATCCTCCAACTTATGTGGTGATCTGAACATTGGAAAACATGAAATCAAATTGGCCAAAACATTTGTGAGAAAGATTCCAAATCACTAGCCCATTACACATTTTAACGAGTAGACATTCCTTATAAATCTTCATATTTCATCGAACATCAATCCAAGAAATCACTATCAGTCACATCTAATTTTCACTTCAAACGTCACATCAAATCATCCAAAACATCTTTTGTTTCAAACCAAGCTTCAAAATCATGATCGGTCAAATCCAATCAAAAAATCATCATATCAAGATATCCTTGTATTGCTTAACACTATCCTTGCATTGTTGTGCATCCTCAACAATGTTATCATCATCAGTCTTGATCAATCAAATCCAATCAATCCCTCATCATCTTGGGATATCCATCCTAATCCTTGTGTTTCTTAACACTATCCTTGCATTGTTGTGTATCTAAACAATGTTATCATAACCAATTCATGAATTAGATCAATCAACCCTAGCTTGGTTTTCAACAAAATCCTAAACAGAGAACTGATATCATCACACATATCCATATCCAAATCTTCAAAATCATTCAAAAAATCCAAAAACATCCAAAGCATAACAAGAAAATCAAAAAATAAGAAAAATATCAAAAACATGGCATCTGAATTACGTCGTCTATGAGCTTAAATGTAGGAAAGGCTAATCTTTGATCAGCCCCTGAGACATTAAAATCCAAAAACATTCAAAAAACAAAAAATCCAAAAAAATATTCATAAAATATTAGAAAACCCCAAAACATTCAAAAAATCAAAAATCAAAACATTTGTAAAGTCTTGAAAATACCAAAAACAACCTTAAAACATTCCAAAACTATCAAAAACATCCAAATATTTGAAAAATCCATCTGTCTCATCTCGCTTTCACTCGAAATAATCAATCATCCATAATAAACTGATCATCACCTTCATCCTTTGGTAACACAAATAGAAACAATCACAACAATCAGCAAAAGAAAACTTCAAACGCAAAATCAAAAGCAAACTACAAACCTTTAAATGCAAAATCAAACTCTTGATCATTCGTAAACATGTCAATCAACTTATCAACCCATCATCATCCTATATAATGCATGTCCTAGGATATATCGTTCGAGCAATGGGCATCATTTTGTATATCGCTTTGGTTTCTTATCCTATCAAAACACATCCCTTTAGTTGACGGTACGAAGAACATTGGCTTGTTTGTGTACTCGATCTTTTCTTTTGATTTATCTTATTGCACTCATTCCAAGGACCTCTCATGATGTCCAAAAGAAGGATTTAGAGAGATAGGAATGGGGCAATGATCATTATCTTTTGTTTGTTGTGCTTGTTGGGCATTCTTGTAATATAACTTGGTGAATACTTGCTTTGTTAGGTACATCCTAGCAAGGTTTCTGTAACACCAAATATCTGCAACTTTAAACTCTATTCCATATATATATCATCATGAAGTTAGTTTAAAGAAAGCAAACAAAAATAGAATTATTTATGAAATAATCCATGATGCTCTACAAACAAAACAACAAAACAAACTAGTTGAAATCCTAAAAAGCACAATGCATACCTATTCCATAGTGGATTGGTGTCATTTTTTTGTGAAAAGTGACCCTTTCCCAACCCTTGACAAGCCAATGATGAAGATGCAATGGAAAAAATTATCTCTCAATGTGAAGAGAGTAACTTTGCATGAGATTGTAGATGCTAAGAATGAAGGATAGCCCCTCCATTTATAGAATATTTTGATGAGAGAAGAAGAAAATGGGGTGAATGTGGGACAAAGATTCAACCAATAGGAAGGATCCACTTGTCCAAATGTGAGTGGATCTGGAGGATGTGCAAGTTTTGGTCAATGTGCCAATAAATGAGATTAGTTGGCCTTTTCAAATTTGAAATTTGGCTTGTTGGAGGGAGAAAAAGGGACTTAAATACCAAGTGGGGGACATGTAAGAGGGGATTTAATGACATGTTGGAAGGGACAAGTCAACTTGATTTGAATTCAAACTTGAGGGAATATTCTCCAAAGATGCCTTGCTGAGGGAAAATGAGGATTTAATAAATGAATTAATTGATTTATTTGTGCAAGTGGGAAAATCTAGAGAATGTGACATGCATTAGATTAGATTTAATTCCTGATTTAGTTAATTTAAAAGAGGATTAGGTGATTTGACCTTTTTGCTTTAGATTTATGGATTAAAATAAATCAAAAAGGAGGAATATGAATTTTGAGATTTAATTAAATAAAGTTTGATTTATTTAATTAAAAGGATGATGTAAGATAAAGGTTAATTTATTCAATTTGAAGGAGATGAACTTAGGAGATGATTTATTTAATCAAAATATGGAATGTTAGGATTTGATTAAAAAATGATCTATTTAATCAAATGAGGTGATGATTTAATTAAATAAAGTTAATTTATTCAATTAAAGGATGAAAATTTAGATTTAATTAAATAAAGGTTATTCAATTAAATGGTGAATTGAAATGCATGCATATTTTACGTGTCTACATTTTTCCCCTCTTTGAAGCAAAGTACTTGCTATGTTGGTTCAAACAATAAACTTGCCACAATCAAAAAATTCAATTTTTATTTTTTATTTTTTCGGATGCCTTAGCGGAAAGAAGTACATTGGTACATTACCCCCTCAAGAGATTGAGCAAAAAGATTTGATTTGAGGTTTGATCTTGTGATAAAGAGGTTAAAAAATTTATGGTTTTGCAAATGAGATGGTTTTAAGATGCTTAGAATAACCAATCTATATTATCCTAAACAACTTAAATGATAATGCAACGCATGTGAGATGGATGATACAATAATGCCTATATGATTATACAATGGATGTTTTATGCAAATGTATGATTTATGAGATTCTTAGACTAACATATCTATATTATGATGATGAAAATGCATATAAGATGATGTGCAGAATGCTGATGGTTTGTGGATATAGGATGGATGCATTAGCAATGATGATTAACTATCCTGGCATGATGTTAGGTAGAAAAGAAGAAATTAGATGATGACAAGAGGATCCCACAAGCCAAATTTATGTTGAGATGATGATGAGAAATGGATGATTTTCTTATGAAGAATTGGGATTTTAAAAGGGCCACTTACCTTATCTTTGATAACAGACGTAGGTACGATGCATCAAGGTATAAATAACTAGGATGACATTGTACTTAGTGTGATGGAAGTTGACTCAACAAATAGATAGGAGTACTCCTATTTGCACCTAACATACGAAAACCTTGCTAGGATGCACTTCAGAAGTTTCAAGCATCTCAAACCAAAAAATGGAAAGGTATAACCTATCAATGCAATAGTCAACAAACTGCCCAAAACACCCTCCATACATATCTAACAAAGCAAGTATTCACCAAGTTATATTACAAGAACTTCCAACAAGCACAATAGACAAAGGATAATGATCATTGCCCCATTCCTATCTCTCTAAATCCATTTGTTTGGACATCATCAAGAGGTTATTAGAATGAGCGCAAAGAGATAATTCAAAAGACAAAGATAAAGTAAACAAACAAGCTGATGTTCTCCAATACCGCTAACTAAAAGGGAATGTGTTTTTAAGGATAAGAACCCCAAAAGATAATGTCCATTGTAGGAAGGATACATCCTATGACATGTTAGTGGATGGTGACACGTCATTTTGTTTATCAAAAGTGTTCTTTCTGATAAATAATTCCCATTGTAGGAAGGATACATCCTAGGACATGATGTTATCAAATGATTGATATGGAATTTATTGGATGATAGGTTATCAACACAAAAAGATGACCAACTTGTTTACGTACTGACTTAAACCTGAGACTTGACGTTTTTTACTTTTCACATTTTCACCTTCTAGACTTGTTTCTAATTGTTTCACCAAAGGTTGAGGACAACGATCATTTATTATAAGTAATGTTATTGTGGGTGAAAGCGAGATAAAATAGATGGATTTTTTCAAATATTTGGATGTTTTTGGAGTTTTGCAATGTTTTGAGGTTGTTTCTTGTATTTTTCAAGATTTTCCAAATGTTTTGGTTTTTTATTTTTCAAATGTTTTTGGGGTTTTTTGAGGTTTTGACCAAGAGACTAACCTAAGGACATATCCTAGGGGCCTCAGGGGCTAATCAATAGATTAGCCTTGCCTACATTATACACACAGAGACCAAGTAGTTTGATTGACAACTTGACTAATTTATAGATGAAGATATACATGATGAAATGTTAGTTTATTATGATGGACTCCTAAAGGACTAACCTAAGTGTCTTGGGGGATGATCAAAGATCAAACCTTGCCTACTTCCAAGTCTCAAAGACCCGTAGTTCGATAAGATGACTTTTTGACTGACTTTTTGACTTGTTTTTGAATTTTGATATAATTTGGATATTTTTGGATTTTGGTGATTTTTTGATGTTTTGTGTTTTAGTGTTTTCTGATGTTTTTGGATTTTTCTAATTTTAGGACTTCAAGAATATACACCAATATGATCCTACTGAGAACATGCCCCCAACGTGATGCAATAGACTACTCTGATAAAGGCAGGACAAACTAACCTTAGGAATGGGTCGAGTAATACTAGGAGGGATCATGATATGAACACAGGACCAAGCTATGATACAAATGTCAAATAGATGGGTGATGGATGGAGATTTGAATGTGATGGATGATGGAAACATAATGGATAGATGATGTAGAACAAGTCATAAAGATCCTGGTGGATGGAAAGTGCTTATTTACACAAAGTGCCTATTTTCCAAGTTTTCACCAAGGTGCTTGTCCAAAGTGCCACCGAAGTGGTTTTCACTAGAGGACAATTTTTCTCTTTACTGTTTTTTATCATTTTTCTATTTTTTTTGGATTTTTCTACTTTTTTTCTTTTTTTCTTTTTTGATTTTTTTGTTGTCACCAAGACGCCTGTATGCTAGTTTTTGCCAAGGTAACCATTTTTTCAGGACATTTTTTTTTTTTTGGGTTCTATACCTTGAAAGATTAGGAATAAAATTTTTTGAGATGAGAGTCATTCATGGTCTCTTATAGAGGTTCCCCTTTGGGTGTTGATAACTGATATGCCCTAACTTATAGCTTTCTATGATAAAAAATAGTCCCAACCAGTTGGATTCAAATTTTCCTTTCTTGTTTAGATTTGGTATGTTCTTCTGATTCTCCTTTAGTACCAATTCTCTAACTTGGAAAGTCTTACTTCTGATTTTCTTGTTATAGCTCCTCTTGAGTCTATTCTGATAGAATTACAAATAATTTAAAGTGTCTATACGCTACTCATCCAATAGCTCTAGCTCATTCAGTCTTGATACTCAATATTCTTCATTCATGATGAGGTTTTATAGTGATATTCTAGGTGATGGGAGCTCGATCTCAATGGGGAGTACTACTTTTGATCTGTAGACTAGGGAGAAGGGGGTGGTTCCGGTGGGTGTATTGATGTTGGTTCAATAGGCCCAAAGGATGGGATTGAGCTACAGATGCCAGTCATGACCTACGTTATTGACTATTTTCTTGAGGATATTTAAAATGGTTTTATTTGTGGCTTCTGCTTGGCCTTTGCCTTGGGGATAGTATGGGGTGGAGAAGCGATGTTGGATTTTGAAATTTTCACACAAGTCACTAACATCCTAATTCCTAAATGGTCTCCCATTATTTGAGATAATGGCCTATGGGACACCATAACAGCAAATGAGATAGTTCATGATGGACTTTGATATCTGCTTCTCAGTTATATATGTCATGGGTATGCCTTCCAACCACTTGGTAAAGTACTCAATGGAGGTTATGATGAACTTTTGGCCATTAGATGAAGTGGGAGTGATTTTTCCAATGAGATCAAGTCCCCATTGCAAAAAGGGCCATGGTGTGATGATAGGATGAAGTTCTTGAGCTAGAGCATGGATGAGGTCCCCATGCTACTAACATTATAGGCACCTTTTGATGTAGTCGTGTGCTTCTCTTTCCATTGTATGCCAATAATACCCCATCCTCAACAATTTCTTTGCTAGGGTCATTCCACTCGAGTGTGAACCACAGATGCCATTATGCACCTTAGTTAAAGTTTTCAATGCCTCCTCAATGTTTAAACAATGTAGTAAGGTTCCTTCTATGCTCCTATGATATAGGGTATCTCCTAGGATGACGAATTGGGATGCCTTTTTGAAAAATGTTCATTTTAAGGTTAAAGGTAAGTCAATAGGTAGGACACCTATTCGTAGGTAGGTATGTCATGGTACCAGGGATCACTAGGACCAATAATTTCACACATAAATTATGATTTTGGTACATTGAATATGAGCACTTAGTTTATTATCAGCTAAGAGTCTCCATATACTCTAAGGGCAATAATGTGCCACTACACTGCTATTCTGAGACCTATGGTTAAAGCCTCATATTCTGAGAATGATGAGGACTATGAGGTCCTTCAATCACTCTACAAACCCAAAATGTTGAATGGGGCTAGGTAAGTCAATTTTTAGGTCAAACACTATGCTTCAGGAAGCTCTCTACCTAAGGATAAAAGCACGGTCCTGGGATGACAACATGGTGTGCTGGCATTCGTACAACTAGACAACTATAGAGACAAGATCAAACATAAGAAAATGAGCTAACAACCCAGCTAACTACTACTAAAGGGCCAAAATAATGTAATTAAGTAAATGAAATACTTTGTAATATGCTAAAACAAAAATATGAGAGTCAAGGTGGAAAGAAGGATCTCACAAAGAAACTTTTTCACCAACTAGCTCCTTGGAAGCACATCCACCTACACACAAGAGAGAAAAAAATATAGGGTGGTTGTATAGGGGTTTACCTCAGTTAGAACCTTGTTTAGGGGTTTCCACCTCCATAGACATCCAAGAAAGCAAGATAAAGAAAACAATGTAGCAAAGAGCACTAAATCACTACAAAACAGTAAATGTGCTTACTCAACCAAGTGATAGAGGAGAGGAAAGGGAAGCTTACCACCTCCACCAAGAGAACTCAAGGCTTCTTGGGAGAGAAAATGAGAGTACTCAAACCTCTATTGCAATGGTTGTTAGAGTAAAGGTTTTAACTTAATTATGATAATTAAGTTACCTTTATTCCTCTCTTAAGATTTCACTTTAGTTTGCATATTGTGACATTTAATAATTATATTAATTATTAAATGTCTACCTATTAGGCTTACTTTTTAGTTTTTTCTTGATCTCCTTTTAAGGATTGATCTTTGTAAATAATTCATTCTATTGTTCTGATAATATATCTCATATTACAGAGCTTCCAAAACCTCTCTTGCTTTTTTCTCCATTCTTTTCCTTGTGACAGGTATCTCTTTGCATGGAGGTGTTCTTGGACTCTGAAGTTGGTTTTGAGAACTTCTACATGGTATCAAAGTAGACTTGCTACAAATTGTTCTTATTTTGAAGAATTTGGAGCTACAAGGGTTTGATTAGGGTTTCACAGGTTTTTGAGTTGTTTTTTTGTGGATATGACTTACTTCATTCTTTAGGCTCATTTTTGGCCCAAACGGACCTCGTCTTTAGATTCACAGTGCCTGAAAACCCCTATTTTTATATAAAACTTGTCCAATTTGGACATAGTTGCACCAGAAGGAAAAATAAATTTGGCCCCAAGGCCGTATGACCCTAGGGCATGACTTCTGAGGTGAAAATTTTCATAAAAATCCAAAAAGTAAAAAAAAGTTTATTTATTTATTTTTGCACTACCAATGTAAAAGGCTAGTGCCATCACCGCTCAGCCAAATGGCCACCAGCTCTTGTCGTCGGGCCGCCACCTCTGTCGGTCGGCCGCCCAATTGCCACCGCCGCCGAGCCCCCACCAGCCCACCTCCACGCCACCAGCCACCCAAAGACCACTTTTCCACCACCAACTTCAAGCCCCTAGTCACTGAGAGGACCAGGGGCCATAATTTTTAGCCCCCAGGGCTTGTAGGGGGCCAAGTTGTGCCTTTTTTAGCCACTTTCACCAAATCGGGCATATCTCAGGTGTTTTAGCTCAAATTTTGAAATGAAAATAGGAATTGGAAAGTTGTCTCCACCCTTCGTGATGATGTAGGATATTTTCCAATTTGGTTGCATTTTTACGTAGTCAAAGTCAGATGATTTGTTTGCACTCCGGGGGGCATAACTTTCTCATTTTTGCTTTATTTTTTGAAAAAGAATAGGGATCAGGTACATAATATTCATTCTAAAGATTTTTTTCCTTTTTCTTACTTTTAAGCTAAAATATCATTACTGGGTTTTGGTTTCTTGCATTGTGGGGGGAGTTTTTTCTTTATTTTTGTCATTTACTTTAGAAAACCGAAAAATCTTCACATTAAACATTCATTAAACCTCTCCAAACATGGTTGAAAACCCTTCTACTGTTGAACTTCTCACACCTCATAACTATCACACTTGGAAGGCATTCATGACACGTCTTCTTAGATCAAAGGGGTTGTGGTCCTGTTTAGATACAATTCAACCAGTGTTGACGTGGAAATTTGAGGTTATGCAGCATAGAAATAAGATGGATGAGGCTATGGGTTTGATTTCCTTACATGTTTCAGACAGCTTGTTGTTTCATCTTGATGGGTGTAATAGTCCTCTTGAAATGCGGACCAAGTTCAATGATTTATTTGGTACCATCATTCAGTTTCGTTCCATCTAGATTGAGGCAGAGTTGACTTCACTTGTACCTAATTCTTTTCCCACTATTGAGGACTTTCTGATGAAATTTAAAAAATAGAGATCTCTTCTACAGGGTTGTGGTAAGAACAAAACAAATGAGGAGTGTATTTACTTGATTCTTTCTAAGCTTCAAGGTCATTTTCAGATCTTCTCTTCGACTTTTTATTCCACCATGGATGCATTGGGAAACCGCTTTACCATGCCTACTTTTGAGGTTTTTTGTAATCGGTTGACACGAGAGCAGCAAAACACCGAGCATTGGTAGCACAGTCATCTCAGGGGAAGCAAAAGCAAAAAAAGAAACCAAAGACCACTGAGCATTAGAAGGATTCTAGTTCACAGTACAGCTGTGATTCACCTTCTCCTAAGGGGGAATCATCGAAGAAAGACAAACATGTGTCCTTATTGTAATAAGCTAGGACATGATGAGTCCAAGTGTTATGAGAAGAAGATAGATGGATATGCCAAACAGGTTTCAGATTTGACAACTCTTCTTGATCTAGGAAAAATATTCATCACTCTTCTTCATCTACATTAGGCAGGTCTTCTTCTTCACCTTCATTCCACATAGATGGACAGGCCCCACATAAGGGTCATGCATTATGTGCAACCACCAGTTCACATTCATCTAGATGGCTACTAGATTCAAGTGCTTCACACCATATGGCATCTTCTCAAGACATGTTCTCATCTTTAGAGGTTGCATCCTCACCACACATATTAATGGATAATAACACTTATATGAGTGTATGTGGGAAAGGTTCTATTGACATTGATGATTGTACATTCAATGATGTACTATGTGTACCATCTTTTCCACTAATCTTCTCTCCATCTATCAAATTTCTCACAGTGGGACAAGGAAGATATTTGAGTTCACATCTAATTCAATGCACATAAGAAACATTCAGACTGGCAACATTGTTGCAATAGGGACAGTTGATCATTTTTTCTCTCTTTCTACAAGAGAGCATGCAGTATCTGAGGTGAATTTTGGTCACTTGAACTTATGTGTTCTTCCATCTGTTCATGAGACTAGTGTTGAGACTTCTACACCTCTTCCTCTTGTTGAGATCACATCTATTTAACAAGATTCCTCTTCAGCTGTGACTGACATTGTAGCTCCACTCATCAAGTGATCAAGTGCAGTTGTTGAGGCCATATCATAGGATATTCCTTTCCTCATAAATGAAAAGTTCAACACACCGGTTATCCCATCTTCATTGAAGATTCCATTTTAGGATCATCTTGAGTTGTTTGATTCACCATCCTATTATTCAAAAACTCATACTGTCATTTAGTTCTTTAGTGAGCATCATCCAGGATTCCATTTTCACCTCACATCTAGGGATTTCCTCTTCTTCAACCATTGGATTTGTTTCTTCCTCTGAGGAGACACATTGGTTTGATCATTGGCACATGGGTTCTCTCATTTTGGGGGGCTTTGGAGTCTCTTCTCTCCTATGGTGGGAACATATTCTGTACTTGTGTGATAGAAGCAGTTCTTGGGGGGTCGTGTTGAGTCCTTCTATCTCTCTTCTTCTTTCACTCTTGTTTTTCATCTCTTTTTGGAGTAGAGTTTTTCCTGTGAGGTTTTCTCTATTTCTCCACTTTATAGAGATTTGGTTGTATTCAGGTACCTGATCAGGTCTAGTTTTCAGGACCCTTGTTTTCTCTCATGCATTGTAGTTACCTTTGGTTTCTTGCACATGTTTGTAGTTGCACTCTTGCTCATCTTAAGGGGGGTGTTAGAGTAAAGGTTTTAACTTAATTATGTTAATTAAGTTACCTTTACTCCTCTCTTAATATTTCACTTTAGTTTGCATATTGTGACATTTAATAGTTATATAATTAATTATTAAATGTCTACCTATTAGGCTTACTTTTTAGTTTTTTCTTGATCTCCTTTTAAGGATTGATCTTTGTAAATAATTCATTCTATTGTTCTGATAATATATCTCTCATATTACAGAGCTTCCAAACCATCTCTTGTTTTTTTCTCCATTCTCTTCCTTGTGATAGGTATCTCTTTGCATGCAGGTGTTCTTGGACTCTGAAGTTGGTTTTGACAACTTCTACGATGGTTTTTGTCCCCAAATTTCTCTATAAAAGTGATGGAGTGATGTATTTGTTGCAATAGAGTGCAAGAATGCTACTTGAATGTTTGAAGTGGATGCAAAAGAGTATGTTGAATCTTGTGAAGTGACTGTAGAAGATCAACTAGATGCTTAGAGGATGAAATGCTTGTTGAAGGAGTGAATTTGAAGGAAAGGGTGAAGAAAACAAACATATTTAGGTTGTTCACTCGAAGATGCTGTTACAACTTGACTCCCAATGAGAAGTGTAATGCCTTTGTAGGCTTAGCCCTAGGAATCTTCCAGGGTCATAAACATTCCACATAGATGTCTTTGCATCGTGTGAGTGTCCCTAACATAAATTCCTCTTTCGACGCTCAAAAAAAGTGCTAGGTGTGATGAAAGCATTAGGATTAGGTGGAATTAAGCCTCTGAACTTGGTTTTCTAAAGTGGAGAAGGGAAAACAAGGAATTTGCATAAGCGGTGAAAATTCACTCCTATACATTTTTCCCCCTCTATAGTAAGCACAAGTACTGATGAGTGCTCGGTAAAGTAGATCAGGGAAGGAGTTAGGTTAGAAATGTATACCTGAACCATCAAGGAAGCATACCACAATTTGATGAACTTGAAGGTATAGGGCAAGCAAAGGACTCCATAGCTTCTAAGAACTATAAAGTTGAAGAAAGAAAGCATCTCATAGGCCCATGGACCTACAAGGAAGCAACCCTCAAGATCTCTTGCATGAAGGAAGCCCATGAAGCAAGTGCCTTATAGGCCCGCAGACCTACAAGGAAGTTGTCCCCCAAAAACTCTCACATGGAGGATACCGAGGAAGCGTCCCCTAAGATATCTCAAATGGGGGAATTAAGCAAAGTTCCCTACAAGTTCTTAGTCCTATAGGGAAGGTATTCTCCCAAGATCTCTTGCATGATGAATACCCAAGGAATCCCCCTATATATTTGCAACTCTGTGGCTTATTTTAGCCCCTGCATCAGCCTTTTTCCCTTCTCAAGATGATCCAACACCCCTTTTCAGTAGCCACTCTCACGTGTCCACTTTGCATCAAGCTTAGGGATTTTACTTTACTTTTTTTTAATTTTCTAGCATGACATATCCAGACATTAGCACACTGCATGGATGTTCGTGCACCGCACTGGCATCCTGCGATGTTTCAATGCTCAAATATTCATCTTTGTGCATGCTTTCCACTTGTCAAGTCACTTGGTCAGTGGTAATGGCCTGGGATTCCTTCTAATGGTTGGAGAAGCTTCTTTCCCTTCCTTAAATGTATTCTTTTCAACTCATTTAGCCTCTTCTTCTATAGCTAGCTCCATTCTACCAAATTCTAGCTTCACTCCTAGATTCACTCCTAACTTCTCTCTTCTTCTTCTCCCATCTTGTTCTTGCTTGCATAGCTCCATATAGCTTGCTATAGCAGCTTCAATCACTTTCAAGTTCTCACAAAACCCTTTACAACATCCTCTTGCATCTTTATCTCCCTTTCCTTATGCTTGTGAGAACCTTGGGATTCCATATCCCCTTCTTATTGTATTTTAGCTTTGTGATACGAGTTCTCCTCCTTGAGCGGGGATTTCTTTTATTACCTCTTTTGTGATACAAGTTATCCTCCTTGAGTGGGGATTTCTTTTATCACCATTTTTGTGATACGAGTTCTCCTCCTTGAGTGGGGATTGCTTTTATCACCTCTTTTGTGATACAAGTTATCCTCCTCGAGTGGGGATTGCTTTTATCACTCACACTTGGTGGCGTAGGTTCTACTCCTGAGTAGGATTTTATTTTATCAAAAACTTTGTTCATTTGTCTCTTTTTCTATCTTCTTGGCTATTCGTGGAGGTGGGAAAACCAAAATGGTGGTTTAACTAAGGGAAACCCTATATAACCCCAACACTTTATCTAGATATTATGCATGTAGGTTTTGAAGACATTAACATGTTGTAGGTTTCACCACTTGTGTGGTTGTAAGTATTTCTTTTTTTCTCCTTATCTTTTTTATTTCCTCCTCACTCTATTTTAAGTTCTATTATATTCTACTACTTTATCACATTCTATAAATTCTTAGCAATCAAATAACTACTAGCCATTTAGGCATTTTCTATGGTAAAATCAATTTCTAGTCCATATAAGATGCCAATGTGCCTCTAAGACACCAGCACACCATGCTATCATATGTATCCCACACTGACATCCTTTGGTCGAGAGCTTGTCCGTTTATCCAAAAAATCCCTATGACCTACTCTTTCTGATTCTAGAAATCTTACTGCTATTTGTTGAGGTAGTTGAGGGAATTTCACCCCACGAGGCTCTTTGAATTAAGAGAACTCATTAGTAGAAAATCCACCTCTTCTATAGAAGGTAACCCCCAATATCTCTTGCATGGAGGAAACCCAAGAAAGCACCCTACAGGATCTCAAACTTGCAGGGGAGCCACCCCCAAGATCTTTCACACGGAGGAGCCTCAAAGGAAGTGCCCTATATGCTTTTTTTCCTACAAGGAGGTATCCCCCAAGATATCTCACATGGAGGAAACCTAGGAGAGTGGACTCCATAGATGTAGGAAGTGGTCACATAGGCAAGTAAGCAGACACTTGATAGTTTGAAATTTTTTTGAAGGGCGTCCCTTGGGGACCCGATGTGAAGAGGCAGTCCACTCAAGGGATGCACAGTTTGAAAATAAATGATTTCTTTCTTCAATTGGCCAATCATCAAGGGATCTTTCTATAAAGGAAGAGAATGCCCCCATGTGAGGGGAAGATTATAATTGTACCACCTCAATGGAAAAACTCTCAAGTTCTTTCAAAAGGATCCTAATTTTGAATGTTGTTTTTTGGAATGGAATGTTTGTAAGGATTTTCGAGAAAAGATCCATTGGCAATGAATGCATTTTCTAAAAATTGAAATGTTCAAGAAAATCATTGTCACACATGAGAGGGAAAACTCAATCAAAGAAGAGAAATAGATAAAGAGAAAGCAAAAGAGAAAAACACAAACAAAGGGCATAGGGGTAGCCTAATATTTTGAGGTTAGAATTTCTCATAAATATATATAGATATGTATAGTAATAGTAATCAACCCCCTACTATATCAGACCATGTGAAGAATGGTACGAGAAGACAAAGAAAAAATAAAATATTGGGTCAACATGGAAGGGAAGCCTAAATGCCCCCAATGCTTTGCATTGTCCCCAATTTATCAAAAATCAGGCACAAACATGGAAGAATGATGATACAAATAGAGGAAGGTTTATGAGACAAAAACCATGCCTGTATCAAAGCACTAACAAGGGTAATGAGGGTCATCCAGACATGCATAGCACGATCATGGGGGAACACATCACAAAAAAACACATAAAAGATCAAGAAGAGGCCTCCTACTAACATTGATCAACCAAAAGGTCATTTGCTTCCTGTGAGCACCTCTTAAATCTGCAAACATTATAAACTCCATAAATAAGGTATGTGCATACAAATTTTCTAAATACTCCTATGAGAATGCAAAATTTTTCCTAAACATGATAGTAAATCAAACTAAATTGAAAGCATGAAAGATACATAATGCATATCTATCCCATATTGGATTGGTGCTATTGTTGAAAATATCCCTTTCCCAACCCTTGATAAGATAAGCTAAATGATGAAATGCTTTGAAGATAGAAAATGCTAAGATTGTGGAGTGAAATGGACAAGATCGGTTCTCAAATGAAGAGAGTGACCTTGCATGAGGATTGTGGATTTTTGTGGAGGATTTGCTCAAGGATGAAGCCTCTATTTGTAGATTCTCAAATGATAAGAGTGCCAAACATGGAGGATGTGGGACTAAAGATTTGGCCAATAAGAAGAGGCCACTTGTCAAGATGTGAGTGGTTGATGCATGTGCAAGATTTGGGAAATGTGCCCAAGAGGGGGAAATTTCAAATTCAAATTTGAGAGTAAATGTTGAGTTTGACTTGTGCAAGGGGACATGTAAGAGACATGTAAGACCTATTAAATTCCTTGTTGGATGTACCTTTCAACTTTCCTTTGAATTCAAATTTGAGAGAAGATGCCATGTTGAGTGAAAATGCTGATTTAATAAATCAGTAAATTGATTTATTGGTGCAAGTGGCAAAATCTAGAGAATCCAAGTGATTAGGATTAGCATTTAATCATGGTTAGACTAGCTTAATGATGACTAGGTGAGTTTGACCTCTTTGACTTAGATATTTGATTTATTTAAATCATAAAAGAAGAAATATGAATTAGATTTAATTAAATAGATGTTTGATTTATTTAATTAAAGGGATGATGATAGGATCAAGTTTGATTTATTTGATTTAAGCTGATGACTTTAGGAGATTGATAAATAAACTTGATTTATTTGTTGAATGGAATATGATTATGCATGATGCTAATTTTGCGTGTCTACATTTTTCCTCTCTTTGAAGCAATGTACTTGTTGCGTTGGTTCAAAGAATAAACTTGCCGCGATCAAAATTCAAAAAATTTCTAATTTTTCGGATGCCCCAGTGGAAAGAAGTACACTGGTACATTGCCCCCTTGAGAGATCGAGCGAAAAGATTCAATTTAAGGGTCAATCTCATGATAAAGAGGTTCAAAATGGATGGTTATGGATGATGATGCAAATGAGATGGTTTTAAGATGCTTAGAATAACAAATCTATAGTATCTTAAACAACTTAAATGATGATATGTTGTGAAATGGATGAGATTGATGTTGTGATATACTATGATTATGCAATGGATAATTTATGAGATGCTTAGACTAACAGATCTATATTATGATGATGATGCAAATGCAATGCATATGAAATGATCAATGTTTCCTATTGTGTATGATATGAATGATATGTGGTACGCTGACAGTTTTCTAGATGCAGGATGGATGCATGATGGATGCATTGATGATGTTGTTGTTAGTGTGGAAATGAGATGATGACAAGAGGATCCCACAAGTTTATGATCTGACAAGACTTTATGAGAGATGATGATGATGATAGATGATGATGATGATGATAAATGATGATGATTTTCTTATCAAGGATTGGGATTTTAAAAGGGCTACTTACCTTATGTTTGATAACACACGTAGGTACAATGCATCAACGTATAAAGAACCAAGATGGTGTTGTACCTAGTGTGATGGAATTTGACTCGACAAGCAGATAAGAGTATTCTTGTTCACACTTGACATACATAAACCTTGCTAGGACGTACCTAACAAAGCAAGTATTCGCCAAGTTATTTTACAAGAACATCCAACAAGCACATCAAACAAAAGATAATAATCATTTCCCCGTTCCTATCTCTCTAAATCCTTCGTTCGGATATCATCGAGAGGTCCTTGGAATGAGCACAATAAGATAAATCAAAATAAAAGATCAAATATACAAACAAGCCAATGTTCTTCATATCTCTAGCTAAAGGGATTTGTTTTGATAGGATAAGAATCCAAAGTGATATCCAAAAATGATGCCCATTGTTGGAACGATATATCCTAGGACATGCATTGTATAGGATGATGATGGTTTGATAAGTTGATTGATAGGCTGTTGATATAAAGTTGATTGACATGTTTGAAAGTGATCAAGAGTTTGATTTTGTGTTTAACGATTTTTTGCTTCGATTTAGATTTTACGATTGAAGTTTGTTTTTTGTCGATTGCTGTGATTGTTTCTATTTGTTTTGCTAAAGGATGAAGGTGATGATTAGTTTATTATGGATGATTGATTATTGCAAGTGGAAGCGAGATGAGGTGGATGGATTTTTTCAAATATTTGGATATTTTTGACATTTTGAAATGTTTTGAGGCTATTTTTTGGGTTTTTGGATTTTTTGCGATGTTTTTGATTTTTTGATTTTTTGAATGTTTTTGGGATTTTATGAGATTTTGACCAAGAAACTAACCTAAAGACCTATCATAGGGGTCTCGAGGGCTAATCAACATATTAGCCTTGCCTACGTTATACACGTAGAGACCATGTAGTTCGACTGACGGCTTGTCCGATTTACAGATGATGATATACATGATGAGATGCCAGTTTATTATGACAAAATCCTATAGGACTGAGCTAAATGTCTCAGGGGATGATCAAAGATCAACCTTGCCTATGTTTAAGCTCAGAGATGATGTAGTTCAGATTCAAATGTTTTTGACATTTTCCAACTTTTATGAATGTGTTTTTTGGATTTTTGCATGATTTTGACGATTTGGATATGGATGTGTGATGATATCAGTGTTCTGTTTGGGATTTTATTGAAAACCAAGCTAAGGTTGATTGATAAAATTGACGGATTGATGATGATGATAACATTGTTGAGGATGTACAACAATGCAAGGATAATGTTAAGCAACACAAGGATTGAGATGTCGATCAGATTGATGATGATAACATTGTTGAGGATACACAACAATGTAAGGATAGTGTTAAGCAACACAAGGATATCCCGAGATGATGATGTTTTGATTGGATTTGATTGATCATGATTGATGAAGCTTGGTTTGGAACAAAAGATTTTTGGATGATTTGATGTGACATTTGATGTGCAACTTAGATGCGACTGATATCGATTGATGTTGGATGAAAGATGAAGACTGATAAGGAACGCGTTCTTTTCAAAATATGCCATGGGATAGTGATTTAGATTTTTGGGACACAGATGCTTGACCAATTTGATTTCATGTTTGTCAATGTTCGGATCGCCACATAAGTTGGATGATATAGATCAAGATTTATTCTCGAAGCAAGATGCAAATACCTTCCCCTGGTGTCTAGCAATGTATGGAATTTTATGGATGGATGCTCAGATAGGTGTATGGATGGATGGATATGGTCAGCATGCAAAGGATGCCAAGGATTATCTTGTGATAAGATACAGTGTTCAAATAAAAAATGCTCATTTGGATAATGCTTCATGGCTCAGATAACGTTGGGTAGGATAGGATCAATGAAAATGACCCATGTCAACATGTTTACCATCAGCAAGTGTAAAGTATGCCCCAAACGTTCATCAAGATCAAGATAACTCGGATGATGGTTTCAAATGGATGAAAATAGATTGCATAAATGGTTTATCAATGAATGGATTTATTATGGATAAGATGGATGGAATGCTCGATTTATTACGGATGGGATGAGATGCTTCCACCTGAACTAGCGCACATAGATGCTCGATTCCACACATGACACCTGCTTGCCAGGTTTTCATCATGGTACCTACCCAAAGCGCCACCGTAGTGGTTTTCACTAGAGGACAATTTTTTTTATCTTTATTGTTTTCAATCCTTTTTCTGATTTTTTTGGATTTTGATATTTTTTTGCTTTTTTGATTTTTTTTGATTTTTTTCTGAAAGCTTTTAAACTCATGCTAAATCACAAGGTGTTGCTGATGTAGATGCCCCTATCATAATGTGCCATTGATATCCTGCTAGAAGAAGTTGCTTTGCTAAGATACATGCACTTGAATACAACTTTTGAGATTCTTCATCTGCTTCATTGATATCAGAGTTAACTTTGTCTTTGTGCGCACATCGTGATAGAGTGCCTTTTGAATCCTTATGATGAAGGGTCATTGCCAAAACATGGTCAATGTGAGAACTAGATATCTTGCGTGGAGGCATGGATGGAATGTGTTTAGGGATAAGAGATGAATTGGTTGACAATTTGGAACCTTTGACTCTCCAAACTTGGGAAGATGAGCAATGATGGGTGGATACGGAAGTGTGCATGGAATTCAGACCAATTGCTTGATACACTTTGTACATCACTTGAAAAACTTTATTTTTCTTTTGTGGACATCTTTTATGGATACTTTTCCCTTTTTTATTCTTCCCCATAGTTTCTTTGACTAATGGAGTCTGATAGGGATGATCTTTCTTTGTATTATTTGGTATCCATATGTATTTGATTTGTCCATTATTCTTCTTAGCTTCTTTTGCTTGGATAACATTCTTCGTACTTTGATTCAATTCTTTCTTTTGGCATTGGTCCTAATTCATGGATGGGGTGATGGGTGGATGAAGATTCATGACGTGACTGGTTGTAGTATTGGCATTGGTTTCACCATAGGGACTCTTCGTGCTCCCTATGTTGACATTTGCACTAGATAAAGTTGCCCCCAGTATGGTAGTAGTACCTTCATGCTTTGATTATGCCTTTTCTGAGATGTCTTGTTTGATAAGCATTCTCTAATAGATAGCCATTATAGATGATGTTAGTTCAATTTGTTGCTCTGCTAACTCTAGAATATCTCATTTTTTCTAACAGACTTCCTTGAGTAGATAATGTTGGATATCTTTATTCATGATGTCCTTAGTCTGGATTTTGGATATATCTGATATTGTTGTTGAAAACTCTATTTGATTGTAGGAATCAATATCCTACTCTTTTTGTGTAATAATGTCAGGAGTAAAGGGATCCTATTCTAAATGAAGATCATCTACATGTCCATCCGCAAAAAGCATCTCATGGGTAGATGGAGGAGTATGTGCTATATGGATATGATCATCTTGCATAGATAGGAGAGTGTCCATTAGATTATTGTAGTATATTGAAGATATAAATTCTTGATCTTGAATGATTTCGGAGTTGCTTTCATCATGCTTTGGATTAAGTTCTTGACATGGTTTAGTTTCAAAGGATGGATTGCTTACAAATGGTTCTTGGATATCTTCATTAGGCATGGGAAGTGGCTTAATATCTTCTTGATCTTTGAGTGAATCAGGATCAAGTGTTGAGTTGAAGATTCCTTCAATATCGACAATCATGAGGTCGAAGGATGTCAATATGTCTTGGAAAGGACCATTGCTAGACTTTGGTGAGAGATATTGATCATGTTTTAGAATAAATTCTCGAGATATACCTTCTAACTCATTAGGTGATGTAGACACATTTTTGACATGATCATTGGTCAATGAATCATGCATTATGTCAATAGGATCAAATAATCCTAAAACTCCTTGAAATAGATCACTAAAAAGTGGCTCTTGATGTATGGTGAGTTGATCATCGGATGGGGTAGAAACATCCTTAATGTGCTCCTTAATTGAGAGATTTTGAACATTGTTTTCAATAATTGTGATGGCAAGATTGCCAATGCTTTCAACCATAGGGTCAAGTGATGTTGATATTTCTTGAATTGGATCATTGTTGGATATCGTTGGCGGATTTTGATCATGATTGAAAAATGATTCTTGATGTATGTTAATTTGATCATTCGATGAGGTGGAAACATCTTCAAGGTGTTCATTGATGGATAGACCTTGATCATTGTTTTCAACAATTTTCATTTTTTGTGTTTGTGCTTGCATTTGTTGGGCAGCTTGAGAGGCTTTTTGCACTTGTTGAGCTTGTCTTGCTTGTTGCATGGTTAGATATTGTTGGATGGCCTTTTGGTATGCATGGTGAGATTTTAGCACAATGTCATATTGTCTTGCTGCATTTGGTTTTGGTGGTAGTGTTGGTGGATTTAGAATTGTATTGGATGTAGTGATGAGTGGTTGAGATATGCTTGGAGTGATCATGGTAGTGAGGGGTTGAGATATGATGTGTTTGATAGGGGTGGATGGAGTGATTGAGGTGATAGGAATGGTCAGAATGACTGAGGTGATAAGTCCTTGGGAGACCACATTTTGATTTGTCGAGATTGATGTTGTCATTCAATTAGATACCATTAGTTGGTGTGATGTCAATGGTATATTCAAAGGATTTGATGTGATGATTTGATTGGTGTTAGGTGGATTGATTTGGATGGGGTGATTGGTGCTAGGTAAAGGGGGAAGCCCTAAACTAAGGAATGATGTTGATATGGGTAATGGTGGTGGAGATGTCTCTTGGCGTAATGACTCAACTATTTTCATAAGTGTGGCAATTTGATCTAGCCAAATTTCTTGATTTCGATCTTAACTCCCTTGATATAGTTGATTTGGCTTGTGTTTAAGCAGATTTGGAGTGTGTACTTGTGTTTGATTTTGGAAAATGTTCTAATTTGGGATGACACTCAGATTTAGCATAATAGGTTGAAATTGACCATTGTTCATGTTTGGAATATTCGTATGATTTGCAAATGTATCCATCCCAAAGTTTGCTGGATTCATGTTTCAAAAACTTGTGCTTGGTACATTCTCATTTGGCATGTATGGATTTGGTGGGATGACTTTGTTTGTTTGAAGGCTCATGCATTGATTGTTCTGTTGCTAGATTTGTAGGTTTGGACTTAGATCTACCATCGGGAAAGGTGTCACAAACTTCAATTTGGGCTTACTCACATTTTTTGTACTGTTGACATTCATTGAAGGCAATGATCCCATGTATGGTTTATATAGATGTGAGTGTTGAGAATCAATTGACGTTGTAAGGCTTTGATATCTTAGTTGACTTGGGTTACTCATGATGTATGGATCAAGTTTGTATTCCATGTTCTCCTTGTGTTTTGACCTTTCTAAAAAAGTGACCTCTAAGGTTCTTAGGATTAATGACGAGATGAGGGATGAAAGGTGTAAATGATATGAGTTTTGAATGTTTAGGGACTTTGGATCAATGCTAGACTTAGGGTTTGATTTTGATTGTTTGATTTGGATAATGAACTTGTAAAACCTAAGATGTTGGATGTGATCTTAGGGTGACATTGTTAAAAGGATTGCTGATTTAATTAGAGGTATGAGAAAGAATGCATTCCCCTACACCTAACTAAAAAAGGTGATTTTTGATTTTGATGATTTACCTAAGTCTAGAATGATGTTTTCAAAGCTCTAAAGTTTTTTGTGGCACGAGATGATAAATGTTTGGGATGGATGAAGTGTTTGATTTGATCCTAAATGAACCTAGGAGGGACTTGTTTACTAGGCCAAGATAGTGAAGAACATGCCTTTCTCTAAGAGTAATTTGAAATTAAAAGACCAATGTTTGCATGAAAACCATATGATGAAAAGATGTCAAGCACTTGTGTGGGGTCCAATTGATTTAATCTTTGCTTAATGGATTCTTTTTACCACAAACACACTCTTGATTAGGTTTTCAACTAAATGTCCAATGTCTCAACTTCATCTCATTTCACAAGATATATTATGTGAAACTTTGATGAATTTAAGGCAAGGGTTACCTATTGTTTAATTTTAGTGGGCAAATTGAGATGTAAATTCAAGTGCTTAGAAACCTCTAAAGATGTAATCCCAAGGGAAAGCAATAACATGAGAATTTGGTCAATGATATTTGCCTCCTAAAGGGTTTGAAATTTTGAGGATCATGTTGAATGTTTGTTTGCAAATGTTTTTGAATAAAGCACTGTGTTTTCAAACCAAGAACAAGTACAAACCCTATGGATGTGTAAGGCAATATTGTTGGATCCCCACTTGGACAAGTCTATCTATGCTTATCTTTAGTGAATGGTTAGATGCTTGACCCCACTGGTTCCCCTCCACAGCACTCACTTATATGGGGCAACCAAGCATCCACACCCATGAAACTCTCATGGCATGTTTTCCATTTCTACTAAAGATCGTAAAAGTGTGGGGCGGCTTCGGAATGATCGTTCTTGCACCAAAAAATAGATTAAAGTATTTTGAAAAATTCTAGCACATGTGTTACAGTAAGGATTTTCCGTTTGTGGAGATTGACCGATATGGCAAGAGTCCCCTTTTGGATCCATCTTGTCAGAATCAACCGCATAATACTGGAATTTCTTCCAATACCCACATTTATATCCCGACTGGAAATACTCTTGGCTTTAGAGTGTTACCGGTTGATTCATTCCCTTGGGTGTTTACTTTTTCCCCAAGGCAGGCCCTCTAGGATAAGCAAAAGCAAGCAAAGACAAAATCCGTAACTCAATCAATCTTTGACAGCTCAAAGAAAGAGAATATACGCAATGATGCTCTACTCACACTCACACAAGATGTTCAATTTTAAACCCAAATCAAAGTGTGTATGGGAAATTATTTACGCAACATAATGTCACCAAAAGCCTTTTTATTCTCAAGATCATCGTGAGGTGCGAGAGAAGTGCATACGTCTTTTGATGATATTACTTTGTGTAAATAATTACAAAACAATAAAGGCACACATTCATTTTATCCTTCAAAGCAATGATTTGATTTTTTTTAAGCACCGAAGGAAAGTTGAAGATTGCTTGTTCAATTTTAGCCCAAATTGAAATCTAGTAGGTATCTAAGTTTCAATTTTAACCCTTTGCAAATGAAAAATCAAAGTGTTCTTTTTAAGCCCAAACAAAAATTAGTGTCCTAAGAATGATAAGATAACGATTTCATGAATGGTGTTTAAACAAACACTAAAGTGTTAAAGAACACTTTAATCTTTTGAAAATATCATCTTCATCACTTCTCCTCCCGTCGTTTTCCTTTTGCCTTCTTTAGCCTTCCTCGATTTTGTTGTACCTTCGTTTACCTTCTTTTACCTTCCTTAACACCTCATTTTCCTTCTTTGCTTTTGTTGTTTTCCTTGTACCTTGTTTTTTCTTCAAAACCTCCATCGTTTTCCTAAAAGAAAAGACAAATCATAAGATCACATTTTAAGACATCATTTAAGACATTTTAGCATTTAAGGCAATATCTGCCATCTGCCATATACATTTTGATCTGTCAATCATAGGATATGAATCAAATCAAACTTTAATGACACATTAAAAATGTGAAATTATATCTCCCTACAACACAAATATAGCGTAAAATTAGAATCATCCCTACTCATCAATCACTAGAAATATTAACACCTTTAAAAGAAAGAAGCATAAGGCTCTGAAACAATAAATGATGACAATATTCCACAAAGCATTTATTTGGATATAAATCTACCATGTCACAACTGGCTTTGAAAAAGTAGAGATAGTTTATCGATATTCTCCCAGATGATATTTGAAAAATTAATATAAAGCCAGAGTACGAGGGTTAGAAAGTCTAAAGTTTTATATATAAATGTTGCATTGACTTTCTCTAGAAAATGGCTTCATTGTTTTGATTCTGCTCTGCCCAAAAAGAAAAAAAATCTGCTCTTTGGGGGGGGGGGTTGTGTCCTAGATTCATCATGAAAATACTTTTAAGACAGTGCAGACATCATATCAACTATAGAATCCTCAACTGCATCATTAACTTGACCTACTCTCCTCATGATGATTTTTTATTGCTAGTCTATAACTCTTATTTCATTTTGAGGAGACTCTCCAAGATAGAAAAAATGTTCTGCTTTCTCAAAATAGGTGCGACTTGTTTAAATAAGCAAGCATTATTTTGAGCCCTTGTGCAGTGATGTTAGTTAACAAAATGCAATACAGACCATGATGTGATGTCAGAAAAGTTGATTCACTTCCAACAGATCTAATATAAGGCCCATTAAATCAAACAAAAGATCTTTAAACAAATGCGTTTGGTAGGTGTAGGACTTAATTCCATAGTCTTGACTTGGCATCCTACCTGCTTTGAAATCCTATGCAATCTCTCAAACCAACCTTTGGAAAGGTAGCTTTCTGATCAAAAGCTCAATGCTCTTCTAGTACTTACTAATTTTACTCAAGATTTTGCACAAATTGTGTCGTCCTATCAACCATACCGAGAGTAAGAGAATTTTATAAAAGTGAAATGAACCAAAACCAATCTCCCTGCACCATATGCTTCAATCTATTCAAAAGAAAGAAAAATTAAAGATCTTAAAAAAAAAAATAGCCACCCGTAAAAAAATTGTTTTAACGGCGTGAGGTGAGGGATGTTTCACTTAGCATGAAAGTTGTCTCGAAAATCCAATGGTTGAAAGATGTTTCACTTTGCTTTGTGCTTTTCATGGCATAAGTCTTCTGCATTTTTCTATTTTTTTACATTTTGTGGAAGACTTTGAAAACAGATTTAAAGTTGTGAGTCTACATTCCATTGTGCCCAACATTTATCAGAAATACGTAGAGATCCCTATCTCTTCCACACAATAGCGATAGTAGTTCCCATGATGGCCTCACAGCCAATAGAGTACCTGTGTGTGGCAGTCACCTATCTTCTAAATGGACACATGTAACAACAAGATCTAATACAATCCATATATACAAAATGGAAGTAGGGACATTGTTTGAAAACAACAAATACAGAAAAAAAAAAAACTTTTAAGGCGAATGCGGAGATAATTGAATTTTCTTGAATCCAATTGGAAGTTCAAGCTTTCCTTATTCCATGCCAGCTCTATTGCTCTTCACAAGTAATATTAATGATAAATACCTAATAAAATTAATTGGTGTTGGGTGAGGCATGTAGATTTCAAAGCTCCTAGCCTCGAGAAGTCATGAAAAATGACTTGTACAACTTAGGCCCTCACTATCTTCATTGTCATAGTTAATGATCAGCCGCAGGCCATAGCCGACAAGTTTGTCAAATGGGATGTCATTGATCTGTGAACAACATTAAACCTGAACATTTGAAGTTCACACCGTTAATCCTTATTCGAGGCACAAATGGTTACTTTCTGTGATAACTGAGATTGGATGCATAGACAATATACATAGACTAAGTAATTGGCAGATATTCAACATCTAATTAGCAGCAATGTATTCAAAATGTGAAAAGCATAGACTAAAGAGATTAAATTTTAGAAAATTTCTTAGCAAACAAAATCTAAGGCCCTCCTTCTAGCACCATATGTGAGCACTTCTCAAATCTGCAAACATTCTAAACTCCATAAAGAAGGTATGTGCATACAAATTTGCTAAATACTCCTATGAGATAATGCAAAATGTTTCCTAAACATGATAGTAAATCAAACTAAATTGAAAGCATGAAAGATACATATTGCATATATATCCCATATTGGATTGGTGCTATTGTGGAAAATAGCCCTTTCCCAACCCTTGATAAGATAAGCTAAATGATGAAATGCTTTGAAGATGGAAAATGCTAAGATTGTGAAATGAAATGGACAAGATCAGTTCTCAAATGAAGAGAGTGACCTTGCATGAGGATTGTGGATTTTTGTGGAAGATATTCTCAAGGATGAAGCCTCTATTTGTAGATTCTCAAATGATAAGAGTGCCAAACATGGAGGATGTGGGACTAAAGATTTGGCCAATAGGAAGAGGCCACTTGTGAAGATGTGAGTGGTTGATGCATGTGTAAGATTTGGGAAATGTGCCCAAGAGGGGGAAATTTCAAATTCAAATTTGAGAGTAAATGCTGAGTTTGACTTGTGCAAGGGGACATGTAAGAGACATGTAAGACCTATTAAATGCCTTATTGGATGTACCTTTCAACTTGCCTTTGAATTCAAATTTGAGAGAAGATGCCATGTTGAGTGAAAATGCTGATTTAATAAATCAGTAAATTGATTTATTGGTGCAAGTGGCAAAATCTAGAAAATCCAAGTGATTAGGATTAGTATTTAATCACGGTTAGACTAGCTTAATGATGACTAGGTGAGTTTGACCTCTTTGACTTAGATATTTGATTTATTTAAATCAGAAAAGGAGAAATATGAATTGGATTTAATTAAATAGATGTTTGATTTATTTGAATGGAATATGATTATGCATGATGCTAATTTTGCGTGTCTACACTTCCCACTCTAGATCATTATAGGGGGAAGGAGGACAAGCCTACAATGGTGGGATGTTAAGAGGAGGAGCATTTGGCCCTCTCGCAACAAGGGCCAAGGAAGAAGGCCCTGCAAGGTCTTCTTCATCGAACTCTTGTGGAGCTAGGGTCAACTATTTTGTGAAGATTGTTAACAAGGTCGAAACAGTATCCACAAAGTTAAAAATGCACCCCTTAGGAGCACCATATTTAACTTCAATGGATGGGGTAGGCTGCACTTGATATTCACCGCTAGGCTCACCGAACGACTCAGGAGTGGTGATGAACTCAAGAGAAGCTAGGACTGGTTCTATTACTAGGAAAAAAAAAGTCAGCAGAAGACTACCTTGTGAAGAAGGTGGGCTCCTCTTACATCCTTCACAGCTAGAGGACCATAATCCACCTTTTTCTTTTCTAGAGGAGATGAACTCCCCACAAACGAGGCTAGAGGTGTAGATGAAGAGGAGGAAAGAACCACGGAAAATACATCTAAGTTATTAACCATATCCATGGGCTTTGGAAAATGATAGATATCTAGAATGGATATCATAAAAAGGTGGCTCCACTGAAGGAGGGATGAACACCTATACCCCCTTGGGGTTAGGTGCATTCGCACTCACAGCAAAAGTTAGAAATAGTGCGAGACCAGACTGTAGAGAGGTGGAAGGAAGGGCAGAGGAAGACATTGTAGGAAGCCCTGAAGTAGGGGTGGTAATTTCTTCTTCCTTCCTTTGCAAACCAGCTTGCTTAGTCAATAGAGCCTTTCACTGATGCTTGTGCTTGAATGCAAGGTGATTTATATGATTCTTTAAGTTTGAGGCTAGAGATTGCAAAGGAATGGAAAGCTCTTGCTCAACCATGGGGACATCCACTACAATCATTTCTGGTATAGGATCGGATTCCTCAATGGGAGTAGGAGGAATAGGTTAAGGAATGGTGAGGGGAGTTGACTCAAGAGCCTTGATAGTAGGCCTCTTCTCATTCACTGTTTTGGGAGCAGAAACAGTAGGAGGCCATACATCAAATTCCCTTCAACAACCCTTCTTTCTATCGTATAAGTAGGACCACAATCTAGGGTATTCATTAGGGAGATCTACGATCCTGAGCTTGGGCCTATTGCAAGGAGGAATCATCAGACTCAATAGATAGCCACAGGATTGACTCATCCAATACTCTTCCTAAGAAAGGGGAGAGGGTGAGGCAATTCGAAGAAAGGAAACCTTCTCTTTACCTTTTTAGGAAGGAGAGGAAGCTAGCATGGACTTCTCCTCTCTCTTTTGAGAAGGGGAAGTGGTCAATGAATCTTTCTCCTTCTCTTCTCAGGAGGAGGAGATGACCAAATGTTGTATCACAAGAAGGGTTAGTTTTGGCTATCCCTTGCTCCCAGTCTTATACTTTACATAATTCTTGTAAATTAGGTATGTTCTTAGAGGAAGGGGATTGACTTGGGTGGGCCAAAATTGATCCAATGGATATCCACCACGAGACACCAGGGGCTGATATCCAGTACCATGTACTACATGCATGACGCCTTCATGGGATAATTTTAAAAACTTGTGAATAATGAAGGTGATTTCATTCATGGAAGCTAGCAAAGGTATTCCTAGCTTTAGCATGTACATATTCAACTCTAGGATAACATCAAAAACTATGTCAATAGCCTTGGGTCCAACTAGGATGGAAAAATTTATCGAGCCGTAAGGTTTGAGACACATACCATCGTGTGTATGGATGGTTGATTTTATTTCTTCATATTCTTCTCTTTGTAATAAATTTAATACTAGTGTTTCTTTCGTGATAAAATTCACATAACTCATGGGGTCTACCAAGAATCCTATCATAATGTTACCATTGATACAAGCAAGAATGTAGAAGGGAAAGGATTTAATTTTGAAGGGAAAATATTGTGATGTGAATGTTATGTCCGAAGAACTAGGTGCAGGCAGAGTAGTAGGAGTCACCATGACCATGTTAACATAGGCCTTAGGTTGAGTAATAGAATCAGTGGGATCTATAATCATGAAGCAGAATGCGACGAAAATGGGTTTGTGTATATTTGCAATTCACTATTATATTTTTCAACTAATTTGTTAGTATTTTTTTTACTCTGATCGAGGTGAACGGTATCGTCCTTGAATCGATCCTATATCTCATGACGCGGTCACATACAACCTTCAATATCATGTCAGTTAACCTAATGGTACTGACTGTAGACATGCAAAAGTATCATTATTCACTTATTTTACATTCACCCACTCATTAAATTAATCAAGCTCATCAAATCCATTCACCAAGTAAATCAGGACTATTAAATAAATTAACTTGTCTCACATCAACCTTTAATTAAATAAACAAAACTTTATTTAATCAAATATCCAAATGCATATTTCATCCCTTTTTTATTTAAATAAATCAAAATATTTAAGTCAAAAAGGTCAAAATCATCCTAATCATCATTAAGATAATCTAATCCTAATTAGCCTAACCTAACCACCCATCACATCCTTTAGATATTCCCACTTGCACAAATAAATCAATTTATTAATTTATTAAAATTCTTATTTTCTTTCAACTTGGCATAAAAAATAGAATATTCCCTTAAGTTTGAAAATGATGAAAAGTTGACTTGTCCCTTCCAACATTGCATTAACTTCTCATTTTCATGTCCCCCTCTCAACATTTATGTCACAAATTTGAATTTGAATCTCCCTCTCTTGGGCACATTGGCCAAAACTTGCACATTCCTCAACCTATGGCAAGTTGACAAGTGGCCTCTTTTCATTGGTTTGTTTTTAGTCCCACATTCATCCATTTGGCCATTCTCTCATCAGAATATTCTATAAATGAAGGGCCTCATTCTTCATCAACTTATCTACATCTTCATGCAAAGTTACTCTCTTGGTTTGAGAACTAATTTTTCTCTTCATCACCATTGCATCTCATCATTTCAGTTTTTTAGCAAGGATTGGGAAAGGGTCATTTGCACATTTGACACCAATCCAATATGGAATAGGTATATGTTATGCTTTTGAAATGTCTCTATATTTCTCTTATTATTTGTTGTATTTTGAAGCATTTACATGGTATTTCATAGGATTATTTTTGAGGAATTTGTAGGTACTAACCCATGCTTAAAGTTTAGTGTTTGCAGATTTTTATGGATGCTCACATATGGTGCTAGAAGGAGGGATTCTTTCCAATTAAATTCATAGGAAATTTCTATTTCTGTTGTTAGATTTGTTTTAGCTTTTTGATATTTTGTGCTCTTAAAACATAAGAAAAAGTCTTTCCTATAATGAGGTTTTTTTTTTAGAAAAAAAAAATCCAAACATAGCACAAGATTAATGTGAAGCCTTGTACAAATGGGCATTTCTGTTTATTAGAAGTGGGTGCATTTAACTTTACACCAAAGATGCATAATTCTTAGGTTGTCTATGACACATATTTTGAAATCTTACAAGATAGGCTCTGGTTTATATCAAATGCATACTGTTGGTATTCTATTTAAGGAACACCAAAAGCTTCTGTAGTTTTCCTATGGTGTATTGTCTTTAAAGCCACTCAGATTGCTTTCACCATAAAGAGTTGTGTTTTTGGTTTTTGGGAAGATTGCTGGTCAAAGGTTGTTGGACACAGCTCTGCACCACCACTTTCATTAGCTTGAAGGTTTCTTAATTAGCATTTATAGTCACTAGTTTTACACCTTCCAGTTATAATACTTTGAAAGTTCTCTTTTAATGGTGTTGGAGTTAAATCAATCTCAATTGAAATAATTGCATTTGAATTACAAACCTATTTAGTGTGTATCCTGCAAATATTGTATTCCATGAGACCACATTTCCACGAGGCATTCTGTCAAACAGTGTACACATCTTGCCTCATTCATCTTGTCTCATTCCTTTGAAGCGATCTGTCAAAACAATTTGAATGCCTTGTCTATGCCTTCACCCAAGGCAATCTATCAAAAATATATCACACACATTCCCTATGTTTACGTATTCTGCATAGAAGCATTTTCCAATAGTTCACGTACCTTGTCTATGTTTCCACATTCTGCACACACATTTATCATGATCATTTATAGTGATTCTATACCAAATAATTTCAGTGATGCAGATTTGGAAATTAGTCTAAGATTTTAAATGTTGCAGTAGATGGGTAATTCATTAATTTGATAAAGGAAGGAAATCAGAGTGGAAAATATTGAATGTAGGGCCTACCAAACAATATTATAATACACAAGTTGAGGGAAACACCTTGATCTAAGTCAAAGGAAGTAGATCACATGAAAAGATGCGGTGCCCAAGTCAAGTTTCAGTGCTAAAAAATGAAGGATATGTACTATCAAGTGTTTCTTTGTTTATTGTGAAAATTTTTTATTGAAGAGTGCATTTAGAAGAAAACTTTTCTTGATATTTGTTTTCTTGGGAGAATGTGTTTGAATCAGGAAGATAAGATGGGATGGATAGACTGATATCATTGATGTCTTGTATTTGGAATACCTAATCATGATTTCAATTTCCCTCTCCTCATATGGTTTTGTATTTATTTCTTTCTGTATAGATGAGTACAGTTTTTAATTGCAATGTTGTATAGAATCATAGTCAATTAAAAATTCCATTGTGTTCAAATTGATGCATTTGTGCAGTTTACTATGCAATATTCAGATTGTTTCCTCAATAAAATTAATACATTGAAACAAGCAAGAATGTTGCTTCACTCTCATCAATCTGCGCTTTAACTTCTATATCGATCAATGATTAAACTACACATATGGAAATCCACACTATTTTTAATATTATTCCTTGTGTATAGTCTTTAAGTTTGAAAGTTGAATGTTTTGTATTTCACTTTTTTAACTTTTAATTTGAGCATACATCTTCATTGATTGGCACTCCTTATTTATGATTTTATGCAAGGTTACATAAATGAGAATCATGATCTTAACTTAAGATTTTTTGGTTTTAATTTGTCTAATTCCTGATTGTTAGTGAGGATTGCCTTGATCTTATTTATAGATATGAAAGAAAGTGCAAATTGCGGAAGTATTGAGATTAATTTTTTGAGTTGTTTGTATGCCTTGTCAATTTTATGCTATTTTGTGTCTTTAAAAAAATTTCCTCAAATAATTGACATTTTTTATGTGTTCTTTTATCATTTTACAAATATATACATAACTCTTATTTGTGATGTTTTTAGGAAAGCAAAGAAGGTACAAAGGATAACGAAGGAAAGCGAGGAAAACAAGGCTAATGAAAGACCACGAAGGAAGGTGAAAGGTACAAGGAAAGTGAAACGAAAAATGAGGAAAGTGACAAAGGAGAACAAAGAAAAGAAAAGAAAGAAAATGAAGAACAATGAAGCATGAAGGGGACAGATTGAAATATCAAAGTGTTTTTTTAAACACTTCTCCAAGAAATTGTTATTTTTTTGTTCTTAGGACACTAATTTTTGTTTCCTTTTAAAAAGAATCTTTCAATTTCTTCTTGCAAAGGTTAAAACTAACTTTAGGATCACAACTTACTAGATTTTGTTTCTTGGATTAACAATTGAACAAAGTGTTTCTCATTTGTCTTTTGGTGCTTAAAAAGAACTCACATTTTTCCTTGTGGATTTAAAAAGAACAAGTGCAACTTTGTTTTTCGCGAAGGCTTACTTAACCTAAAGGCATTGAAAAGGACATATCCGCTTCTCTCGTGCTTTATAGTGATCTTGAGAATCAAAAGGCCTTTTTCATGACTTTAGGATGAGATAAAGCAATCACCTCCACACTTGGATTTGGGTTTAAAATTGAACAAGGTCTTGTGCGAGTGTGAGTGGGGGCATTATCGTGTATATTCTCTCTCTTTGTTGCCATCAAAGATTGATCGAGTTACGGATCTTGTCTTTACTCACTTTTTTTTATCCTAGAGGGCCTACCTTGGGGAAAAAGTACTCACCCAAGGGAACGACTCAACCGGTAACACTCTAAAGCCAAGAGTATTTCCAACCGGGATATAAATGATGGTATTGGAAGAAACACCAATATCACACAGTTGATTGTGACAAGATGGATCCGAAAGGGGACTCTTGTCGTATGGGTCAATCTCCACGAATGGAAAGTCCTTATTAAAACCCATGTGCTAGAATTTTCCAAAATCCTTTAATCTATTTGGTGGTGCAAGAATGGTCATTCTGAAGCTGCCCCACACTTTTACGGTCTTTAGTATAAATGGAAAACATGCCATGGGAGTTTCATGGGTGTTGATACTTGGCTGCCCCGATTGATGTTAATGAGTCATGGAGGGGAGCCAGTGGGGTCAAGTATCTAACCATTCGCTAAAGATAAGCATAGATGCACTTGTCCAAGTGGGGATTCAACAAATATTGTCTTACGCATCCATAGGGTTGTACTTGTTCTTGGTTACAAAATGCTTTGCTTGTTCGAAAACATTTGCAAACAAACATTCAACATGATCCTCAAAATTTCAAACCCTTTAGGAGGAAAATACCATTGACCAAATTCTCATGTTATTGCTTGCCCTTGGGATTACATCCTTAGAGGTTTATAAGCACTTGAATTTACATCTCAATTTTCCCACTAAAGTTCAACAATAGGTAACCCTTTCCTTAAATTCATTAAAGTTTCACATAATATACTTTGTTAAATGAGATGAAGTTGAGACATTGGACATTCAGTTTGAAAACTAATCAAGAAGTGTTTGTGGTAAAAATAATCCATTCAAAAAAGATTAAAAAAATTGGACCCCATACATGTTTCTCCAATGATTTCACGCAAAATCAAGATCAAGAAACCAAAGATGAAAGCCCTTAGTCTAAAATCCCATCAAGAACGTATCTATGTTATACGAAGTCAAACAAAGACTACTTTTCAACTTTTACAAAAAGGCTTCAAGAAACAATCCTGGTTTGTATTCATTCTATTACTGCCAAAACCCAAATCTTTTCAGAGAGTTTGAACATCTTGTTTAGAGAAAAGCTTGTTCTTCAATACCTAGGTCTAGGCAAACAAAGTGTCTTTTTTAGGTTCATCTTAGGATCAAAGCAAATCAAAATATTTTTCATCCATCCTTCAAAACATCAAAATAAACATCATCTCACAAATCACCTTTTGGAAAATCTTGAAATCATCCTTAATGCTAGGCTTAATTGGAAAAATCAAATCCTTGAGACTAAGTCCTTGAAAAAGTTATCAAAATCATCTTGTTTAGCTTAAGTATATGTAGATGAATCCTTCTTCGTATACTTAGTGAAATTATCATCCTATTTGAATAGGTGTGTGGGTAGATGCATCCTTCTCCCCACACATATTCAAATTATCATCATTTGAGAAAATTCATCCTTAGATAATCATTCAAACATCTTAGGGTCTATTTGTTCAAAACCCAAATCAAAATCAAAATCAATCAAGGAAAAATCCCAAATCAAAATCCGAAACATATCCGAAGGTCCCAAAAGCCTAGTATCTCCTTCAAGATTTACCAAAGGGTCATAGCATCCACATCATTCATCTTTCACATCATCATCATATCACCTTTTGATCCCCAAGATATCCTAAATTTTTTTCACTTTAAGGCATAAAATAAAGATCAATTCAAAGAAGTCAAGAGATTCATCTCCCATTCTTAAAAATTGATCCTTGTTTTATGGTTCAAACCAGATCTCAATATAAGAAGAGCATGGAAGCCAACAAAGAAACACCTACTTCAAGTGATTTAAGTCAAACCACTCCTAAAATGAATACCATTGGATCTGGAACTCTCACAGTTAACCTTCTGACATCATCGCAAAACCCACAAGAGGAAAACCAAGGAGAGGATCTTACCTTTGGAATGACTCGTGAAAAAATGACTGAAATGCTTCAAAATCCAAAAAACCATAAAATCATCAACATCATGATTAGGCTCAACCCTTGGTTATACATGCTTGAGCTAGCCAAACAAGGGGCCAAGTTACCTTCAGATTTCGATGTGAGTACCATAATGGAGACATCATTTCCTCTAATCTCATCCACCATTCCCATCTCATCTACACCTCCATCCCAAAACATCATGCAAAACATTATGCAGATCATGACATCGTTTGCTCCAACCCAATCTAATGTTAATAAAGGAAATGCATTCCTCAATGCTATTCAAACACACCCCCTTGTTAATAATCAAAACTTGGATGCAAACACCGTATTGGAACAAAACATACCCCAAAACCCATTACACAAAAATGTTCCTCTCACATTCCATCATGATCCATCATCATCATTTTTTTACGCAACACCTCAAACACCTCTCCTCACAAATTCGCAAGAGGAAGGAGATATGTTCGGACCTGGGGGTATTTTTGGCACCATAACATTTTCACAACAACTTACATTTCCACCACTTCCACCATTTCCATTATCATCTGCACCACTCCTTGGCTTAGGGCTTCCCCCTTTACCAAGTATCGATCAAAACAACATCCTAAATACCAATCAAAGCATTATGCCAAACACTCAAAACTTGTTGTTGACATTGCAACAATAGAAAAAAAATGCACAAACAATGACAACATCATCAAACACCCCCATAACATCGCAAAGCATGGTCTCTCAAGGGCCAATCACATCAACAATGCCACTTATCACTCAAACCACCACATCAATAACACCATCCACCACTCAAATAATCAACACGACATCACCACTCACCACTACCACAAATGCCATTCCAAATCCACCACAACCCCCACCACCACCAACTTTCACCACATGAAGACAATACAACGCAACATTGCAAGCTACTTTTCAAAGGGGATTACAACAAGTGCAAAAACAAAAACCATACACCTAGCTGCTCAACAAGGCACTCAAGCTGCCCAAGCTACACAAGCTGCATTACAGGTGCAACAAGCCCAAGCTTTATTGCAACAACAACAACAACAAGTTGTGCAATCATTGCAAGCACAAAAGGCCACTCAAGCACAACTTATTTTGCAAAAACAAGCAACACAAGCACAAGCAGCACAAGCACAAGCTCAATATCAGGAACAACAAGCCTAATATCAAGCACAACTCCTTGCACAAAGACAAGCAGTGTAATTGCAAGCATATCAACAAGCATTAAAGCAATATCAAGAGCAACAAGAAGTAGAAAAATTGGCATCCCAACAACAAGCATTGTTGGAACAACAAGCACAACAACAAGCATTGTTGGAATAGCAACAAGCACAACAACAAGCACAAATCTTAGCATAGCAACAGCAAGATCAACAACAAGCATTGTTCATACAAAAGCTAGTGGAAGCATACCTCGCTTGACAAAACATACAGATACCATCGAACAACACACTGACCAACCCACCCATCCAACCCATGATTGAAACACCCCAAAACACATTCATCCCACCCCTTGATCCACAAAATGATGTGATAGCATAAATTAGGTTGCTCTCACAACAAGTGTTTGATCTTCAATCAAGACGAACAATGAAGACACGAAGCAACTTGTGTCTGTATCCATTCATTAAGGGATTTGAAATCCCTAAATTTGACAAACATCGAGGGATAGGAAACCCTGAAGATCACATTAGGGAATTCCAAGTTCATTGCATGGAATTCGCATATGACGATACTTATCTGATGCAGCTATTCCCTAGGATTTTGGCTGGTCATGCTATGGAATGGTTCTCTCGCTTACCTTCAGGCATTAGAACATTTCAAGAAATTATAGACGCATTCATTAAGAACTACACATGCAACATTGCAATGGATGTTAGTCTAGAAGAACTCTCAACTCTCAAACAAGGAAAGGGTGAATCTTTCACTTCATTTCTATAACGATGGCGATCCAAGGCCAATCAGAGCAAGTGGACCATGCCTGAAGAACAACAAGTTTAAACCATCATCGCCAACCTTGATGGCCTCTTGGAATTTCATCTCAAGATTCAAGGCATCACCACATATGATCAATTGATCCCCAAAGTGCTTAGCATCGAACTAGCCCTCATGACTCAACCAGCAGGATCAACCTCATACCCCGAACAACAAAACAACCTCCCACCATCCAATTATAACAATAAACCTTGCACATGGGCAAGGAATAAAAACATTACCAATGATGGTTTTGTTGATGCCAAGGTGGTCATTAGTGCTCCTCGCCAAAATACACCTGTGCCACAAATCCAAACACAACACCAAAGCAATCATCACACGACACACCATCTAAACAACAATCCAACAATCAATAATCTCAATGATCAAAGAGGACCACCACAATGCAAGAGTTATCCTAACCGAAAGTACACCACTTTGGGGGAACCACTTGAAGACATAATGAAGAAGTTGATAGACAAAAAACTCATCAAGGCTCCTTCATTTACAAATTACTAAGAGCCAGATGTCAAAAATCCTTGGTATAACAAGAATCAACTTTGCGAATTTCATAAAATCAAAGGCCATACCACAAATAGTTGCATGAGATTGAAAAACATCATTCAAGACCTCATCGATAAAATAATTATAAACATGGAACAACCTATGGGAAATTAGGATCTTAAGATATATATAAATCTGATGCCAAATCATAGTAACAAAGGAAATAACAATGATAAAGGGAAAGGCACCCATGCAAACATGAACCATGTGTACGAAACTGTTGTTGCCTCCCTAGATGAATACTACACAGTCATCACCATCAAAGTGCCCATGCTGATTGTGGAGTCACCACAAGAGGTAGAAAAGTCACCATTGCAGGATCATCCCAGCCAAACAAAATCCCTACATCCAGATCAGTTCCTAATGGCTACAATGTCCTAGATCAACTCAAAAGAACACCAACACAAATCTCCATCATGGAGTTGCTAAAAATCTCATATTCCCATAGGAAAATCCTTGAAGAAGCATTGGCCTCATCCATTGTCCTCGCAGACCTTGATGCAGAGCAATTCCAAGCTATGGTCGGAAACATCATTACGCCTAATCTTCTCACATTCTTTGACCAAGATTTCCCTGCTTAACCATCTCACAACCATGTGCTTCACCTAGAAGTCATAGTAAACAAGAGCAACATCAAAAGGGTCTTGGTGGATGGAGGTGTGGGTTTAAACATTTGTTCTCTCAACCTCATCAAACAATTGAAAATCCTAGAGGATTCTATTGACAAAGGAAAGGGTATCACAATAAGAGCATATGACGATAAAGAAAGAGGGTCCCAAGGCATGATCAAACTCCCTATTCAAGTGGGGCCAACTCTCATGGAAACCACTTGTTAGGTCCTAGACCTTGACTTACCATATAACATTCTTTTGGGATGTCCATGGATTCATACAATAAAGGCAGTAGCGTCTACTTTCCATCAATGCATGAAATTCACACATGAGGGACAAGAGGTCACCATTCACAGAGATCCCGAACCTTTCTCATACTACAAAAATCTTGAAGCAAAGTATTACAAAATCCCCCAAGTACCAAAAAATGATGAGGGCCCATCCACACCATACATTGATCCTGCCACCCTCGCATCCACTTTTGTGACAAAGATACTCTCACCTACTCCACAAGGGAGTAGCATACAAATGGGATACCAAGTGCGAAGAGTCATTCAACAAAATCAAGGAATATATACTAACACCACCAGTCTTAATGCCACCCATCCCAAAGAAGCCATTGATCTTATATGTGTTAGCAACAACAGTTGCTCTTGGAGCTCCCTAGTGTAGCATGATGAAAATAGAATGGAGAGGGCTATCTATTACATCAGCAAGACAATGGTTGGTCATGAGCTAAACTACTCATTCACCGAGAAAGCATGTCTCACAGTAGTGTTTGCCTCTCAAAAATTTAGACATTACATGTTGGCACACAAAATAAAGTTCATCGCCAAAATTGACCCTCTCAAGCATCTACTATCAAAGGCAATGCTCATAGGAAGAATGTAAAAATGGGTGATGATATTGTCAGAGTACGACATTGAGTATGTCGAGTGGAAAGCAATCAAGGGTCAAGTTATTATAGATCAACTGGCAGAGGCACCAATCTATTTAGAGAACCCTCTTGTCTCAGAGTTTTTAGATGAATCTATTTTCAACATCAATGTAGCTGACCACTGGAAACTATACTTTGATGGCTCATACACACAACATGGATTAGGAGTTGTTGTCTTCTTCATCACTCCACAAGGGGATTGCATACCAAGGTCATACAAACTAGAATTTCCTTGCACTAATAACATTGCGGAATATGAGGCTTTAACCATAGGTCTCAGAATAGCAGTGCAGTGGAACATCGTAGCTCTTAGTATATGGAGACTCCCAATTGATCATAAATCAAGTGAATGATGAATACCAGACCAAGGACGACAAGCTCACTCCATACAAGAAATTGGTGGAGATTCTAATGGAATCCTTCATGGAAATTACATTTGAGCAGATACCTAGAGCCAACAACAGAGCAACAGATGCCATGGCAACAATTGGGTCCCTACTAGATATCCTCAACAATGTTCCAAAATATGAATGCCTGATCGAGCAGCTTCTCATGCCCAAATTCAAGGTACCAGAATCAGAATTTGTGTGCAAAATCATTGGTCCTAGTGATCCTTGGTACCATGACATTTACACATACCTTCAAATTGGAGTCATACCCGCTAACTTACCATCAAACCTAAAAAGAACCTTTGTTAAAAATTCATCCAAATTTTTCATCCTAGGAGATACCCTATATCGTAGGAGCATGGATGGAACCCTACTACGTTGCTTAAATGTTGAGGAGGCATTAACCGCTTTAACTGAAGTACACAACGGTATCTGTGGTTCACACTCGAGTGGAATGACCATAGCTAAGAAGCTACTGAGGATGGGGTATTATTAGACCACAATGGAAAGAGAAGCACATGATCATGCCAGAAGGTGTCTACAATGTCAGCAACATGGGGATCTCATCCATGCACCAGCTCAAGAGCTTAAACCTATTGTGACACCATGGACCTTTTTGCAATGGGGACTCGATCTCATTGGGAAAATCACACCCACCTCATCTAATGGCCACAAATTCATCATTACTGCAACTGATTACTTTTCTAAGTGGGTGGAGGCCATACCCATGATGTACATAACTGGGAAGTAGATTTCCAAGTTTATCTTGAACTACCTTATTTGTCGGTATGGTGTCCCACAAGCCATTATCTCAGATAATGGGACACCATTCAAAAATTAGGATGTTTGTGACTTGTGCGAGAAATTCAAAATCCAACATCACTTCTCTACCCTATACTATCCCTAAGGCAATGGCCAAGTAGAAGCTACAAACAAAACCATTTTGAAAATCTTTAAGAAAATAGTCAATGACACAGGTCGTGACTGGCACCTACAGCTTAATCCCTACCTTTGGGCCTATCAAACCAGCATCCGCACACCCAATGGCACCATCCCCTTCTCCTTGGTCTATGGATCAGAAGCGGTACTCCCCATTGAGATTGAGCTCCCATCCCTTAGGATATCACTGCAAAATCTCATTGCTAATGAAGACTACTGAGTGTCAAGATTGAACGAGCTTGAGCTACTAGATGAGTGACACATAGATGCTTTGAATCATTTGCAAGTCTATCAAAATAGACTCAAAAGGAGCTATAATAAGAAAATCAGAAGTAGGACGTTCGAAGTCAGAGAATTGGTATTTAAAGAAAATCAGAAGAATGTCCCAAACCCAAATAGCAAAGGAAAGTTTGAACCCAATTAGTTGGGACTGTTTGTCATAATAGCAAGCTACAAATCAAGGGCATATCAACTATCAACACTCGAAGGGAAACCTTTGCAAGAGCCCATGAATAGCTCTCATCTCAAAAAGTTTTATGCCTAAATCTTTCAAGGTATAAAACAAAAAAATCAAAAAAAGTCTTGAAAAAATGGTTACTTCAGCGAAAACCTGGCAAACAGACGTCTTAGTGACAACAAAAAATAAAAATAAATAAAAAATCCAAAAAAAAATCAAAAAATGGATCAAAAAATAGTAAAGAAAAAATCGTCCTCTAGTGAAAACCACTTCAGTGGCACTTTGGACAAGTACCTTGGTGAAAACCTGGCAAACAAGCGCCTTGGATAAATAAGCACTTCCCATCCACCAGGATCTTTATGGCTTGTTCTGCATCATCCATCCATTTTGCTTCCATCATCTATCGCATTCAGGTCTCCATCCATTAGTCATCCACTCACATCCGCACCATAGCTTGGTCCTGTTTTCATATCATGATCCCTCCTCGTACTACTCGGCTCATCCTTAAGGTCAGTTTGTCCTGCCTTTATCAAAGTAGTCTAGGACATCATGCTGGGGGCATGTTCTCATTGGATCAAATTCGTGTATATTCTTAAATTCCTAAAATCAGAAAATCCAAAAACATCAAAACATCAGAAAATAAGAAAATCCAAAAAACATTCAAAACATATCAAAATCCAAAAATAGGTCAAAAAGTCATTCAAAAAGTCAAAAACAGAGGTGTCAGTCGAACTACGTCATCTTTAAGCTTGAACGTAGGCAAGGCTGATCTTTGATTATCCCCTGAGACACTTAGGTCAGTCCTTTAGGAGTCCATCATAATAAACTGACATTTCATCATGTATATCTTCATTTGTAAATTGGTCAAGTCGTCATTCGAACTACGTTGTCTCTGAGCTTGAACATAGGAAAGGTTGATCTTTGATCATCCCTCGAGACACTTAGGTCAGTCCTTTAGGAGTCTGTCATAATAAATTGATATTTCATCATGTATATCTTCATTTGTAAATTGGTCAAGTCATCAGTCACACTACGTTGTCTCTGAGTTTGAACATAGGCAAGGTTGATCTTTGATCATCCCCCAAGACACTTAAGTTGGTCCTTTAGGAGTGTGTCATAATAAGCTAACATTTCATCATGTATATCTTCATTTGTAAATTGGTCAAGTCATCAATCGAACTACATGGTCTCTGCATGTATAAGGTAGGCAGGGCTAATCTATTGATCAGCCCCCAAGGCCCCTAAGATAGGTCCTTAGGTTAGTCTCTTGGTCAAAATCTCAGAAAACCCCAAAACATTGGAAAATCAAAAATCAAAACATCTGAAAATCTTGAAAAATACCAAAAACAACCTCAAAACATTGCAAAACTCAAAAAAATCCAAATATTTGAAAAAATCCATTTGTCTCATCTCGCTTACACCCACAATAAACACCACTCATAATAAATTGATCAACATCCTCAACCTTTGGTGAAACAGTTAGAAACAAGTCTAGTAGCTTAAATATAAAAACTCAAAAATGTCAAGTCTTAGGTTAAGTCAGTATGCAAGCAATTTGGTAAATTCTTTTTGTCGATAGTCCATCATCCAAATAGTCCCATATCAATCATCTAATAACATCATGTCCTAGGATGTATCCTTCCTACAAGGGGCATTATTTATCAGAAAGAACATTTTGGATAAATGAAATGATGTGCCACCATCCACTAACATGTCCTAGGATGTATCCTTCCTACAATTGGCATTATCTTTTGGCAATAGTTTTTGTTCTTATCCTTAAAAACACATTCCCTTTTGGTTAGCAATAATGAAGAACATCAACTTGTTTCTATGCTTTATCTTTGTCTTTTGACTTATCTTATTGCGCTGAGTCCAAGGACCTCTCGATGATATCTGAACAAAGGATTTAGAGAGATAGGAATGGGGCAACGATCATTATCCTTTTGTCTGCTATGCTTGTTGGACGTTCTTGTAAAATAACCTTGGTGAATACTTTCTTTGTCAGATATGTATAGAGGATGTTTTGGATAGCTTGTTGACTATTGCATTGACTGGTTATACCTTTCCGTGTTTTGGTCTGAGGTGTTTGAAACTTCTAAAGTGCATCCTAGCAAGGTTTCCATATGTTAGGTGTGAACAAGAATACTCCTATCTATTTGTCAAGTCAAATTCCATCACACTAAGTACCACACCATCCTAGTTCTTTATACCTTGATGCACCATGCCTATGTGTGTTATCAAACATAAGGTAAGTGACCCTTTTAAAATCCCAATCCTTGATAAGCAAATCATCCATCTATCATCATCCATCTATCATCATCCATTTCTCATCATCATTTCATCATCATCATATCTCATAAAGTTGGCTTGTTGGATCCTCTTGTCATCATCTAATGTCTTCTTTTTCACACTAGCATCATGTCATGAACATTTAATCATCATCATCAGTGCATCCATCCTGCATTCATCATCATATCACAACATATCATCATCATAATATAGATCTATTAGTCTAAGCATCTCATAAAATCATACATTTGCATATCATATCACAACATATCATCATCATAATATAGATCTATTAGTCTAAGCATCTCATAAATTCATACATTTGCACATCATGGCATATCACATCATATCATCATTTAAGTTGTTTAAGATAATATAGATTTTTTATTCTAAGCATCTTAAAATCATCTCATTTGCATCATCATCCATAACCATCCATTTTGAACCTCTTTATCATGAGATCGACCCTCAAATGGAATCTTTTCGCTCGATCTCTCGAGGGCAAATGTACTAGGGTATTTCTTTTCTGCTGGGGCAACCAAAAAAATATTTTTTTTCAATTTTGATCGCAACAAGTTTATTCTTTGAACCAATGCAACAAGTACATTGCCTCAAAGAGGGGCAAAATGTAGACATGCAAAATTATCATTATGCACTTAGTTTACGTTCACCCACTCATTAAATTAATCAAGCTCATCAAATCCATTCACCAAGTAAATCAGGACTATTAGATAAATTAACTTGTCTCACATCAACCTTTAATTAAATAAACAAAACTTTATTTAATCAAATCTCCAAATGCATATTCCATCCCTCTTTGATTTAAATAAATCAAAATATTTAAGTGAAAAAGGTCAAAATCATCCTAATCATCATTAAGCTAATCTAATCCTAATTAGCCTAACCTAACCACCCATCACATCCTCTAGATATTCCCACTTGCAAAAATAAATCAATTTATTGATTTATTAAAATCCTTGTTTTCTTTCAACTTGGCATAAAAAATAGAATATTCCTCATGTTTAAAAATAATGACAAGTTGACTTGTCCCTTCCAACATTGCATTAACTTCTCATTTTCATGTCCCCCTCTCAACATTTATTTCACAAATTTGAATTTGAATCTCCCTCTCTTTGGCACATTGGCCAAAACTTGCACATACCTCAACCTATGGCAAGTTGACAAGTGGCCTCTTTTCATTGGTTTGTTTTTAGTCCCAAATTCATCTATTTGGCCATTCTCTCATCAGAATATTCTATAAATGAAGGGCCTCATTCTTCATCAAATTATCTACATCTTCATGCAAAGTTACTCTCTTGGTTTGAGAACTAATTTTTCTCTTCATCACCATTGCATCTCATCATTTCAATTTTTGAGCAAGGATTGGGAAAGGGTCATTTGCACATTTGACACCAATCCAATATGGAATAGGTGGGTATGTGCAGGATCATCATGGAAAAACAGGCCCTTAAGTGGCAAAAAGTTAGAAAAATCATAGTTAGGCAACTTGATGTAAAAATTTGAATAAGTTATTTATATTATTTCAAAAATATGTTAGAACAAAATTTGTAGAAAATTAAATGTAGTTTCTAAACTACTAGGTTTGTTTAAAAAAAAGAAATCTATTTGGGAAAACTTGAAATTTCAATGCAGTGGTACTTAAATTTCAGTTAAAAAGAAATAGGTGTCTATCTAACCACCCTAACCACAATTAAATGATAATTATTTTTATAAGATTTTATATATAAGTAGAGACTCATGTCTCAATGTGATGCATATTTTTTTATCGTTTTTTTCCAAATAATTAATTATGATTTTTTATTACAAATTTTAAAAAATATAAAAACTTGTATGTCTCGACCACCTTAACCTTAAAAACTTCATGAAATTCAATTTTTCTTTTTTTAATCCTATAGTATGTGAAGCATAGAATGTGATGCATGTTTTGGATTCAAAAAATGTGATACTGTTTGAAAGCTATAGATGTTTTTCAATCAGTCTATCAATGAGGACTTTAGTTGTTATTTGAATAGAAAATGAATAATAATTACTTATTAAATTTAAAGTACAGCATAATTTATATTGGTGGAAAGCTGAGAATCTCCTTTAAAAACCATTTTCATTTCATCAATTTTGGGTAAAAGAAAAAGTCATCAGCCACATACCCATCATATTGCCACTTTTTGGCCCATCATGATCCTGCACATACCCAGGTATATGTTATAATTTTGAAATTTCTTTAGATTTCTCTTATTATTTGTTGCATTTTGAAGCATTGACATGGTATTTCATAGGATAATTTTTGAGGAATTTGTAGGTACTAACCCATGCTTAAAGTTTAGTGTTTGCAAATTTTAATGGATGCTCACACTGACAATAAGTGTTTCCATCATACCAATTAGGGTAAGGCTCCTTAAGAGGCTTAGGATTTGGAAAATTTATGATCTTATCCTTCAACAACTTTTATAAGATAGAAGAATAATATTTTGATAACTTTGTGAACTTTCAGTTATTTCTGAGGCCATTATTATTAGCAACAGCTACTACATTTGTGACGGTCTTACCTTTCCTGGAGATTGATATGATGCACTTTCCCTCAGCATGGGAGCTTGAGGAGGATCCCTTGAACTAAACAACCATCTACTGGTACTCTTGTAAGGCTGCACACAAGTGCGTGAAAGAAGGGTATTTCATAAGGGAAAACTTCTCTTGCCAAGGCCTTTGTAAGTTCCCTATGAATAGCTTCTGCACATCAAAATTAGGTAGCTGATATGAGATTTTTGAAAGGAGCGCGCACACTAGGAAATCAATGATCTTTTCATTATCTCCTTGTTTACATCGGATGAGATCCAAAAAGTTCATCTTCAACCTAATGTTTGCTTGAAAATGACTAAGGAATTGATTAACAAGTTGGTCAAACAAGAAAATGGAATTTTTAGGCAAGGAATAGTACCACTTGAGCATTGCGCCCTTGAGAGATTGGGGAAACAGTTTGGCCATCAACATGTCATGATGGAAGAAGTTCATGCACAAGGCGTTAAAGGTGGGCACACGTGTTTGTGGATCCCCATTACTTCCATACTTTTCAAATTTATGGATCTCCATTCCCTGGGGGAAAGGAGTGTTTAAGATCACAAGGTCGATAATGGGTCATGTCAAAAGAAGAGCTAGAAAATAGGCTAGGAAGAGGCTTGAAAAAGACTCACCAACTAGCTCTACATCTTACCCATATTCTAAAGAAGAGTGTTCAAAATAAAGCCATTAAAAGATAGAGGGCCAGAGGAACCTCTTCCAAAACCACCACCAAAGCCACCTCTAGAACTGCTGCTAGTGTGACTTCCACCAAAACCACTACCAAAGTCGCCGCCACTAGTAGGGCCTCTGCTAGATCCACCACCATGACCTCCACTAGAGCTACCTCCACCAGTACCACCTCTACTACTGAATCCACCACCACTACCAAAGCCCCCACCATTCATCCCACCAAAGCCTCCACCATTAGAGGTGACAAAGGGGTGAAGCTAAAGCCTAAGGGGAGCTTGTTCACTTTGATAGTTTCAAGTTGTTCAGAGATTGAAGGGATATTGATAGAGGGAACCACATTGACCATGTAAATGGACATGAGAGGAATTGATACTCCTAATTGACCTTCACACTCTTTGAAAGTGACTCCTTGTACAAAGCTAGGATTTTTTGAAAGAGCGCACACTTCAACAAGACTGAGGCTATTCAGAAGCTTTATGCCTATTTGATCTTTATCCATCATAAGTTTTAACTCACTAGCAACCCAAGTGGCTCTAGCCATCTTCAAATTTCTTTCCAAGTGATTTTCTAAGTTGCTAGTCCTTTAGCAAGGGCAAAGAAATATTATGCAAGGATCTAAATGGCCCCATGATTGTCCATCAATGATTATGTAGGAGACAGAGAGGGAGTGGGAATGTGATTGGTTTCATCAACAAATCCCATCTTGTTCCTTGAAAACTACTCTTGTGCAACTAGACCAATGGAGAGACTGAAGAAGAGGCCTATAGATAACCCAATAGAAACCTTCATCCTTTCCATCAAGAGGTGTTGTAAACTTCTTCTAATGATATACCTATAAGTTGTGGACTGGGTTGTGATGCTCATAAACATTCACAACACTCAGGAACACAATAGTCATGAAGTACAGGGGAGGGGTCTCGATACCAAAGGATGAATAGACGTTGGTTCACGTCATGTTCACAAAAAATGTAAGAGAGGGGGACCACCATGTGCAAGATCCCAAGTCATGGAGGGAGAAGATGTGAAAGGCTTCCCTAACTTACCTCAGCTTAGCAAGATGTTAGGATATGCGGGACGAGAATGATCAGGACTATAAGGTCCTTCAATCTTTCTATAGACCTAAAATGCTAAATGGAGCTAGGCGAGTCAGTTTTTAGGTCCAACACTATGCCTTAGGAAGCTCTCTAAACGAGGATGGAAGCGTAGTCCTGGGACAATAGCATGGCTCGCTAGTGTCTCTCAAGTGCACTAGCATCCGTACGACCAAACAACTACTGAGACAAGGTCAAACCTAAGAAAATGAGCTTACAACCCAGGTAACTACTACTAAAGGGCCAAAATAACATGATTAAGTAAATGAAATACTCTCTAATATGATAAAGAAAAAATACAAGAGTCAAGGTGGCAAGAAGGATCTCACAAAGAAACTCGTTCACCAGCTAGCTCCTCGGAAGCATGTCCACCTACACACAAGAGAGAGAGAGAGAGAGAGAGAGAAATGTAGGGTGGTTGTATAGGCATCTACCTTAGTCAAACCCCCATTTAGGTGTTTCCACCTCCATGGATAGCCAAGAAAATGAGATAAAGAAAATAATGTAGTAAAGAGCACTAAAGCACTACAAAATAGTAAATGCGCTTACTCAACCAAGTGATAGAGGAGAGGAAAGGGAAGATTACCACCTCCACCAAGAGCACTCAAGGATACTTAGGGGAGAAAATGAGTGTACTTGAGCCTTTGTTGCAATGGTGTTTGTCCCCAACTTGCTCTATCAAAGTGATGGAGTGATGTATTTGTTGCAATAGAGTGCAAGAATGATGCTTGAATGCTTGAAGTGGATACAAAAGAGTATGTTGAAGCTTGTGAAGTGACTATAGAAGATCAACTGAATGCTTAGAGGATGAAATTCTTGTTAAAGGAGTGAATTTGAAGGACAGGGTGAAGAAAATGACCATATTCATTCAGTCGGCTGTTCCACACAGACGTTTGTGCATCGGGTTGGTGTCCCTAATAGAAATTCCTCTGTTGATGCTCAAAACAGGTGCCACATGTGATGAAAGCAGCGACCTTAGGTGGAATTAAGCCTCTGAACTTGGTTTTCTAAAGTGGAGAAGAGAAAAAGGGGAATTTGCATAAAGGGTGGAAATTCACTCCTATAAAAACACATTGAAAAATAGACCTATCTTACCAATTGAATGTTGTTCAGTTGATTTAGACATACTTGATTCCTTTTGATTCTCATTGGCTACAGTGGAAAAAAAAAACTAATTAATAAAATGCAAAGGAATGCAAATTTTTTAATCAATCTTCCAATTTACAAATTTTAGTTTAAAACATTTTTTTACATTATTAATATTTATAATTTTTATTTTATTTTTCAATTAACAATATTATGTCTATTATTATAATATTTAAATTATAATATCTTACACTTATTTAATTCGTATATAATTTATCATCTAAATTTTAGTACATTAGTTGACTTCTAGATTGATTTATGATGTTATTACTAAATATTATTATAAAAATAAATATTTCAATAAAAAATATGAAAAAGAAATATCACAGCAAAGTTTAAATGTTTATTTTTTAAATGTATTGAACTAGAAAATATAACATACTAACCAAATCATTGTGTAGCGATTCATTCTTAATAAGATGTATGATGTTTTCACTAATTATTATTTTAGCAAATAATATTTCAAATAAAAAAATAAACATTATGAGAAAACTATAATTGTCACATTAAATAAAAATAAATTAGAGGTTCAAACTTAAATATAAACATAAATATTAATTTGTAAACATATATAATAGATATAACTTACTAGCTAAATATTTATTGCTTCATTTCTAATTTGATTAATTAAATTCTCATTAAAAAACTTTAAAACATAAATCAAATAGTTTAAATAAAAAGCAGGTAAAGGATATGGAAAAATATAATTAACACAATAACAATAAAAATTAAAAAATCTTAGCATTGGGGTCTTGACTCATTGACTAAAGAATTTTGTTGTAGAAAAAAGCCATGAGGTCCAATTCTCTCCCTAGTTGACTAAAGCATACTATTATAGACAAGAAGTCACAGGTCCAATCTCCCTTGTCCTCATATGGGAGGATTACAAGGACATAAATATTATAACTATTTTATTTAACATACTAATGTAATGGATATTTCTCGCAGTTAAATAATGATGCATTCGTTCATTCATATTTTGATCCATCATATTTTTATTTTAGTAACCGCTATTGTAGATAAAAAAAAAATCAACCTAAAAGAATTGTGTGAAAAAATATATAATTATCACAATGAAAAATGAATCTTTTAATTTATATAAATTTTAAATAAATAAAATCAAATTATAATAGTATAAATATTATTACCACTATTTCAATATCTTAAATCATTTGTATAATAATTTATATTCTCACTAAAAATTATAACCAAAATAAATCATATTATATATAGATAAAAATTATGAAAAAATTATAATTATCAGAAAATAATTAGCCGATAGGCTATTCTACGTGGGGGAACCCACCAGCATTTCCCCCAGTCTGATGCCGGCGGGAACCCCACGACGCATTTCCATTTCGTCAGTTTTAACGAAAATTGAGGTCATCAGGAGTTTAGTCATTCACTTGTTCGTACAGCTGCATTAGAAATCACATGAGTGAGTTGAGTGATGGGCAAGGAGCAGGTGATGAATTTATGTACAAACATCCAACTCTCAATATGCGCAGGTTGTTTCAGAATCTGCTTTAGGTGGTGGGGGTGATTTGTTTTTTTCGTTTGAGGGAGCTTCTGGGCACTGAGCTTCTCAGGATTCCTATATATACTCATACATGTGTGTTTTTCCACGCGCATGCTAGAAAGCAAAGCGCACTTGTTATCCCATTCACACGTATGCTATTGAGTGCAGGCCATACAGTTTCCTCTTTATTTTGTTGGTGGTGCAAAATGCATTTGACGTGCTTGTAAGTTTGTTGCCGTGGGCGTGAGATGATGGCAATGTACAGAGAGAAGCAGCAGCAAACTTTTTGCATTCTGTTACTGTTTGTAGTGATGGGATCGGGAATCATTTTGGCACAAGCTGAGACGCCGAGGCATCCCTTTCCTTTTCAGGCAAACGCAACAGAGCAGCAGGCGTTCCTCAAGTGGGTAAGGCAAATGGGCACCCTCATTCCATCAATAACTTCCTCCCTTTGTTTTATATCACTGTCAATAAGAGGCCTAGCATAGGAAACTTCTAAAATAGGTAAAGATAAATACCAGAGAATTTCTAAATTGTTTTTCCTGTGAAGTTTTGCACGAATTATCTAATTTTTGCCATTAGTATTATATTTCCATTTTTTTGTTAATTTGATTCAAAGATATTTAAAGATTTTTTAGGTCTAGGATTTTATAGAGTTTGTTTTGTTATTGGATGTAAATGTACAAACTTATGTTGATCTTTGGGAGTCAAAGACTATTAAAAATATAGGGAATAATTTTAATATAATAATTATTAGTTGAATTAAAAATGTATGGGGAGTTTTTTTCATTATAAATGTTTAAGATAAATATAGAATAAGTAAGTTAGTCTATTGTAATGTATTAAAATTATAGTTGATAGTAATTAATTATAATAAGAAAAGAATTAGAAAAGAGAATAATAGAGAAAGAGGTTTGAGAAAAGATGTGATCAAAATGTATCATGAATTCAAAACCTCGATAAGAGAAAAAGATCAGATCGATCAGAAAGAATCAAAGAACAAGAAGTGAGTCAAGCAAAAATCGAGATCTGGTCGAGAAGAGAGATGATAAAGATCGTCCGGAGATCAAACCTCCGAGATCGAGGAGATCAGGAGATCGAGATAAAAGGAATCGGGAGAAGTCCGTCTCAAAGATCGATGTTTTCCTCGGAAAGGATCGTCCGGGGAAGAGGTCTCAAAGACGAGAGATGGACGGAGAAGGGAGAGAGGGGATGGATAGAGGTCCGGGGAGGGAGAAGGTCGAGATGGGATGGATGACAAATTAAGAAGAGGGGAAGAGATCAGAAGTCAGGTCCTCGATCAAGGAAGAATCGGTCGATCCGATCACTAATAAAATCGGATCAGCGTCGAGTCGAGATCGGCGAAAGACGCGCGATCAGATCAAAGGAGAGTTAGAGTGATATAAATATAAATATAGAGATAGAAAGTGATATATAGAGGTAGAAGTGGGAGGGATATAGGGGTAGAGAGAGATGGAGAGATAAGGCTCGATAGAGATAAAGAGAGGGGAAGATGGAGGGATAGATAGAGATAAGGGAGATAGGTAGAGATACAAATAAATAAAGAAATAAATAAAACCTGTAACTTTGTTTGTGAGAATGCATTGCAAATAGCAACTAGCATGAACTTGGAATCAACAAGGCTACGAACTCTCTGTATTTCAAGGCTTGGTTGTAGTGTTCAACAGAAGAGATGATATAGAAGTTTCCTTAACAAGTATACGGTCTTTAGATTTAGGCCTTGACGAGAGTATGTACAGATCTTACAATCAGCCTATCAGCGTAAGCATTGCACCTCATTGGTGCAAGTGCTAGTAATAATAAAAAGAAGTTTTCAATCATTATTTTTTTTAGAATTGATAAGCAATTTTTAAACAGGCTCTAGGCCCTTGACACCTTTGATAACTCTGTTGGCAGCTTCGCTGGAGCAGAGGAAGGCTCCCTTACAGTTCATGTTCAAGATGGAGGTGTCCGCTAGAGGGGACCATTTGAGGTCGGCAAAACAACAAAAAATTGATAATGGCTATGTAGATATTCCAACTCAACAATGTGCAAAACAACGATGCCGATGAGAAAAAAATGGATAGAGATTGCAGAAAAATTTACGAAGCCCTAGCATAGCAGAATATTTAATGGGATCAGCAAAAATAATTAAAATGAGACGAACCAAAAACAATCTCTCTACAGCCGCTGCTTCAATCTATTAACAGTAAATGAAAAGTTTATCAGAGTTTTAGGGCTGGAAATGAATATTACAATTGTGCAATAGAAATCCTATTTGATTTCGAGATACAAAACTAAATGCGAGTCAATGCGAATCAAATCAATTTTTTTGTGACATGAAACCACATTCTGGATGAAAGCTGGTTCAAAATAAAGCCTATTCCAATTTTCCTAAGAACTGATAAACATTTAGCTTGGGTTCGAATGACATCATCATCAGTGGAAAGTATACTTTACAGGGAAGAAGGCATTGCCAAAAGTATTCTTTTAAATTATATGCGAACACATTTACACTTTCACCAGATAAACAGTTGAAGCACAGGTAATCTCCCACACAAACACACTTCAGAAGCCATAGGTAATAAAGATTTTTAGGAAGATTCTTTGGAGGCATTCTTGCAAGTTCTTTCCACTTCCAAAGCCACTTATCTTCCTTGTCCTGAAACAACTCCCAGATAACAATACTCTCCCGATATGTCTGTGACCCGTCACAAAAGGTATTCACCACTAGAAGGGATGAACCATATGCAACCATATAAAGAACAAAAATGATAGGTAACGAAGCTACTGTAACAGGAAAAATGAAACCATCTTGGATATTGTAACCCACGATAGTCGTCAGAAAGTTTCCCCTCCAGAAAAGAACGCCATTGCATTCGACCATCTCATGAGCACATATATTGGAGCTGATTTCCCCTGCAAACTGAAGCTCAAGCCTCCATGAATCTTGAATATAGTGGTAGATTTGGAAGGAAATTTTTTCAGATTTCGGGCCCACTACCAAATATGGCTCTACATTTGTTCCCTTTACAAGATAGATAAATTTGTCAGTCACATCGATTTCTATCTCTACATAAGATCTCATAAGGGGATTGCAAACATAAAATTGTGGCCTGGTGGTTTATTGAAAGTGCAATATATCTCGAAAGAGCAGTAACCCCTGCGCTGCTGTTGATAAATCTCTGATTTTGCCTTGCTCTGGATTTGGGGGAAAAGAGAGATTGTCCTCCATTTATGGGTGGAAAAGCAGTAGGCCATACATTGCCAATTTTTTCCATCCTTTTCTTGACTGCAGATAAGAAGCCATGGATTTTCAGCAGGCAATGAAGCTAGAAAGCTGTTCAAGGACAAAATAGAATTCCATTCCTTACAGACTATGCGAGAGTCGCAGATTGATTGAAATGAAAGCTTTGCAAATATTAGTTTTTTCATATCCAGAGGAAGCTTAGTTATACCACACTGCTCTTCATCTGCTTCAACTGGTGCATTCGATTCTCTCTCCATTTCTTTCCCCGACTAATAGCTTTTAACCTTGGAAGAATGGATTAAGTATACTTTTATTTCAAGAAGCCTTCAAATTTTAAGAAAGTATAAACATTAATATTTTTTCAAAATAAATCTAAAGAGAAAATATAAGTCACCAATTAAATCTTGTTGTATCTATCTATTTATATTTTGATCTATCCTAGTCTTCTTAGTCAGTGTTGTCTATAAGTCACCAATTAAATCTTGTTGTATCTATCTATTTATATTTTGATCTATCCTAGTCTTCTTAGCCACTATTGTCAAAAAGAAAAGAAACACAAAAGAGTCCAAATTAAAAATAATAGGAATATTAAAAAATTATAATTATCACACAAAAATATAGTGAATCTTCTAATTTAGACTAAATAAATTTAAAATAAAATATTAAAAACTATCAAAATTTAACAGAATATATATTTGTACTATTTCTTAAATGTATTTTAATGAGGGATATGTGCATTCATATATTGATTTCCATTTTCTCTATGACCATTATTGAAAATAAGTAAATTATTAGAAAAAATATAATTATTTGAAAAAAAATGTTAGTTTCATAGAATAAAAATATCTAAATGTATAACTTACAAGCTAAGAATTCAAGTGAAGCATATATATCTGCACAATCCACCAATTGAATTGTACGCTTAGAAGGATCATCTACATGAACCTAGATTTCAACATTACCTCCCTCTTCAAATAGGTTGCCAATTTTGTCAAGCTCTTCTATTGTACCCTAGTTGCCCTCAATAGGCTCCTTGAATGGTTCTAAAGTTGATTCATTGACCCTCAAAAGTTTTGACATTGATGGAATCTTTGCACAAGAAGAATACCAATTTTTTATCACCAAAGGAATCTCTGGTCAAGAATAATAAAAAACAAATCATTTAGTTTGCTTAACCATCCACCGGCAAGTATCATAAAGTTTATAGAAAATATTATCAATTTTACATATAATGCATAATTTATGTGTAGAATCAAACAAGATCAAGGTAAAGGCATGAATCAATAGTATCAACCATCAAATACATAAAACTCAAATCCTAAAGACCTTAATCCAATAATGAAACACAAATGAAGATAGCAATATAAACAATAATAAAGCAATATTACCATAATTTCTATGTCAATGTTGAATCACATTCATTGCTCTTTCTTTCCCTCGGATTTGTCGTATGCAAGAATAATAAGCGTAGTGATAATGACAACAAAATATCAAAGATAGTGTCTTCCTAGGGTTTGAAATGAAAGGGATAGGTCTCTTTTATAGAAACCCAAATTTGAATGAAGGGTTAAGATTGAATGATGAAGATCAATGGATGAAATTGTTTTGAAAAGTAAGGAAATAGGGTTAGGACAAAAATAGGGATTAGTTAAGGATAGAGGGTGGAGATTAAAAGGTAATAAAACCTTATCAAGGGTGGAAATTAATTAAGAGAAGAGATAAGATTTGGCACCAAAAAAACTTGGTTGGAGTAAATTAAATAATTATAAAATTATTTAATTTATTTTATTTAGGAGGGAAAGTGAATAATTGAAACAACTGAAACAATTATTTAATTATAGGAAGGGGAAACTTGAATTTTAATCAAAATAATTGGAAATAAATATTCAATTAGAAAGTGGAAGAAAACTGAAATTAGTAAATAATATAAAAAATAATTATTTACTAATGGAGGGAAAAAAGTGGGAAAAAGTGGGAATTAAATCTTCGAAGAAAAAGCGAGGGAAAAATTAATTAATCAAATAATTAAAATTATTTAATTAATTAGGAAAGAAGGAGATTTGATATGGAAAGTGGTGTTAGAGGCCTAGGACATTTATGTATGATAAAACCTATAGAAATGTATAGGTAATAAGATTAGTTTATATAATGTTAAAGTTCATATTATAAAGGATGAAGTTAGGTTCAAGTTCCAATATTTCTATATTTGTCATTAAATCAAGATAATTTAAAAAATCTATTATATATTTAATTTAAGAATATTTATCATAAATTAAATGTTTCAATTCATGTTAATTAATATAAATTTTTATTGGTAATTTTTTTAGTGAAATAAATAAATATATTATGATAGAGAAAGTAAAATGAGTTTAATTAGAATTTTTTGATATAAAATACTTTATATTCCTATGAGATAGAAAAAAAGTAAACACATTTTTTTTGAAATTTCAAGGCATATAGTCTCCTTTGATTTGAACCATATTCAAACATTAAAATAATTTTTAATTATAAATACAATTTAATATTAAATTTAATTTTAATTGTTATTAATTAAATGGTATTAGCCGATTAGTGGATCATGATGATTACCTTAAATTAGTAAAATAATTTAATATTTTTGACACTAAACTAAGATAGTTTTATAGAAACCTAAACTTTAATTTGACAATAAATTGGTAAAATAATTTAATATTTTTAACAATAAATTTGACATATATTACTTGCATGTACAAGAGATTAAAAAAAAATGTATAAATTTAATAGGAATTAAAAACACAACTACATATATCTAACTCTTCATAAACTATATATAAATTTTCAACATAAAAAATTTAACACATTATTGAGAACATGTTATAAATAATTAAATGTAATATTTAAGATTTTTTTAATTTCCTATTATTGTTCATTTAGAAAAATAGAGTTTTAAAAAAAAATTATTTGGTCACATAAACTCATTTAGAATAACTAAATAATAATTAAATAAATATATTTAATATGAGCGTTAATTAAATTTAATGATAAGGGAAATACATAAATTAAATGTATATGATTAAGCTATGAAATTATTTAAACATTTACTTAGGTTTAAATTTTATTGGTTTGATATGTCCATAGACTTCTTTTACACTATCACACATGCTTATTGTTTGGGATCTTGAAAAAATCCTATGGATTTTGTCACTAATAATATAATTGGATTTTCTACTTCTTGTCAGCATAATTGAATAATTTCAATTATTTGATTATCCTCTAAACTAACATTCCTCTATTAATTAAATAATTTTATTTCTTTTAATTATTTCTTTTTCCCCATGTCACTAATGTTCCCTTCTTCCTATAATTAAATAAATTCTTATTTATTTAATTAATATATTTTTTTACTATAATTAAACAATTATTTTAATTATTTAATATTTTGTCATTTTCCTCTATTTGTAACTAAATATTACTTTTTCAACTACTTTAAATTATTTAATTATTCACCTTCCCTCCTAAATTAAATAATTTTATAATTATTTAATTTATTCCAACAACTTCTTTTTACCTCTTTATTTATGCTTCTCTTATCTCTTCACATATCAATTAACCCCCGCCCTTGATAAGGTTTTATCACCTTTTAATCTCCACCATTCATCCTTAACCAAACCCTATTTTTTCCCTAACCCTATTTCCTTGCTTCTAAAAGCAATCTCATCCATTTATCAACATCATTCCTCATGATTTAATCAAGCCCTTTCATTCAATTTTGGTTTTATATAAAAGAGACCTATCCCTTTCATTTCAAACCCTATTGAGCTAATGAGCTAATGATTCTAATTGAGTACAACTACTATGTTTGATGTTTTTCTATCACTATAACTAGACTTATTCTTGCATACTAAATTTTTTAGGGAAAGCAAGTATATAAAGAAAAATGGAGAAGAGCAATGAAGGTGATTCAACCATGGAATAGAATTATCTTAATATTGCTTTATTATTTTATGTTTCTATCTTCATTTGTGCTTCATTATTGGATTAGGTATTTAGGGCTTGAGTTTTATGTATTTGGTGGTTGGTACTATTAATTCATACCTTTTTCCCATAATAATACCATATTCTACATTGGTGAACCAGATGTGAACAAATTGGATTTGAAAGATGAAATCTAGATTTTTGTACGCTCTATATTTAGAGAGATAGAGCTAATAAGTTTCTTCAAGTTTCATTTGAGGGAACCTTAGAGATCTCAATATAGGGATGGAAATGAGGGAAAGACATATACAAAGGTTTCCTAGGGTTTGGTTAAAGACTAAAATTTGGTTCACCACCAAGCAATGGATTGGAAAGAAAAGAAGTGTAAATGATAAGAAAAACTTAAGTAAATGACCTAGAAATGAACTTGAATCAGAATAGTAAACTAAGAAAGTACTGAGGTGGCCTTGGAAAAATGAAGAGGCTTGGAACAAGGTCTGCAATATTAAAAAAATGATCTTTAATGCACACTAGGACTCATATGCCATGTTGGGTGAATCAATCTTAGATTAGGGTTTCTCGGCAGAAACTAGAATTCGGTAGTCACAAGTTTGAATCCTCTAAAATCTAGGAAAAATGCTATACATGACTCATATGCCACAATTTTTGTATCGATATCATTATGATATTTTGGAAATTCAATATTTCAATTTGTTCTCCTATCTAGACTCTTCCTTCCAAACCTGATTTTTGGATCTAAAACACTGAATTATGCTATGTAGAGGACTTTTCGTGATCTTGTAAACATGGTGAAGCTTTGAAAAGTATGAATTTTCTCCAATATTTGTCTTCAATGAATCTTCAACCTAAATTTTCACATCACACACCAAGAGAGGGAAAAGTGTTTTTTTGTTAGTAGATAGTGGTTTGCCTTGGTGAAACCCCATTTTAGCAATCAAACCTTGAAATGAATAGAAATATAATGGAGGAATGATGAATGAACAAAATTATATGTTGCAACTCACCAAACCCTAGGAATGAAGGCTACAATATTATATGTAATGGATAGCATGAATGTATATCTTGAGTCTTGCTTGAATGAAATGGATCTTGATTTGAATGCTTGCTTGAATCATGAAACCCTACATCACAAATGTTAGCTAAAAAAAAAATGATGCATAATGACTTTGACATGATGTTTGAATCTGGAATAATGCTCCAAAATTATTTGATTAAATACCTAATAGAAAATTTCCTCAATAAATGTGTCATTGAATGTAGGCCAAGGCTCAAAATGAAATTTTTAAAATAAGTTATATTTATAATTGCTTTATCGAATGAGGAACTAGGTTAGTGAAAGGGAAAGTAGTCCCAAGCTTACCACTAGAAAAGTTATTTTGTGTAAGATGTAGACTAAACAACACTACACATTTTTGACACTCCAATTGCAATCATAAAAAACCCTTGTCATCAAAGAAGAATAATTTGTTATATGTTTTAGCCACCCAAGTGAAAATGTCTTTCAAATTTTGGAAGCATACACAATCATAGACAAGGCATGGGGGCCATTGGCAAAACTCCCTTAAAGAAATGTGGTCTCACGGAACACAAAAGTTGCAATGTTTGGATAGAGAGGGAGATGTGAATAGATGTGGATTATAGAGTATTGTGAAATTTGGGACATCTAGTATTTACCTTGGCAACGTTTTTGAAACCAATTGGATACCTTAATAGCCATCTGCATGAACATGGTCATTCAAAAATCCCACATTTTAACATATTAGCATGTGGCTAACTTGTATATGCATTGTTTTGGGTCACAGAGGTTATAGTAGTGTGAAAGAGAAGTTATTGCAAGTTATCTTTCAGGAAAGAAATTAGGTGATATTAGAGTTTAATTTAAGTGCACTTAGTATTAGTAATAGGTAGTTCCATGCTTGCAACATGAAGTAACATTTCTCTTGGAAGATATGTTTAAGATGGTATTTGAGTTTAATTTAAGTGTGCTTAGCAGTAATAATAGGCAGTTCCACAATAGCAACATTCAACAGTGTTTGTCTTGGAAGTTATGTTTAGGTGGTATTTGTATTTAATTTAAGCACACTCAACATTAGCAATAGGCAGGTCCACACTTGGAGTGTGGAGTAGCTTTTGTCCTAGAGGTTATATTTAGGTGGTATTTAAGTTTAATTTAAGTGTGTTCAACATTAACAATAGGCAGGTCCACGCTTGCAATGTCCACCAACCATTAGATTGCACATTTCACTATATTATTAATTAATTGAAAATAAAAAAATTATATTCTGATTTTTAATAAATTAATAAATACAGACAAATGTGCAATATGATGGCTGCATAAACAATTCAAACAATTTTTGTCTTGGAGGTTATGTTTAGGTCATATTTGAGTTTAATATAAGCATGCTCAACATTAAAGTCCATGCTTGCAATGTGCAGCAATTTTTATCTTGGAGGTTATGTTTAGGTGGTATTTGAGTTTAATTTAAGCAAACTTAGAATTTATAGTAGGTAGGTACATGCTTGCAATGTGCAACAATGTTTTCCTTGGAGGTTATGTTTAGGTGGTATTTGAGTTTAATTTAAGTACACTCAGCATTAATAATAGGTAGGTCCATGATTGTAGTGTGCAACAATGTTTGTCATGGAGGTTATGTTTAGGTGGTATTTACTTTTAATTTAAGCGCACTCAACATTAATAATTGGTAGGTCCGTGTTTGTAGCATGCAACAACATTTCTCTTGGAGGCTATGTTTAAGTGGTATTTGATTTTATTAAGCACACTCAACATTAATAATAGGCTCCTCCATGTTCAAAGCGCACTTCAACATTTGTCTTTGAGGTTATATTTGATGATTTGATAAGATAATACTAACAAATACTATTATAATATTGAAAGATATGCATAAACCCATGGATTCCTATGGTGCATTTTTATGGATGAATAAATAATTTCGATTAAAATCACTTACTAACATTGAAAACAAGAAAGGGTTTCTTAAAAATCTGTTTTATTATATAATTAAAAGTATTGAAAACAATAAATATAAATGCATCAATTTTAAAAAGTTAATTGTAGAGGAGGTTGCCCAAACTCATAAAATATTTACATTTCCTTGCAACTACAAATTATAAGGTTCCTTTCCATATAATTTTTTTTTTTCAGTTTTTCTATAGAAAGATTAATGTATTTTTCACTAAGCAACATTTTTGTTTTGAAGATGGGAAAGATCAAAAGAGGTATTTGTCGAGGGGCACCTAAATTTTATCATGTAAAGGGGTTAGATGTTAGTATTTTGATTATTTTGAGCCATTGTTTATATAATAAGGTCTATTTAGACCATTTCTAGTGTTTTTGGTCATGTGGGGTTGTTTGTGTTCAAAGTTATCATATTTTGTCAAATGTTGCAAGTATTGCATCAACAACTTTGCATTTTTTATGTGTTTGGAAGTTGAACGGTAATTCATTTTGAAAATTAGTTTGAACCATTAGTTCAAAGTTGTAAAAGGTTGAAATATTATCTTGTGTGGTCGAGGAAACTCTTTGGTGTGTTTTTGAGATCAAGCAATAACAATAAACTCTATTTTTCTATATTATTTGTTGATTTATTGTTGCTATAGGAGATTGTGCGACTCTATACTATGTGTAAATGATCTAAAGCTCATTTGAATCAATGGTGGAATTAATTAGATATCTTTTGGGTTTGATTTTTTTATTTCATAAAGTTTGAAGGGAGTTATAGCCAATTTGGTGAAAATAGTTAGGAAAACCCTAGTTAAGAGGGTTTGAGTGAAAAAATGGAATATTGAGCCATTCTATTGGTGGAAAATTATACAAATTAGTGGAATGGGAGTATTTAGGGTTCTTTTCATGTTTTTAGAGTTTTTAGATGTAAGGATTGGAGGTAAGAAAAAGTTTGATCGAGCCCTAGCCTAATATCTCTATGTATTAGGCTTAAGAGTGTAGGTTAGACATAGGGTTTTGATGATAGATGAATTTGTGAATGTTCTAATGGATGAAAGGTGTAGCTTCAAACCCCATGTAATATGAGGAGAACCTTGGAATGAAGTTTTATATATTGGGGGAAATATTTCTCATAGTTTCTTTGGAAAACAAGGCTAATTTGGCCTAGTTGCTACATAGTAGTCAAATTTAGAGTGTGTTCTTACAAAAAAAACATATCCCCAAATTTGATATATGTTTTAAAAGAGAAAAAAGGGTGTATGTAATGGTGATTAAATTGTGGCTTTAAAGAATTTCCTGAAAGATATGATCAAAAATCATTGTTTGGAGTTCTACACGGAAGTTTGTAGGATTTGTGAGAAAAGAACCAATTTAGGGTTTCTAGTTTGCAAAGTTTGTTCAAGTGAGATTGATTAAAACACTGTCACCCTAATCTACATCAAATTGGTATTAGAGCCTAGGTTTTTATCAAAAAAGGGAAAGGATTCAAGGTTGAAGGAAACAAAGATGCTTCCTAAAAAGAACCCAATTGCCTGAGAAGTGAGAGAGTTGAAAGAAAATCATGCCAAGGAGTTGAGACAAGTAAAGGAGTCTCAAGAAGTTGTCCTAGCTATATTTGTAGCACTGGAGTCAAATCAAAAGAGAGGACATGGTCACTGGAGACTAGAGTGATGAAGAGGAAGAAGAAGAGGGTGAGAATGAAAACCCTCAAGGAGGAGTCCAAGGAGATGATGAGTTGGACCCTAATGAGTTGAGAATGGCTAAGTTGTTGAAGGCTATCAAGGGAGATACTCCTGTGGTGTAGATGGAATTTTCCATGTATGGTGGGAAGATGGATAGTGAAGAGGTGCTAGATTGGGTTTATTCATTTGACAACTACTTTGAGTATAAGGAGGTAGCAGATGAGAAAAAGGTGAAATTTTCCAAAACAAAGTTGAAAGGCCCTACCCTAACTTGGTGGAACTATGTGAAAGAAAAGAGAGTGAAGAAGGGAAAACCAAAAAGCAATTCATGGGATAGGATGGTTTCTAAAGTCAAGGGTCAATTTATGCATAGGGACTATGCAATTCAAACATTTAGAAAGCTTCAAAATCCCCCAAAAAAGTAGATGGATGTCATGGCTTACACAAGATACCAAGTTATGTTGAGGATGATGTTGAAATGGTAGCAAGGCACCTAAATGGATTGAGGTTCCAAATACAAGATGAAATGAGTCTTACCACCCCTAGAATAGTGGAAGAATATTTTCAATTGGTTGTTAAGGCAGAAGGAAAGATAATAAAAAATGAGACAAGAGAATTAAGGTAGAGCCAAAAGAAAGAACTTCAGGGGTAGGAGAACTTTGGAGGAAGAGGACAATCTAGAAAAGCATAATGTGAGACAAGTGGTAACCAAAAACAAAGCTCAGAATCAAGAGATGGTTTTAGAGGTAGGAGATCAAATAGTAGAGGCAGATTTAGAGGATAAGGTAGAGGATAAAATTCATTCCCAGGGGGATGCTATCAATGTAATCAATTTGGCCATCAAGCATGGAAGCGTCTAGATAAACAACCTTCTAGTTCACATGGTGGTGAAAGGAGGACACAATTGGTGCAAGAAGTAGATTTTGAGAGTGTCAACTCTCCATCTTAGCATGTTGCTCTAGAAATTGGAGAATCCTCGATGATGAGAAGAACATTGCTCAAAGTCCCTATGGTGAAGGAACCTCCACAAAGAAAATATACATTTAGAACCACCTTAAAATCTCAAGGTAAGGTGTGTAAAGTTTTTGATTCTAGTTCCACGGATAATTTGGTTTCTTTAGAGATGGTTGAAAATTTAAAGATGAAAATAATCCCACACCCCACTCCTTATAGGGTCACCTAGTTGAATAAGGGTCAAAAAGTCCTAGTTAATGAGCAAACATGGGTTGAATTCAATATTGGAGGGTATAAAGACAATATATTGTATAACATCATCCCAATGGATGTTTTTCATTTTTTGTTAGGAAGACCCTAATAGTATGATAGAAAATCTAAGCATGATAGGTAGAAAAATACATATGTGATTGAAAAGGATGGGGTCTCATTCACCCTTACTCCATTACAAGATGAAAATCTAGACACACAAGTTGGTTCAAGTGTAATGTTGGTTTGGGAAAAATAATTCTTCAAAACTATGAAAGAAGAAGATGGACAAGGGTATGCAATTATAATCAGACCTAAATCTATTATGATAGCAGCAAAGGTTGAAAATGTGCCTAAATAGGTCCAAGCCTTATTGAAAAAGTACCAAGACATTGTTGTAGATGAGCTCCCTAGTTCTTTTCCACCAATAAGGGATGTGAGACACCATATAGATTTTATACTAGGGGAAAACCTACCCAATAAATCTGCATACAAGATGACTCCTCAATAGAATGAAGAGATTAGGAAAAAAAATCAAGAATTTCTTGACAAATACCTCATAAGGAAGAGTCTAAGCCCATGTGCTATCTCCACCATTTTGGCACCAAAGAAAGGGGAGATTGGACAATGTGGCCTGACTCAAGTGAAATTAATAAGATCACTATGAGGTATAGGTTCCCCATACCAATAATGGAGGATTTGATGGATTGTTTAGGAGGGGCTTGTTATTTTTCAAAGATTGACCTCAAGAGTGGCTATCACCAAATCAATATAAGAGAAGGGGATGAGTGGAAAACTACCTTCAAAACTAATGAGGGGTTGTATGAGTGACTTGTTATGCCATTTGGACTTTCAAATGCACCAGTCACTTTTATGAGATTAATGAACAAGTTTTGAAACCTTTCATACGTAAGTTTGTGGTTGTCTACTTGGATGATATTCTTGTGTTTAGTAAGACTAAAGAGGAACATTTGCAGCATTTGGACATGGTGTTGAAGAGGTTGAATGAAGAAAAGTTGATGATCAATTTGAAAAAGTGTGAATTCATGAAGGAGGAGTTAGTTTATCTTGGGTTTGTGATCTCAAAAGGTACTTTTAAGATGTACCCCAACAAGTTAGAAGCAATTCTCAATTGGCCTACTCCAACTTTAGTTAGTGAGGTAAGAAGTTTCCACAACCTATTTAGATTTTACAAAAAAAATTATGAAGAATTTTAGTCATATTTGCTCTCCAATCATTGATACAATCAAAGGGGATAAAAGGAAAAGGTTGGTATGGTTTGATGATGCAGAAAAAAACTTTCAATATCTCATAATAATGGCAGCACAACAACCTATCTTATCATTACTAGACTTTAACAAGGTGTTCATAATTGAATGTGATGCAAGCAGGTATGCAATTAGAACAAAATTGAGTCAAGAGGGAAAACTTGTTGCATCTTTTAGTGAGAACCTAAATGAGGCAAAGAAGAAGTATTTTTCTTATGACTCAGAATTGTATGTCATGGTGCAATTATTGAAGAAGTGGAGAAATTATCACCTTCCTAAAGAATTTATTGTTTTTACTAACAATCATGCTTTCCAGTTCCTCAATAGCTAAGAAAAACTTAGCCACAGACATGTGAATTGGGTGGAGTACCTAAAAAGCTACACTTTCACCATAAAACACAAAAAAGGGTAGTCAAACAAGCTAACAGATGCTTTGAGGAGAAGAAAAATGTTGGTTCAAGACATTCAACTTCAAAGTGTAGGTATTGATTCTTTGAAAGGTGTGTATGAAGGAGATGATGATTTCAAAGATGTCTATGCTTCTTGCATTCAATTTAATAGCACATTTCATGAAGATAATTTTGATTTCTTGATTCTAGAGGGGTTATTATTTAAGGGTGCTCAGCTATGTATTCCCAAATGCTCGATAAGGACTAATCAGATTAAAGATAATCATTGTCGTAGCTTAGGTGGTAATTTTGGTGTGCATAAAACCTTGAAGTGGGTAAGAAGGTATTGCTATTGGCCAAAGATGCAAGGTGATATTAGAAAATTTGTTTAAAAGTGTGTTGTTTGCTAAAAAGAAAAGGTTTCTAGTAAAAATGTAGGTCTTTACTAGCCATTACCAATTCCAAATAGTCCATGGGAATCCATCAACATGGATTTTGTGTTGGGGTTGCCCAAAACTCAAAGGGGGTTTGATAGTGTGTCTGTTGTGGTAGACCGGTTTAGCAAAATGGCACATTTCATACCCTATAAAATTACAAATGATGCCTCTTTCATTGAAGGGTTATTTTTCAAGGAGGTGGTTAGGATACATGGATTACCATTGAAAATTGTTTTTGATAGGGACAATAAGTTTGTGGATCACTTTTTGAGAACCCTTTGGAATAAGTTGGGAACAAACTTGACTTTTAGCTCTACCTATCATCCATAAACAAATGGGCAGAATGGGGTTTTCAATAGAAGTCTTGGGAATCTTCCTAGATGTTTGGAAAAAGAGCAATCACAATAATGGGATCTAATTCTTCCCCAAACTGAGTTTGCATATAATGACTCTATGAATAGAAGTGTTGGAAAAAACCCATTTGATATTGTATATGGATTACAACCAAGGGGAGTGTTTGAACTAAAATATTTGAGTGGTATGGAGAGGAGTGCTGAAGGAGAAGATTTTTTAGTAGAAATGAAGGACATACATCAGAAAGTTAGGAAAAACCTTGAAAAAAGTGTGTATAAATACAAGCAACATGTAGACTTGCAAAGGAGAGAGGCTTAGTTCAAAGTGGGGGACTTGGTAAAGGCTCATTTAAGGAAGGAAAAGCTACCAAAATGGAAGTATTCAAAGCTACAAATGGAGAATATTGGGCCATGGAGGGTGGTCCACAAATTTGGAGCAAATTCCTATGAGATAGAACTCCCTCTTGGAGTTGCTATCTCTCCAATTTTCAATGTTTCTGACCTATATCCTTTTAAAGGATCTATGATTGTAGGTGAAGATGTAGGTACATTAGGAGTTCCAGATGAAGATTGGGTCAAGGACTTACCACCAAGTCAACCATTGAAGGTTGAATGCATCTTGGACATAATGGAAGCTAAAAGAACAAGGCACAAGGTGTACAATGAGTACCTAGTGAAGTGACAAGTCCTTCCACTAGAGGATGCCACCTAGATGACAGACAAAGACATCAAAAGGCATAGTACAACTGTACAAGAACTGATCTCAAGTGGAGCTTAAAATTTTTTTCTCCCGGGGTGTATGGTGTAGGGGCAACTAACTTTCATCATGTAAAGGGGTTAGATGTTAGGATTTTGATGAGGTTGGGTCACTTTTGATTTAATAATCTCTATTTAGACCATGTCTCATGTTTTTGGTCATGTGAGGTCGATTGTGTCTAAAGTTTTCATTATTTTTCAAATGTTGCAAATGATGCATCAACAACTTTTCTTTTTTGATGTGTTTGGAAGTTGAATAGTCATTCATTTTGAAAATTAGTTTGAAAAGTTGGTTGGAATTTGTAAAAGGTTTAAATATTTCCTTGTGCGATTGAGGCAACTCTCTGGTGGCTTTTTGAGATCAATCAATAACAATAAACTCTATTTTTCTATATCTTTTGTTGATTTCTTGTTCCTATAGGAGATTGCATGGCTTTATACTTTGTGTAAATGATCTAAAGTGTATTGGAATGAATTAGCTATCTTTTAGGTTTTATTTTATCTGATTTCATAACTTTTGAAGGGAGTTATAGCTAATTTGGTGAAAACTACCAGGAAAACCCTAGTTAAGAAGGTTTAAATGCAAAAATGGAATATTAACCCATTCCACTAGTGGAAAATTATGAAAATTGTTGGAATGGGAGTAGTTAGGGTGTTTTTCATGTTTGTAAAGTTTTTAGATGTATGGAATGGAGGTAGGGTAGAGTTTGATCAAGCCCTATCCTAATATCTCTATGTATTAGGCTTAGGAGTGTATGTTAGACATAGGGCTTTGATGATAGATGAATTTGTGAATGTTCTAGTGGATAAAATTTTTAGTTTCAGACCCCATGTGACTTGAGGAGAGCCTTGGAATAAAGTTTGATAGATTGGGGGAAATATTTCACATAGTTTCTATTGGCATCCTACAATGACTTAATAAATAGGCCTTTATGGTTGTGATTGAGAGACTGGGTGTCTGACCTAAAAAAATATTCAATCATCATGAAGGTGCATTTAACTTGTCAACCCAAGGATGTGAACTTGAAATGGTTCAACACAATATGTGTACTAGGGGCTGAAGTAGTCATTGTATTCTATAGCAAAAAAGCACAATACTAAAAGTAAATTGTTGGAAATAAATGAAACAAATGTTGAACATCAACTGACAATTATGCTATGTTGAAATGCGGAATGGGAATGGAAATCTAAGCAACAACAAGAAACTACTCAATCACTTAGCTGTAGGAATAGTCATAGAATGATATTCTAGTGGCTGTAGGAACAGTCAATGCCAGATTCCTAACTAAGTACTACACAACAAATAATACTAAGTTAATGCTAAACTAAGAAGATAGATTACTCACCTAGTGGCCTCCCTTGGATAAGTATCCTTTAAACTAATAGAAATTCAAATGCTTGAACTCAGATTTATTTCATTCACTATAGATCATGCATACAAAGAGTGATGTATCTATATTACTGAAACTAGAGAATGTGAGTAAAAAACCAAATTTTGCAACTCCCAAGGGAGGAGCATCAGATTATTATTTATACTATAGCTAAGTAGGGTAGTCAACTCCATGATTGGGAGGATAGCAATTATTGAAAATAGAGGAAAGTGGAGAGATGGTAGTTACACATGCAAAGAATCTGGCTAGAAATGTCAGTCATAGCCCAAGTTCAGCACAACAGTAATGCCTATGCATGCTCAATCATTAAGGCCCACTACAAGGTAGTTACATTTAGTTGCACGAAGAATCTTTACTATCAACTACCTTTGACTTGTAATCATTCCTTAGCTAGACATTATGGTGCATGCCTAGCTAGCGAGTCTTCCTCAGCTCAGCTCATTGAATCTACATGACAAATTTAGTGTGCATAATAACTGCACATCTATAACTACTCTAGGAAACATCCATAAATCACATGAAAAATCAATATAGGTAACCCACATATTATGCCAAATGTCATTAAGGCTTGCAAGGATAGGATATTATGAAATGTCACTGGTTTGGGGGAAACATTATTCCAATATCAACACTTAAGCATCAAAGTTCATGACATCCATTAGCAAAGAGACTATATATTTACCCAAAATTAGACCAAAAACTAGGCTCATCACTGCCCCCAACCTAACATCTTCCTAGTCCTCCAACAGGGGAAGAATTGTTCTTTTGCTTGGTCAAAGCTCTAGAATTTGCAACAAAGAGCTATCCAACATCAGTAGCTATAGTGCGTGAGTCTGGGTCCCAACATAATCATCCCAATCTATCAAACCTATTCCATTGCTACCTTTTTGCAACATCATCAAACTAGTAAAATCTGAAATTTGGCATGGGCCACATGAGCATGGGTGGCTAGAAAGTCAAGGGAAGCCAGTTTCATCCCTATGCTCTCCCAATCTCAATATATCTCTCAATTCTTTTTAGTGTGCAGCATAATTTTGGATGGAATGAGGCTTATCTTGTTTCAGCTCATCAGTCAAACTATTCCATCTCTAGGATAAAAATCTCCTCATGGCCTCTTCCTTTGCTATTGTCTTAACCTCATACTCATTGTAAACTACCTCATTCCAAGGCATGATTCTATCAGTATAACTTCGTCTGAGCAGCATTTTGTGCCATTCTTTGTAAATATCCCTTGGGTTGCTTGATTCGGCTCTAACATGTAGGGGGATATCATATTCCAATTATTTATAAGCACTATGTTGTTGTCCCCAACTAATCTCATTCTATACCCAAGACATGAATGTTCTCAATTGAATATCTCCAACATACAATAGCGGATTCCAACCATGGTCTTTTCTGACAGCATAATTATGTAAATAAAATTCACACCACAAATTTTTCATTTCAGGTGAGGCAATCCTATAAGGTTATGTGCAGGATCATGATGAGCCAAAAAGTGGCAATATGATGGGTATGTGGCTGGCGACTATTTTATTACCCGAAATTGATGAAATGAAAAGGGTTTTTAAAGGAGATTTTTAGCTTTCCACCAATATAAATTATGCTTTACTTTGAATTTAATAAGTAATTATTATTCATTTTTTATTCAAATTACGACTAAATTCCTGATTGATAGAATGATTGAAAAACATCTATAGCTTTGAAATGGTATCACATTTTTTGAATCCAAAACATGTGTCACATTCTATATTTCCCATAATATAGGATTGAAAAAAAAAATGAATTTCATGAAGTTTTGACCAAGTTAAGGTGGTCACACATACGAGTTTTTATATTTTTTAAAATGTTGTAATAAAAAAATCATAATTAATTATTTACTTGGGGAAAAATCACAAAAAAATATGCATCACATTGGGGCATGAGTCCTCTCCTTATATCTAAAATATTATAAAAAAATATTATCATTTTATTGTGTTTAGGGTGGTCAGACAGACACCTACTTCTTATTTTTTCCTTGAAATTTAAGTACCACTGCATTGAAATTTCAAATTTTCACCAAATAGATTTTATTTTTTGTAAATAAACCTAGTATTTTAGAAACTACAATCAAATTTCTATAGATTCTATTCTTACAAATTTTTGAAATAATATAGATAATTAATTCAAATTTTTACGTCAAGTTTCCTAACTTTGATTTTTCTAAATTTTTTGCCACTTAAGGGCCTATTTTTTCCTTGATGATCTTGCACATACCCATAAGCATTCAAGAATTCCATGGGGGTGTCAATAGAAGGATTCAAACCTAAGGAAATTCTTGACATCTTAAAAGAGAGATACCTTTCCTTTAGGAGCAGAGCATAGACTCTTGGAGGATCTCCACATTCCAAAATATTTGGTGCCAAGGCTGCCATATCATCCACTCTTTGCTTCAAGGTGGCAATTTTTTGCATTTTTATCCTCGATTTCTTCATCCTTCTTTTGAATTTCCTCATTTAATATTTGTCTTTCCTTTTTCCATTCTTCCTCTCTTCTTTGTACTTCTTTCCATTAATTCAAAAGAACTAAATGCATTGTAAAATTGAGAGGCTTATGGATTCCTACCACTATTTTCAGTGGTGGCTTCTCATATGGTACTAATTTCATGGACTCGGGTTGTCTAGTTATCTTGGGCTACAAAAGTATTTTTTCCTCTTTCTTTTGCTGCGGGGGTTGTTGCTCTTGCTATGGATACAAGAACTCCTACTCCAGTTCTAGCTATTGTTGTAGGACTTCTTGCTCATGTTGCAAGGAGTCCTAATTTCCTTCCAATTCTTCTGCAATGTTAGCAAGATCGACCAGTGTTATATTTACTACTCTCTTAAATATGTCTCTTCCTCCGTTTACATTCTCCTGCTCCATTAGAGCTTTAGGATCCTCATATGAAGTCTTACTAGGCTTAGGGATTTCCTATGGAGGTGTACCAAACACAAGCCTAGCTGGTCTTGGTTTCTTGGGAGGTCCTTCATGTTTTCCTTTCACTGTAGGATGAATAAGTTCAGTCTTCCTCTTCTTAGGACCTGGTAGTTCTCCTCTTATAGGTTGTGTTTTAGCCTGATCGGCTGTTGTCATAATAGTAGTTTACAATTCCTGAGAGGAACAAATTTTAGCTGAAATCACATATTTTTAGAAAATATAATGATTTAAGCCTTAAAAAGTTCCATTTTAAGGATTCCAATTGAAGAGGGTTTGATCAAATCACCTTAGATCAAACCCCCTTGGATAGAACCCCGCTAGTTTTAAACCATACCTATAAATGTGTGTCTCCTTTACACCTATCAAAATGCTAATAAAAATCACTTTTAATTTAGATTTTTGGGGATCAAATGAATTCATTTAAAATTTATTTGAAATGATTATGGTATTCCTCAGAAAAAGCTATCCAATGAATATAATTTTAATATGTTTGGTTTTGTTATGTATATGTTTTTAAGTTTTATTAAACATAGGTTTTTCATGAAAATGAATTTCTTTGTTCTTCACATGTGGAAAAATAGAAGATTATCAAAAAAAAATTTGAAAAATATGAGTGCACTAGATATTGAAATCCTTGATCCAACAAATAAAATAAAATAAAATTTTGACATATACAAAACAAGTTATGCTATACAAATGTGATGTGTCGAATTGTAATTCGTTTGACTTTGAAACTTGATTAAGGAAAAATATTCAATAAAACTATCTAACCAAGTGGAAGCACTAGATATCAGAGTTACAAATCTAAATTTGAAAGAATTATAATTTTATCCTTCATGGAAAAAAGTTATGCATTATATGGTGGCCACTTTTTAAAATGTTGTTTTCAAAAAATCTATTTTTGTGTGAGATGGAAAAGACAAGTGCAATTTGATTCCAAAAATTTTGAAAATTTTTATTTTAGAATCTACAGAAAAAATTTGATGAGACTCTAGTTTGCACCATCTTCAAATTCCTCATGGTTTAGCTGCTATAGGTGCCTGAATGTGAAGATTTAGTTAAAAATAATAATTTCAGTGTCCAGTTTGGCCAAAAATTGTAAACCACTATTATGGGATCACCCCTTCCCTTTTCTTGTTTCTACTTCTCTTTGTTATGCCCTAGTTTTCATGAGGTTTTCAAGTGGGATTTCATCATTAGAACCTGAAGAAGGTCTTTCTTTTTCTACATGATATGTTCTAGGAGAATTGATTTCTATGTCTTCTTCTTCTATAGGAAGATTCACACTAGAGCCAACACTAGAGGTTGAAACACTAGGAATGGCTTCGACTGTGCTTACCCTCCTACTAGACCTATGAGATTGAGGTATAGCCCTAGGTGACAGATGCTCAACATTGATAAACTCTTCCCAAGTCATCCTAGATATATCATGTAGGGATTTTTCAACTAGCAATTTAGTGAAGCAATGGTGGGAAACATAATTAGGCCTACCTTTTTGGGTTCAGATGCCATGATTGAGAGAAGATTGTACAGTACATTAGGAACATTCATCCTTCTGTTGTGCCTCACATGATTCAAAAGCTTGAAGTGAAAAGAGTGCAAATTTGATTAGGAACCTTCACAAGTGATGTATTTGATGACATACACAACTATCTATTTCTACAACTCAGGAAAACACATTTTATTTCCACCCCGTTTGTCTATGCTTGAATCGAGGGATCATTTCGCTCTGTAAATTCAGCCCTAACTGACTTGGCGTCTCTCGAAACAAGATAACTTTCACCATTAGCAGGTAACCTTATAACCACTACAATTATTTCCTTAGTTTCCACAACTTCTAATCCTCTTATTTTGGCTTTTCCCTCTTAAAACGTTTGAGAAAATTCAAGGGAAATGATTTCATCAGAACCATCCAACTTGAAAAAGTAATCTATCCATCCACAGTTTTGAAATTCGGTGAGTCATTATGCATCCTGTAGTAAAATATTATGTACCATGGGTTCATTTCAAATCAACCCACCTCCCATTTTCTGCAACAAAATAAATTCTCAACTTCTTTTTCCTACAGTTCCCTTTCTAAATCAAATGTACTTCCCTACAGTATTCGCTAAATTTGAGTACGAAGCTGCTTAATTTCTAAAGTTACTGCCAACTGAATTTTTATTTTGTTCTACAACTATGGCTCTTCAACTCCAGATTTTGACAGGGTCACTAATGGAAAGAAGAGGAGGTAGTAACAGAGAGTTATGATGGGAAGAAATGGCAGTTTTTGTTACACATGCAAGTTTTCCTCACTCAGGTTTCAAATCAACTCATTTCAAATTTCTAATGTAACCTAGTATGAATTGACACATGGGCAATGGATTTACAAAATATTTGCATATTTTTTGTTCCCCTCCCCCCAACCTAAATTTGGACATGTGTCCTCACATGTTAGATGGGAGTGGTGATTGACAATTAATGATGGTATCAATGTGAACATCTATACTAACTTACAGTGATTAAATGAACACACTTAAAAGATGATTAAATATAGCAATTAATGTGCTCATACTTGAATGTATGGAAGATTTGTTGCAAAGATCATTGATAAAGTAACACTCACCTTGTTGGAAAATGAAGTGAGCAATAAATGAAGATGAAGTGGAGTGACATGAGGTGGAATTAAGTGATGGAACAAAGAGAAAGGTGGTGATGGATGGGTGGATGGGCAGATGATGAAGAAATGGAATTCCATGCAAGTGAAATTCTTTATTATGAAAAATACGTACCTCAGTTAGGCAGAAGGAGGGACACTAGGTCCACTGCCTTCGACTACATGAAGCTCAGGTGCTAAATGTTGAGTGAATTTCTCTAGGAACTCTTCTTTAGAGGCTGGTTTATGGTATAATCTGAGGTAATGAACGTTGACAAGTAATTTGAACCTGACAGGGTCAATGGTGGTGAGTTGGATAGCTCCATTGAGAAAAACCTCAGAAACCTCATATGGTCCTAGCTACCTTGTTTGTAATTTTCCTACATTGTCCTGGTATCTTGAATCATAGAGCAAGGCCCAATCTCCTAGTTTGAATTTCTTATCCTTGATAAACTTGTCATGCCAATTGATTCTTTGATTCTACACTACTTTTGTATGTTGTAGGGCTGCTCTTCTTATTTCATCCAAATCATTTAGCTGTGCTTCAAAAATATTCATCCCCAAATCTACTACAGTTTGCAGAGTCTTATATTCAAATTAAACGGGAATCATATTTTCTTATCCATATAATAACTCGAATGGAGTGAAGCCTATAGTTGTTTTCCATGTTGTTCTATAGGCCCAAATAGCTTCTAGTAATCTATTTTCCCAATCCTTCCTATGGATGGACTACTATTTTGGTTAGGATGGCTTCAATTTCTCTATTTTTCACTTCAACTTGGAAATTAGCCTAAGGGTGATAAGGGGTAGACTTCTGTGCCTTATGTTGTACTAATTAACTAGTGTTGCAACAAGAGTTGATGTGAATTGAGCTCTTGATCAATCACCATCTCTTTGAGGATTCTATATCTTGTGAAAATCTCTTCATAAATAAATTATGCAACCTTGTTATCTCTTGCATGCTTCATGGCCTTAACTTCTACCCATTTTGTTACATAATCAGTACATACTAATATTTAATACTTACCATTTGATGGAGGGTCAATTGGTCCTATGAAATTCAATCCCCACTTGTCAAAGGGAGTGATTACTACCTGAGGGCACACTAGAATCTCATCAAATATGGTTGGTATTCCCATTCTTTGACAACTATCACATTTTTTTGTATACCTCCCTATATCTTTGTGGAGTGTTGGCTAGTAATATCCTATGTTCAAAACCTTCATTTTTTTCCTCTTGGCCATGAAGTGTCCTCCACATGGTTCATTGTGGAATGCATGCAAAATGTCATATGTCTCATCTTCTCTTACACATCTTCTCATACACATCTTCTCATGACATGATTTGGTCTTGTATAAAATAAACATCCAGTAATCCAAGAGAAAGGAAAATATTTTTCAATGAGTGCCCTTTTCTTTTTTGGGGAGAAGTGAGAAGGAATTATACCTGTGACCAATTAATTGACTATATTAGCATACCAAGGTGTTTGTATACTAAGAGAGAATATATGTTCATCAAGGAAGGAGTCATCTATGGGTTGATTATCCTCTGATGTAGTTATCTTTGAAACAAAATTTGCAACAACATCAACTTTCCCTGGCTTATCCACAATGGTTATATCAAACTCTTGCATCAACTATAACCATCTTGCTAGTATACCTATGATCAATGGTTTATTCATAAGGTACCTAATGGTTGCATGATCAATGTGCACAAATATTTGGTAGTCTATTATGTAATGTCTGAATTTGTTCATTCCATAGATTGCTGCCAACATTTATTTCTGTCACTATATAATTGAATTCAGCGCCTTGCAATTTTTTGTTGAAAAAGTAAATAGGATGTTCAACAACTCCTTCTTTCTATCCTAAGACCGCTCCTATGGAATAATTTGATGCATCAGTGTGGATGTGGAAATGAAGTTCCCAATTGGGTCCCTTGAGTAAAGGATCATGACTTAAAGTTGCTTTCAAGTTAGAATTTTTTTTTCACAAGCTTCGGTTCATTGAAATTCAACATCTTTAGTGAGAAGGGTATATAATGGTGTTTCTACCTTTTTGAAGTCCTTGATGAAGTTCCTATAATATCCTACATGACCCAAGAAACTTCTAACATCCTTTTGTTTTTAGGTGTAGGTAGATTTGTGATTACCTCAATCTTTGCAGGATCAACTTGAATTCCCTTGTGGGCAATGTAGTGGCCAAGAACTACACCATCTTGCATCATCATGAAGCACTTTTCACTATTTAAGGACAAATTATGGTCTTCACATCTTTATAGGACTCTCTTGAGATTCTCTAATGCTTGGTTACAATCAAAACCATAAGTGGTGAATTCATCCATGTAAATCTACATGCAGTTATGAGAAATGTTTGAGAATATGCTAATTTCTGCCCTCTGGAAAGTTGAAGATGCATTGCACAAACTAAATGGGAGCACTGAATAAGCATAGGTCCCACAGGGATAAGTAAAATTGGTCTTCACCTGGTCTTCTAGTGCAATTTGGATCTAGTTGTAGCCACTAAATCCATCTAGAAAAGAAAAGTATTGCTTCCCTACAAGTGTATCCAGAACTTGGTCAATGAAGGGTAAAGCAAGAGATCCTTCTTGGTGGCAGCATTAAGTTCCCTATAATCAACTCAAAATCATCATTTCCCTCCTTTCTTGGGCACAATCACTAGTGGAGACACCCACTGACTATTTGAAATGGGGTAAATAAATCCTACATCTAGTAATTTCTATAGTTCTCCTTTCACAATTTCTCTAAATGTAGGGTTAATCCTTCTTTGTGGCTATCTTACTGGAGTATAATATTTTTTATATAAATTCAGTGGGTACAAATTTTAGGATCTAATCCCTTAATATCATGATAATCCCATGCAAAGGCATGCTGATGGGTCTACAATAGATTTTCTAATAATAATTGTTTCTCTTCATTCAGTGTACTATTAACATTCAAATATCTTCCTTCTAACACCTGTACTTGTGTAATTAATTCTATCATGGATGCTTCATTAACACATGGTACCTTAAGTTCATATGGAAAAAATGTATGGAACATACCTATTCCTATAGGAAATCTATTAGTAGAAACAATGGTTGTAGGAATAATGTCTACAGGAAGGATATCTACCAGCTGTTGTAGGAAGAGCATGTAGAAGCATCTTGACCAAAGTAGCAGGATGAGAGAATGATGCTTCCTCCACTTCATAATGATTCTAAATGATGTTATCCAACACTTCATCCTCATCTTGGAGCTGCATGAAAGATCTTCTTCCTATCATCATAAGCTTTTCCACATAATTGACTTCATCGGCCTCTTCACCAACTTCTTGCCATACATAATCATCTTCATCATGAGATGGCTAGGCAAGTGGATAAAGAACAAATTGTTTAGTACTTCTGCCATCTGAAATGGTCATGTCACCTGACTGGAATCCAATGTATGCATTTGTACTTGCCAACCAAGGCTTCCTAGAATAATGGGATACCCTCCTAGCATAGCCTTGGAAGAAAGAATCATAAAATCTATTGGGTACTCCCAGGAGTTTAGAACTACCACAAGATCTTCAACTATACCATCAGGCTTAACAGTGGATCTCAGCAAGTTGTAGGATAGTAGTAATAGATCTCATGCTTGCAATATTTAGTTACTACAAGATGTCTTTGGTCATTACATTTATTGCTGCCCCTAAATCAATCAAAGCATTTTTTACCTGAATCCCATTTATAAAAACTTCTACCACAAGACTTCCTAGGTCATTATACTTGGGGATAGTTACTTTTCCTAACATGATGTTAGCTAGCTGACCCAAAACATGGACTATAGTTGGGTCTTTTTTCTTTCTTCTTGGTTTCTTGAGACAAGCTTCTTTGATAGCTTTTCCATAGATTGGAACATCCTTTTTTGGCTTGAAATAGGAGTATCTAAACACATATATATGCTTTAGTTGATCCAAGATGTCAATAGAGGAATTCTCCTTTTCTTCTTTCTTCTTGGTAGTTTCCAGCCTTTTAGGGAATGTTGGTTCTTTTTTAGTCTGCTTAACTTGATTCAGTTCAATATTTTTGGGTGCCTTTGACTGAATGGAATCATTTAGAGGCTCATCTTCCTCTTCCATAGGAAGTTCAAAGATAATGGGCTTGGAAGGGGCTGATCAAGTAGTTCTTGAATGCAGGTGGATGCCACTTATACTCACAGCATATGTTGATTTGAATTAACAGAGTATGTAGGATGTTGTTGTGGTTTGTTATTTCGATTGGGTGTGGGTTGAGCTAGTAGCTACGTAGGTTTAGGTGCATTTAAGTTTGGATTAGTAGGTGGAGGATGCATGTAACAGATTGTATAGGTAGGCCATTATTGTCCTCCTCTCTATTGGTTTGTGTGCTACCAATTTCCTAGGGGTGGTTGCCAATGCCCTTGAAATTGTTTCCAATTTCCCTAAAGTTTCTACCACTAGGGTGGAGAATTTTGATGACTAGGCCAAGCATTTGGAGGGTTACTCCAAGGATGTGGAGGATATCCTCCATAAATAGTTGGATATGGGGGTTTCCATTGGTTACAAGATGAATAAGGATTCAAATATGGCCCAACATAGGATAGTGGATCCAGTGGTATAACTTGTCTGGCAGCCCAAGGCTTCCTTTGTGCAACATAGTAGACTTGGTCTTCTTCAATCTGAATTCACTTAAACTCAAGTGGGATCTACTTGCTTTCAAGGTTAGCTACCATCTTGCATCTACATTCCTTCTTTTGTCTACAATGAGGGAAATACTCTGTCAGCATTGTCTCTGCGTCCTCTTGCTTCTTCTTGGCCTAAAGTGTATCCAACTGAGTTGCTAGATTGTTGATAATGTATTTCTTGAAGTCAACCAGAAAATGAGTGATCTCCATTCTTGAAACTCCATCGGTAGTTGACTTACCCATGGAAGATTGATAAGCTCTCCCTTTCTTTAAAGCTACCCTAGAGTAATTCTCAGCATATTTTCTTGATATCCTTTCAAGGAACTTGAGAGATATCTCCTCTTGCCATGAGATCCAAGGCATCAGTGCAGCTATCATTGATTCCTCTCATGTAAAGAAAATTTTGTGAGTTCTCATTAAGTGCATTGTGTGGAGATTTTTGCAAGCAAAACAAAAACCTTGCAATGTAGTCTTCCAGGCTCTCATCTTCCTTTTGTTGCATCTTGAAGATGTCACCTACTCTCATATCACTATCCCTACAATATTCCTTGTATATCTCAAGGAATTTTGTCTTCATGTCTTCCCATGCTAGCATGGTATCTCTGTCTAGGCTCATAAACCATCTAAATGTAGCTTCTTTCAAAGTGATGGGAAATAATTTAAGCCTATGGGCATCTATGGCATAATCATAACTTCTACAGAGTATATCAAACTCGAATAAGAATGTATCCAGATCTTCTGTCACAAGTCCATAAAACTTGGGGAGTGTTGAGGTAGGAATGTTCTTGATGTTGTCAACCCCATCTTGATGGGTAATGGGGAAAGGAAAAGCTAGTTGGTTCTGTTTGTTCCTATTTGCATCACCCATACCTTCTTGATGTGGCTCCAAAACAAAGGGGTTCTCAAGCTGATTTTGGTCTTCAGAGGAGACTTTAGAGCTAGTCAGATCAGGATATGCATTAGCAAAGGGATGTGTATTTTCTTCTTCCTCTTCTTCCAATAAATTTTGGTACTCAACTAACTAGAATGGACATGAATTGTTAGAAAGAAATCTCCCATAAGCATCTCCTCTCCTTTCGCTATGCATGCGGTATCACTCACTATCAATCAACTCACACAATGAATTGGTAAAGAATAAAGGGGGGGTCATTACTTCCTAAATGAGGATATGCTAAGAACAACTTCCAAAAACACTATAGCAAGAAACTACCAATGAATCCAAAATACCTCCTAGCTTGACACCATCCCCGACAATGGCACCAAAAATGTTGGCCTCCTACAATGACTTAATAACTAGGCCCTTATGGCTATGATTTAGAGACTCGACATCTAACCTTAACAGCTATTCAATCATCACAAAGGTGCATTTAACTTGTCAACCCAAGGACATGAAATTGAAATGGGTCAACACAATATGTGCACTAGGGGATCAAGTAGTCATTACATTCTACAGCTAAGAAACACAATACTAAAAGTAAATTGTTGGAGAGAAATGAAACAAATGTTGAACATCAACTGAAAATTATGCTATGCTAAAATGTAGAATGAGAACGGAAATTTGAAAAAAAATAACAAACTACTCTATTGCTTGGTTGTAGGAACAATCATAGAATGAAATTCTAGTGGCTACAGGAACAGTCAATACCAGATTCCTAACTAAGTACTACACAAAAAGTAATACTAAGTTAATGTTAAACTAAGAAGATGGATTACTCACTAAGTGGGCCCCCTTGGATAAGTATCCTCTAAACTAAAAGAAATTCAAATGCTCGAACTCAAATTTATTTCATTCACTATAGATCATGCATACAAAGAGTGATGTATCTATATTACTGAAATTGGAGAATGCAAGTACAAAACCAAATTGTGCAACTCCCAGGGGAGGATAATTAGATTATTATTTATACTACAACTAAGCAGGGTAGTCAACTGCATGACTAAGATGACACCATTTAGGGAAAACAAGGGAAAGTGGAGCGATGGCAATTACACATGCAAATAATTTGGCCAGACATGCAAGTGAAAAAACAAGCTTAGCACAACAGTAACGCATATGCATGCTCAATCATTAAATCCCACTACAAGGTGGTTACATTAAGTTGCACGAAGAATCTTTGTTGTCAGCTACCTTTGACTTGGAATGATTCCTTAGCTGGACACTATGGTACATGCCTAACTAGCAGGTCTTCCTCATCTTAGCTCATTGAATTTGCATGACAGATTTAGTATGCATAATAACTACACATATATAAACAATCTAGTAAACATGCATAAATCAAATGCAAAATCAATATAGATAACCCACATATTATGCCAAATTTCATTAAGGTTTGCAGGGATAGGATATTATGAAATGTCACTGGTTTGAGGGAAACATTATGCCAATATCAACACTTAAGTATCAAACTTCATGACATCCATTAGCAAATAGACTATAGATCTACCCAAAATTAGACCAAAAACTAGGCTCATTAGTTTCTTTGGAAAATAGGGCTAATTTGGCTTATTTGATGTGAAGTGGTCAAATTTAGAGGGTGTTGTTTTGAACAAAACAAACATATCCCCAAATTTGATATGTTTGAAAAAAGAATAAAGGGTGTATGTAATGGTCATTCAATTGTGTGTTTGAAGACTTTCCTAAACGATATGATCAAAAATCACTGTTTGGAGTGCTACAAGGAAGTTTGAAGGATTTGTGAGAAAAGAACTAAGTTAGGGTTTCTAGTTTGCAAAGTTTGTTCAAATGAGATTGAATTGAAAATGTAATAACCCTCATGCTTGTTGTTTGGACTTACTATTTTTCTATGCTTTGGTTTGATACTTTGAGATTGCGATAGTACTATTTATTGTTTGTTTTGGTGGTTTGGATAGTTAGACTGTTTGGTGATTATGCTATTTCATTTGAGAATATAGATACTTCATATGAAATTATAGTTTGGTGATGTTAATTTGATTTCAGTAATATATTATGATGTAGTGTATTAATAATTAGTTTATAATGTGATCAGTTAGTTTAGAAATGTTATTTCATATTTGATATTGTAATTGTTAGAATAGTTTGGTGAGAGGACAGTGTAGCACCACTTGTTCATGAGTGCCCTACTACGTTGCAATTCCTTCTCACAATATGATGTTTTGATTATATATATGTACATGATCTTGTTTATATGCAGGGATTGCAAGTATAGAGTCTCAATTCCACCTGCTTCGACAGGGCAGGGTGAGCATCAAATAACCCAACGGGCAAGATGTTGAAACAGAGATGAAAAGGAAGTCACCTCATCCCATGTTTATCAAACCATCTTGTCTAGTGGTATTGTGTGTTGTTAACCTTTGTTATTCTTGCAAATTGTTATAGTAGTTGTGTGAGTGTATTATTCATATTTATTTTATGTTAGTGTTTTGTATGATGATATTTATTTAATTAAATGATGTTAATAAATGTTTATAATACTATTGGAATAATTTGTAATAAAATATAAAAAAAATATTTTAAAAGTCATTTGTTTTATTTAAGTGTTATTTAAATTAATTAATATTAGTATTTGTTTAATTTAATTAAATTAGCATGTTGAGGATAATTATGAAATAAATAAATTAAATGGAGTGAATTGAAAGTAAAGCTTGCAAAATAAAAATTAAAACAGAAAGTATTGTTAAATGGGAAAAAAAGCAATAAAAGAAAAGAAAAGATAAAAAGGACCAATGCGTGGTAAATTTGGCTAAAAACCTGGAATTAAAATTAGAAAATTTCTTTTAAATTGGATTTTTAGAAGCTTTCGAAAAAAGAAGAGATATGTTTTTATTTAATTGCAAATTTGTGAGTTTTTCATTCATGGGAAAAATTTGGACATAAGTGGCACAAAAATAAGAGTTCTGAAATATTGGATCTTTTGGACATAAGTGGCACAAAAATAAGAGTTCTAAAATATTGGATCTTCTGGAGTTTTCTGGGGAATTGTTTCATTTTTGTTCATTATACTGGGAGGTTCTTCTGAACATAATTTTAGATTAGAAATTTGAGCAAGGAAATCTGGAGAAGGAGTTTTGAAGGTAGGAACGAGAGTGCTTCGAAAAGGTCATTGGGATCAAGTAAGCTCCATCAGATTTTTCAACAGCGCAGGACTCCAGGTTCCAATTGCTTCTTCTTTAGTTTTCGGTTTCAAAAGAAATATAAATAAATAAATAAATATGTTGATCTATAGAAGAAAATAAAATTTGTGCTAGAAGTATAATGGTTATTGGATAGCAAACCAACAAGGAAAAAATTATTGTGGTCTGTGAAAATGTTGTATGCTTTTATGATTTTGATATGAAAGTTTGTTCTCCCTCTGAAATAAATGGTTTTTGAATATATATGTATATATTTTTGTTATAATATATATATATATATATGTATAATTATAAATCTTATATTTTGTACTATGAATGTACTATTGGAAAATATGTGTACTGTTGATATATATGTGTGTGTGTGTGTATACAGTGTGTATATATATATTCATATATATTTATATTTTTAAATTTTAGTGTTCGGGTTCACATCTTTCTTATTTTCTAGGTCGAATCAAATTTGTTATCAGCATTTTTGGTTTAAATGGTGAAGGTTTCAACTTAAAAAATTAAATTAAATTTTAATTGAATGTTTGTGGAGGGATAGCAGTGGCCGTACCCCCCAAGCCCTGCCGCAGTCTTTTGACTACCACACATCAGTCTTGAAGACTGTTGTGTGCAGAAGTCATAAATATTGTCGTGTGCAATAGTCTAGACTCCGCTGGCCACACGACCTTCTTAAATCCACCAGTGTGATTTTATTTAATATTCATTTATAAGTGTGGAATTAGGAATTCCATATATACTTATTAATTGGAAAAGACAAACTTTATTGTTGTAAAAACAATATGATTAAACTTTCATTTTAATATTGAAATTGAGAAAATAGAAATTTATCAGTGAAATTACACCTATTGGTTATTGTGGAGTTGTGAAAACTATATGCTTAAATGAGTGGTATCTTGAGTTATAAAATCGTGTCATTTTTTATTACCATTTTATTATTGTTTTGGTTTTTTTCCTTGTAGGTGGGAACCCTATTGTAATTGTGAACCCAATTATATTTGTTGTACACCTTTGTTTCCAGAGGCGTGATTTAATCAATTAATGTTTATCCTCATTTTATGTGCTCTTGATGTTGCAAATTATTAGTATTATTATTTGGAAGGGTTGTACAAGTTGTGTAAGATTTTGATTATGTGTATGGCGAGATGGGTAATGCCTCGTGGGTCATCTGTTGAGACTTATTTCTTTATTCCTTATGGTACAACCCTTGCTTGCTTTGTTATGTTTTGGGGTCTCAGGGAGAGTGGCTCTTTGTGGGGATCGACGCATCAAAAGGAGGAAGGGCTCAGGATAACCCACACAATAGTAGATTAACAAATGAAAACATAATAATATAACTTAGGGGGATGGGTAGTAAAAACAAATGAGATAGTATTGGATACCTCATCTATGCATTAGGGCTATCGCAGGCTAATGGTAGACTGAGAAGTTTATGGTCAGAAAATTTGTAACCTCGTCCTCATGAGAGGTTAATGGCTCTGCATGAGGTACCCTATGGGGCCAGCACCTCAAGTAGGAGGAAGGGCCAGGATAACCATAGATGGGGGCCGGCGCCTCACGTTGGATGAAGGGCAAGGATAACCCATGTAGGCTATGCGATGACACTCTCCACTAAATACCCTTATACCTTGTTTCTTTTTTTCCTCTGGAATTGTGTTTTGATTATTGTTTCAGATTCATTTGGAAATGTTTTATGATTTTTTCTTTGGTTACTTGGTTAATGGTTATTTCTTTGTTTGTTGTGATGAGATTTATGGCTTTGCGCTTATTACGTTGATTCGTGGATGTTGTCATTTATGTCCTTTGTAATATTTGATGTTGTATTTGGAATTATTGTACCATGTTATTCTTTATTTGAGTTATTCCTATGGCATTCATGTTCGTGATTACTTCCTTGTCACCTATGAGCATGGGGGGTGGGTTCTTTATAACCCACGTGGTCAGGTGGAACATGCTCCGTACCCATTAGGTTCCCCATCAATGTTTGTTCTTCTCGGCATTCTTCAGTTGGAGCTTGTACCAGTTATTCATTTTTAATTTAGACATTATTTGTGCTATGTATTTATCCCACATGTATGGGAGATTTCATTGTATTCATTATTGATCATGTAATGTATAAAAGATGATGTATTGTATATGAACCTTTGTAAACATTATTGCAAGCAATTCATTATAGTTGTATCATATGATGTTAGTATACTTTTATTTATGGTTCAGGGATGTACTTCTGTAAATGGTTATTGTAATGTTATGATGGATGTAAATTTAGATAAGTTATTTAACATTATCTTTTATCTTATCGTTATGAGTTTGTTCTACGATGTGACCTTGGATACCCCAGAGGACTTGACGTTATGATGTTAATGTGCAATGTAAATGTGTTTTAATGTTTAGTTGCATATTTACTTTTTGTTATTTATAAAAAAAAAATTGCAATGTTTGTTCTCTGGGATTTGCATGACGGGTGTTATAGAAAACATCCACCCTACTCTACATCAGGTATATAAAGAGAGAGTTTGTGGACCTTTTACAAAGTTGGAATCCTAGATTAATGTATTTTTCATTAAGTAACATTTTATTTTGGAATGTGAAGCTTCAATAACATCTAAATCAAGTATGTGATAAATTTAGCAGCAACTTCATTTCAAGATGTATTCAATAAGAAGATAGTTTAGAAAATAAAGGAGTTCATTATCAAACTAACTAGTAAGCAAATCAATATTTGAAAAAATAAAAATAATAAATTTTGTTAAACCTTAATATATTTTTAACCTGGTGAAAGTTAAAAATATTCTATTTTATTCTACAATAGTCATACTCCAATGTTGTGCATTGTCAGCTTGTGGGATGCCATATTCTAGTTTTTTTTGTGTCTGTGTTTCTCCCATGTTTAAATTTGGGACTGAACCACCCTGCCATGGCAATAAAATGTCCAACATAGTTTTAATTCTTTATATATTTCATGACAAGACTTTAAAAAATACATCATACAATGCTGAAGTTAGGAGAAGTAAGTAGCTATCATGGTGTAACTTTATCTAGGAAATCGATGCTACTAAACAATGACATTTGGTTTAAACAACATACTTTAAGTTTTGATTTTTTTTAGGTGGTTCATCTTAAATCATACTAATAGGTGGATTATATAAATTAGTGTGATTTGAGATTTAATCCACCCAAACATTTTAGGTTTTCATTTGTTTATGTGGTTCATCCTAAATCACAGTAATAGGTGGCTCCTAATATAGAAATTAGTGTGATTTATGATTAGCCATCCAAACATTCTAAGTTTTGATTTATTCACATGGTTTATCTTAAATCGCACTAATAGGTGACTCCTATTATAGATATTAGTGTGATTTTGGATAAGTCACCCAAGCAAGTCATAGCTTAGAGTGTGTTATTTAAGTCTAACCCCCCAAAACACATGTTTAGTGGTCTTATTCCTCATCCCTTGTTGATTACTCTAGTAAGAACACAAAGTTTGTGTAGAGGTACAAATTTTTACCATTAAGAACAATTACATATTTCTAGGTTTTGGTTTATACTTTATAGAGATTTGTAGGTATCTAACACTAAGGAATTTTACAATAGTAGCAAGGGATGGAGTTTAATGGTTTACATAGATGTTAACAAAAAATCTTACTAATTCTTAAGTGACATTATGTAGGATGATTTATGTACAAGGTTCGAAGCCCTTTGAAATCTTGATATAGATGTTTGATGTTTTGTAGTTGATCAATAATTTTTTTATTGAGTTTTATGAGCCCTCAAAATCTATTTTCCCTTCATCAAAATAATAATTATTATTAAATAATTTGAATGTAAGATATAAATAAATTTTAGATAAATAGATATAAAATAATTCTTAAATGTTTATATAGCAAAATATAACAACTCTTAAATAAGTAAAATAAGTACAAAATAATTATGATGAAGAAAATAAAATAACTAAAAATTAATATTTCTTAGGATTTTAGATAGATGTATTTAGATATCTATATTAGTATAGAAAGTTGAATTTTATATCTAGTTTTAAGTTAAGAGAAATGAAATTATTATCGAATTTTTCATATAGAGTAAAAGTATAATATATTAAGTTTAAGAAGATATTTAGGAGTAGTGAGTGATGGTGTTGTGGGTGCAAGTGTGTGTTCTCTTGGTGGTGAGGTTTTCTTTTTGCAAGGTGATATTTTTAGGCACTTGCAAGTTCTCTTTTTCTTGGATTGTACTATTGCTTTTTTGATTTCATAATTTTTTTCCCCCTTTATTAAGAAAAAAGAAAAGAAAAAATATATAATATATTAAAATATAATTTTAAATTTTTCAATGATAAAAAAATATAAGATATAATTACATATATAACATATTAAAATTGAATAATACTATTTGTTTTATTAGAAATAAAGATTTTTAAAAGACTAATAAAAAATTTGTTTTAAAGAAAATGTTGAAGATCTTTAAAGAGATTTTTTGTTTTTAAATTTTATTTTCTTTTAAGTTTGATATTTTGATTGACTAAATTTACAATCTTTTAGCTTGTCTCTATTGAGCTTGTTTCTTAGGCTCAAGCTATTAAATTGACTTTGAGATTGTTACCTACTTTTCCTATTAAAAAATAATTTGTAAAATTCCTTAAGATAATATAACTCTCCCCATACAAAATATCTTCATGATTAATTTGTCAAAGTTTAGAAATATAATAGCTAGAAAGAAAACAATCATTTTTTAATATAAACCCTAACTATAAAATAAATAAAATAAAACATCTATATTCCTATATTATTCTATATCTAAATTGAAATAGCCTGTTTGATCTAATAACTGTCACTAATAAAATAAAAACATTTGAAAAAAAATAATCGAATTTAAATAGTAGATGTAATTTAGGAGCTAAATCTTAAAATTCACAATCCACCAATTAAATTTGATACATAAAATGATCATCCTTTCATACTTTAATTTCTTGTTTATCTCCATTTCTAATAGCTTATTAATTTTACATAAAAAATAATAGAAAATTGTAAAATATGTGAAAAACAAATCAAAATTTCAAAATATCAACAATTTTATGAAATTTGATACAATAAAATAAAATAAAATGAAGAAGTAAATTATTCAGTATAACATCAAATCAATTATTTTAATCATCCAAAGAGAAAGCTCAAATACAATAAGTGAATAGTATTTACACCAATTATTTTGTATCCTAAAACTTAATACAAGAAAAGGCACAGTGAAAAAAAGCTACCTTATTGTTTTTAATTAGATCATCAGAGGAGAAAGCATTCCAGTAGTGTCGACCTCCATTAAAAATCCTTTGCAACTCACCTGACCAACTTCTTACATAATCAAATTATCTATACAGCAATAAACAACATTTTTAAAGACACGTAGAGTGCTGCTGTGTAGAGACTTGCAGAAATATAATGACAAGTTATAAAATACCTGTGCCACTTATAATAAATATGTGTGACAAGTAACATATAACGTGTCACGGATATTATTCGTCCTGTACAAAGTATTATTTGCAATTAAAATGAAAATCTAAATTTGTAAACTCTATACTATTTAATTCTGGTTATCGTAATATTTTGTAATAAAATATTTATTGGTAAACTAGTTTTAGAATATTTATATTTTACAGTAAAAAAATAAATATTAGTACTGTTGTTTATAATTTTGAAAATAAGAATTATAAAAAAAAAATATTTATACTTATGAATATATTAAATTATTTTTTAATCTATGTAATTAGTTATTTTCATAGTATTTATTATGTTTTTTTATTAGTTTTTCATTATTTTTTTATTGTTGTGTCTATATTTATTGAATAATCAAATTTTGTGATGTGAAATTCTTTAATTAATCTTTATTTGATGTTTAATTGTTGGTTGTTGGACCTCATTCTCAGATCTACACTAGCAGTTGCACAATATTCTCAGATCTACACTAGTCTTCCAGCAATGCAAGGTCATGAGGATGGGGAATGTCTTACCCTTACCCAATGAAGTCGTGACCAAAATTCTCTTTGCTTATCTTTCCTCTCTCTATTTCTCTCCCCCTCTCCCTCCCTCTCTATTTATTTATAAACATATATCTCTCTCACTCATATACACACACTCCCTCTTTCTCCTTCTCTACCTATATCTCTATCTCTCTATCTTTTTTCCTATGTATACCTCTTTCTATTACTTATCTCTATCACCTTTTCTCTCTCTCACTCTTTCCCCTTCTATCTCTATCTCCCTATCTCTTCCCCCCCTCTCTATCTATATCTCATTATGTCTGCCTCTCTCTCTCACTCATCTCTCTATATCTTTCTATCTATATCTCTCTTTATCTATCTCCCTATCTTTCTCCGTATACATCTATATCTTTTACCCCTCCCACCTTCTTCTCTCTCTATCTTATTCATTCCATCTCTCCCTCCATCTCTTCTACTCTATATCTTTATCTTTATTTCTCACTTGATCTCCTTCTCACTCACCTCTCTATCTCTTTCTATTCATATCTTTCTCTATGTATATCTCCCATCTATCTATCTCCCTATCACTTTATCTCTTTTCCTATCCCTCTCTATCTCTCTATATTACCCTCCATCTATATCTCTATCTCCCTCTCCCTCTCCCTCTCCCTCTCCCTCTCTCCCCCTCTTCTCCTCTCTCCCTCTCTACATATATCTCCCTCTTCCCCATCTTCTCTCTCTCCCTTTCTCTCTCCCTCCCTCTCTCTATCTCTCGCCCATCTCTCCTTCTCTTGCTCCCTCCCTATCCCCCTATCCATCTTTATATCTCAACCTCTCTCTCCCTTTATCTTTCCATATATCTCTATATCTATTTCTTTCTCCTCTCATTTATCTATCTCTCCTTCTATCTCTCTTTCTCCCCTATTTCTATCTCCCTCTCCATCTCTATTTTTCTTTCTCTACTTCTCTCTTTTTCTCTCTCCCTCTTCCTCTTCTTCTTTATCACATTATCTCTTCCTTTCTATCCATCCCTCTCTATCTCTCCCCTTTATCTCCCTATCTCTCTATCTGTATTTCTCCCTCTATCTCTCTCTCTATATCTAATCTATTTGTCTCCCTTGTCCTCTCTCATTCTATATTCATCTCTACATCTATCTGTTTGTCTCTCTTCCTCTCTCACTCTATATTCATTCTACCTCTAAATTCCTCTCTTCCCCTCCATCTCTAGAAATGCCCCCCTCTCTCTACCCATTCATCTCTCGCCCTATCTCTCCCCCTCCCTCTTCATAGACCTTCATTGTCTTCTTGATTGAAAGATTTTCTTTCACTCATTTTTAGAGACCTTTGTTGCACAACAATATCATTTTATGAATGGCCAACCAATTAAACTCGTGTAATACACAAATTTATGCAAAAAATAGGCTTAAAGTTTCCCTAATTGACATTCCACACTTCTTCAGTGTACCCATTGCACACCAAGGTGCAATTGCTAATATTTATAAATATAAAACTCAAAAAATTTAAAAATCCTTTCAAAAGCTCAATTTTGTTTTTTTATAATTTCTTTCTAAAAAATCCTTTAAAAACTCTTTTTTTTTGCTTCATATTTTTATATTTTCTTTCTTAAAAATCTTTTGACTGTAACAATATGTTTCTATCATAAATATTTAAAAATCTCCATTTCTATTTTTTATTTTATTTTATTTTTTGATTTATTTTCTACAATTTTTTATCTTAAATTTATTTCCCAAAACCATACTTTCTAATTTTAAAACATAATTCTATTAATATTTTCTTTTATGACATACATCAAATTATTTGTACTTGAATATTCAATAACATCCACTCTTAAACTTTAACTTCATCTATAATTTATCTATAATGTAATAATTACTAAATTTTAAAAATTATCTAAAAAACATATGAACAATAATTTATATTAAATCTCAATTTTAATATAAAAACACTACAAAAATAACTATAATAATGTATGTAGAACATGGAAACTATCTCCTACCCAGTTTTTCGATTCAATTCACCTTCCTAACCGGTCATATTCACCCTCACTTCATTGCTTGAGTAGCCAATTTGAAGTCCACATTTCTCATGATCTAATAATAGAATGCAGTCATACTTATTAGCTGTATGGTATTTCAGGCTACGAATCATATTGAAATGGTTAAATATCTCAATGAGTGGGAAGGACACGCTTGGTATTGAACTCAAATCACTCTGCCTACAACGTACATGCAGGGGAATAATGTTTCAAAAACTAGAAAAACTGTGAAATTTGTACATGTTGAATTCAAATTTAATCCATGTGATGGCGAGGTTATATATCAATGCAGGGAAATTTGTGTGAAAAAATAAGTTAGAAGGCATGGGGGCAGCTCCATCGACACCTCGGGGAGATGTAGAGCCCACGAAGAAAGCAGAGTATTTGTGTGGGACATTTGTACGGAATAAGCCGCATGATCTTCATTCGCAATTCTAGCAGCATTTACTCTCATTGCCTCTCACATCTTACAAGCTGCAATCCAGGGTGCTCGAAGCTTGTCATTGCAAGATCAAGAAATCTATCAACATTCCTATCATATCATGCGCTTGAACAGGGCATTTCATTGAGGCACAGATCCTGGAAGCCGTGGGTGTGGATTTCGTTGATGAGAGCGAGATTTTAAGCCCTACAGATGATGCCCTTGCCGCTTTCAATGCAGATCCTTGTCCTTTGAATGCGGCTAGGTTTAACTTCACTGACCGCTTCCATGTCTGAGCATGACAAACCATACGTCATCCACATCATGGAAGATGGGACCTGTAGTAAAGAAAACTGCAATTCATGGGATTCCCCCCGACGTCAGAATGGGGGAAATGTTGGTGGGGTTCCCCTACATAGAATAGCCTATCAGCTAATTAATATGAATCTTTTTGTAATACACCTTTTTATATAATAAATTTTTTTAATTATGATATGGTATTTGTCAAGGGTTTGAGAGTCCAACACCAGGGACACAGGGAAAATTACCCTCACGTTTGAGTGCAGCCCTATCTTGGGGCTCGCACTAGTGGTCCAATAAGGCGAAGGCGCTGGGGAGTGGACCTCACCGTCAAAGGATCACAAGTTGGATTCAGTAAAGGAGTTCACATCAAGTCACATCGGCTAGGACCCATAAGCGCATCGAGGAGAGCCGGGCTCACACTCTCAAGTCAGACCCAATAACGGGGGATGCCCTAAGTCGGACACCAAGTGTGGTGGACGCAACCAACAAGGATCAAGGAGGTTGCAAACACGGAGAGTTCAACAAGGTTGGAAAGCAGGGTTGCTACCTATGGGTCGAGTGTAGAGGAGTGAATGTAGAAGGAGGAAATTGGGGGATTGGCCCATTCCTTAGTGTCATCCTACCGATGTCAGGGATTCGTACTAATAGCTTATATAGGGGAGCATAGACATCCTTGACGTAGTTGAAACACTACACCCAAGAAAAATTGTATTCAAAGCCCTCAAAGCGAAGGTCCATACTGCATTGAATGCTCCCAATGCAGAGAGTTCCAAAAAGAGAGAATCAAAGCGCCGCATTGAGGTCAGCCTATTCCCAAGACAGAAGGGGTAGTGGGTTGTGGACAGGGTAAGTCATCATGTAGCTCAATAGGGATAATGTGACGGTCCTCCTAGAAGATCTCCAATTAGATCAGCATCAGCAACAACAAGTTCTAGTCAGAAGTAGAACAGGGTTCAAAGTTCCATGTGAAAGGGTCATCAGGATCCCGAAGAGTGGTCGTGTACCTAAGGGCATTTGTTCTAGTGAGTCAGGGACTTACTGTTTGTAATCAGTTTTGTGAGAGTAGCAAAGACTCTCTTTTATTGTAATTAAGCCCAAGGCTTTTTAAGACAATAAAGCTGATTATTTTCCCTACATTCGGATCAGTAGCTGGCCGACTAAGGATTTGTGAATACCACTGGTTCTAGTGGGAGCTCCCCCACTAGAGTCGTGATTATCAATTCCACTGCAAAAGAAAGAGAACTCAATGTTCTTAAGTGAAGGCATAATCCAGATTGACCCAACAAGCTAGTATCCTACGGAGTAGCTCAAGTAAGCTGAAAATGATGCCGCAGGCGAGTTAGAAAGTGTACTATTTGAGTGCAAAAAGCTAGCCCCATGACAGTTGGTATCAGAGCCCAATCTCTCGATATGCATAGTGGAGGTTTAAAGAAAAGAAACCTCGTATCAGTAAACTGATGTTGATGAGGATAGGTTCATAAGGTCTGGGAGGCTCGGATGCAGAGCGCCACCCTTAGGAGGAAGAAAGTCCTCATGTGGAACAAGATCTACAATATGAGGAGTTATCGAGAGCACGGCAGGAATTCGCATGAATCTCCGTCGCTCAAGGACAAGGACAAGGGACTGGTTAAGCGAGCTGGAAGATTGAATTAGTGACCTTGAAGCGATTGGATCACAATATAGGTTCAACCAGTTGGAGAATGAGATCTCTACACTATAAGCACAGCTAAGCGCTGGAGTCAAAGATCACAAGAGGTTAGAGGATGATATGAAGTTCTTAAAGAACCTAGTTTCGATGATGTCTCAGGGAGGTGTCAGCACACGTCTCCCAATGAAACACCTGTCAGAATACAATGGGATGCAGGACGATAAGGTCCTAGAGAATTACTTTTGGGACATGGATCAGTATCTTGATACCATGTCGGGCTTGTCAAAATAAGCCAAAGTTAAGACAGTTGTGACATACCTTATAGATGCGGCAAAGCTCTGGTGGAGAAACAAAGTGGAGGATTTGAGGAAGGGCAAGCCAGTGCCAGAGGTGGATACCTGGGTAAAACTCCAGGAAGCATTGAGAGTGCAGTTTAAACCCGAGAACTCTTCTTGGGCTGCAAGGTTGCGACTCATGGAATTAGAGATGTCGGTAAGATGTGAGAGTATATAAAGGAATTTACCAGTCTAATGTTGGAAATTAAGGACATGTCTGAGCAAGATTAGCTCTTTCAATTCATGAGGGGAATACCACCATGGGCTCAGACTGAGCTCAGGCGCTCAAATGTGAAGACCTTAACTGCAACAGTCGCAATTGTAGGCCGATTCACCGACTACACCACAGAGTCGAACAAAGAAATGAGTGGTCAGCAAAAGTTTAAGAAAAAGGCTTAGTCAGTGTCGAAGGATAGCCATGACCTAGTGAAGGCGGGACTGAGTACTTCAACTAAAGCCAGTGGAAACTAGAAAAAGGGTTCTGGCAAGGAATCGACAAAAGGATCTAGAAGTGGATCAAAGAGCACAACCAAGACACCTGGTACATGCTTCATCTGCAACAAAGGAGCTCATTGGGCTTGAGAATGTCCAAAAAGACAAAGACTGAATAGCATAGAGATTTAGGTAGAGCAGGATGGATCAGCTACAAAGTTGGGAGTTGTTCAGTTGCACGCACTCAATGTGTCAACATCAGATCATTCGAGGGCCACAGTGGCCAAACCAATGGATAAGCATAGGTTGTGCTTCATGGATGCACACCTAGACGGAAGAGGCATTGTTGCATTAGTGGATTCAAGTGCCACCCACAACTACATTTTGGCTAAGAAAGCCAAAGCCATGGGACTCAAGGTGCAACGAGGCATGAGTACCTTTAAGGCAGTCACCTCGCCACCACAGAAGATCAGTGGTATCATCCGGGATGTACCCACGTTAGTTGGGAGTTGGCACAGTAAGATGGATATGATGTCCATAGAAATGGAGGATTTTGAGTTGATCCTAGGCCAAGAGTTTTTAAGGCTCAGAAAAGTAGCAGTAATCCCACACCTAGAAAGTCTCATGTTTATGGACCCAATTTAGACGAGTCTGGTAAAGACGATGGAAAGGAGATAGAGTGGGAAAGGCCACGTAGTTTCGGCTCTGAGCGTGAAGAAGTCAGCAAAGAAGAACAACAAAGAACCAGTGTTCTTAGCTGCCTTGCTTGGAGGGTGGGATGAATTAGATGGTGTCACCAAGGCACCCATTCCACCAGATTTCGACGAGATCATACTTGAGTTCCAGGTGATGGTGTAATTAAATGTCTTGTACCTTGTCCTAGGTCATAATTACACCTTAGTTAAGTTTACTTAGGGACCACATAGGAGGTTGTTGGAGATTCTCCACTTTTGGTGCACTTGACATGTCATCACCTCATCATTTCCACCTTTTGTGGACACATCATGTGATTATCTCTCCATCTTTGGTGGAGTGATAAGTTTTCATAGTTGTCTCATGTCATAAGATTCTGACACTTGTCATAATATTATGCCCTTCTATGTTCTCACCTTGGCTATATAACCAAGGGGTCCCTCTCATTTGTAATCAATCATTGTACTGCATATCATATTAATGACATTGAATACAGCTTATTCTTGTCATATCATTTCTCTCTTTCTTGTGCTTTCCATTTGGTCCATAGATCTTGGGTGGCAGCCATAGCCACTTCTAACATGGTATCAGAGCGTGTTTGGAGCCATTGGAGAGTCACTTTCTGAAGAGAGATTCCAGATCTGAGGAGGTTCCGTTTGTGGCTCTTTGTTGTAGGTTCATATTTGAGCTTGCTGGTGCAAATCTGAGCTCACCATTGTGTCCGGAAGGTTTGAGATAGTCGATTTTGCATTTTGTTTCGTCCAAATCAGAGATACGAGGCCAAATCTATGAGGGTTTGAAGCTGAAGAGTGGTTGCCAGATCCAAAAGGTAGCTGCAATTTTGGAGCATTTTGGGTCAAATCCGACCCTGCCATCGCATCCAGAAGGGCCAAAAACCCTAAGATCGACTGTCAAATCGTCCGATTCGGAGCAGTTGTCCGGTGAGGCAAATTTTTTTTGCCCAAGAGCCGTACGGCCCCCAGGCGTCATTATGGCGACGGTACGATTTTATTAAAAAATAAAATAAAAAATGTTATTTTCTGCAAAATAATTTTTCAAAATTCGCTTTAAATAATTTTGCAGTTTTTTTATAAAATTCCTTTGGAATTCTTTGTAAAAATCAAATAAAATAAAAAAAATAAAAATAAAAATAAAAAAATCAAATTTTGTAAAGTCTGTGAACTGTACAGTCCACAGACGTACCTTGTACCCTCAACAAGGTACTGCGCCAGCCGCAGCCACCACGTGGCCTACGGCCCGTGGCCCACACAGGCCCCCGCGGGCCCCCTTTCTCCTCCACTAGCGGTGAATGCAGAAATTCTAACAGAAATCTCCCAGCCGGTGCACAAAACTTCCGGTAGCAGTCTATTCAACAACCGGCGGCAACCGAAAATAAAAAATCCGGCGAATGAAAATGCACGGGCGGCAATAAAAGAATATTCCATTTGAGCTGAAGAATATTCCGGCAACTTTGAGAATTTTCAGGTGGATGGGTTTTTTTCCAGTGACGGGCAGCAAGACCTCAAATTTAACCCATTGAAATGATGATGTCATCAATATATCGGCAATGATGTCAGCAGTGCATTTGAAATTTTTGACCCCTTCACCATTTGAGTTTTTGATTTTGCAGTCTAACTTTGAAGCTCAATAACTTGCTCATTTTAAGTCCTTTTTTCGACCAATTTTTTTTGGTTTGGGATAGAATTTCGTGCTCTATGCACTAGTGCAATCAGTTTTTGGTTTTTGTGCCTGGTTTTTCCAGAATTTTCAGATTCTCACAGGTGTTGCTGCTTCGTCCTCATTTTGAGAACTTTAGGAGCTCATATCTTGCTCCTACGGTAACATTTTTTAGTGATTTTTTTTTTGAAAGTGCATGATTTTTTGTGTACTTCTTAGTGGTATGATCAGATTGATCTAATTTTGTACCAAAAATTGTATTTGATATGCTAGCCTATTTTGGCATCTGTAAGCACTAAGATCAAGTCTAGCTTGCTGTTCTTGGCATCTAGCAATTGTAAATGCACTAAATATAAAGTGCCAAATCAGATATTGCTTGGGGGGTTTCTTGATTGAGTGATTTGGGGGGGGTCTCTTGGTGCATTGTCTTTGATCTGTTTGCTTTGCTCTTTCATTCTCATGGAACATTCTAAGGTTCCTTTGCTCACATCATATAATTATTCAACATGGCATCAAAATGCATGGAATATACTAATGACAGAAGGTCACTCTCTATATGTTGAAAATAAGGTACTTGAACCTACAGATGATGAGAAAAAGTTAAAATGGATGATCAAACATGCCAAAGCTCTTAGGTGTCTTTGTAGACTAGTTTCTCAAGATTTGTTGTTTTAGATTGAATCATGTAAAAATTCTCATGAAGCTTGGGAAAAATTGAAAACATTGTATGGTACAAAAGATGAAGTAAGAGGCTATCAAATTGATAATGATTTGATGAATCTTGATCCTAAGAACTTTGACAACATCCAAGACTACATCACTAAGTTCAATGATCTAAAAGAGCAATGTAAAGCATGTGGAATTGATAAGAAGGACATCCAATTGGTGTACAATACAATGAACAAACTTGGTCCTGATTATGCTTCTTTTGTTTCTAGCTATCATACTCATAGATTGACTATGGGGTCGGCATACACTACACCTTCATTTGCATCATTTTCTGAGATGTTGATACATGAGCAACAAAAGCTTCTCTCAATGGGTCTCATCAAGACTTCTAAATCTCAGGCATTGTTGGTTAATCAGGTGAAAGAATCAGAATCAGATAAGAAATAGAAGAAAGAAAAGAATAATCAACATTCAGATCAAGTAAAGGATAATCCACATTCAAATCAATCAAAGAAAAAATCATCTTCAAAAGGAGAATCATCTAAGAAGGAGAGACCTTTTTGTGCATATTGCAAGAAGGATGGACATGAAGAACATTATTGTTATAAGAAGGATATTGATGAGTTGAAACATCTTCTCAAAAAGAATCACATTGATTTGCCTTCTAGAATGTCTGAATCATCTTCTTCTCTTTCTACTTCAAAACAGTCTAAAAAGGACAAAGGTCAAACATATATATCAGGATATAAAGGACAAGCTCTTTGTGCTCATTCAAGTCCAGGATCAGGGAGATGGCTTCTAGATTCAGGAGCATCACATCATATGGCATCTTCGCAGACTATCTTCTCTTCATTTCAGCCTTGTTCTATGTCTCCTATCTTGATGGGAAACAATACATACATGAGTGTAATAGGGAAGGGATCTATTAGCATTGGGGAGAACACTTTTCAGGATGTCTTGTGTGTTCCTCATTTGACGAACAATCTACTTTCCATATATCAGATTACACATGGTGGAGATGGGAGAACTGTAGAGTTCACTCCTAATTCGGTTATCATTCGTGACTTGGAGACTAGAGATATTATTGCTACTGGGGTGGTTGATCATTCATCTCAGTTGTATTCCTTTGCATAGTTTGCTTCTAATGATGACTTTGTTCCTTCAACTATTGATCACAACTATGATTTTGAGGAGACATTTGGGTTTTTGAACTTGGGCATACTCACATCAGATCCAGTTCTTGAGCCATGCACTCTATCTCCTTCATCGATTGTTGTACTTGATGATGCTTGTGTTGCTATAGTTTTGACTCCTAGTGATTCAGTGCAACAGAATATACATAGTCTTCCAGATATGGCTACTTTCGATGATTTCCTAATAGGTATTTCAAACTTGTTTGTGGAGTCTCATCTTTCTGATTTGGAGGACACTCTTGATAGCATTCATCTTCTCTTTGATGAAGATGAACCTTCTTTAGTTGTTGTGAGGGAACACTTTGACCCTCTTGTTCATTCTCTACATGATCATTCTTCTCAGTTTGGCATGAGTGTGGATTCTCTTGGACAGCATTTGGAGGAGGCTTGTTTGTCTTCAGAGGGGATATCATTATCGTTGGATAGTGCTCTACATTCTTCTCTACTATATGTTGGGTTTTCCTCTTCAGCAGTGTGGCCTAGAACGCCTGATTGGAGTGTGTCAGCTTTTTGCATCGACATGGAGACACTTGAGCATGCTTCAGAGACATCATCACACATCATCCATCTTCATGACTTCTTGCATACATCCTTGGTTTTGTTTCTTCCCAAGGGGAGGAACGTTGTTCGGCGAGATTGGATCATCTTCAACATTCAATGTCGAGCTTCTACCATCATTGCAGGAGACTCAACATTGAGGGGGGGCTACCTTGCTTCTCTTCTACTTCTCTCTTATTGGGGGGTCTTTTTCCTCACATGGGGTTTTTACCTTCTCATTCTTCATTGAGAGTATTTCCCTTTTTGTATTTCATCTCTCTTTTGAGGGGGAGTTTTTTCCCATGAGGTTTTCTCCCTTTCCTCGCTTGTGAGAGATTGCATTGATTGCATTGTTTGTACATGGGTACCTAACATGGCCTAGTAGCTGGGACCCATCTTTGCATCTTTGTGTCATTTGCATAATAATTCGCTACTCCCTAAGTTGCACTTAAGGGGGGTGTTGGTGTTTTTAAATGTCTTGTACCTTGTCCTAGGTCATAATTACACCTTAGTTAAGTTTACTTAGGGACCACATAGGAGGTTGTTGGAGATTCTCCACTTTTGGTGGACTTGACATGTCATCACCTCATCATTTCCACCTTTTGTGGACACATCATGTGATTATGTCTCCATCTTTGGTGGAGTGATAAGTTTTCATAGTTGTCTCATGTCATAAGATTCTGACACCTTTCATAATCTTATGCCCTTCTATGTTCTCACCTTGGCTATATAACCAAGGGGTCTCTCTCATTTGTAATCAATCATTGTACTGCATATCATATTAATGACATTGAATACAGTTTATTCTTGTCATATCATTTCTCTCTTTCTTGTGCTTTCCATTTGGTCCATAGATCTTGGGTGGAAGCCATAGCCAATTCTAACACCAGGACATAATGCTAGAAAATCTACCGACAGAATTCCCACCGAGAAGAGCGGTGGACCATTGTATTGAGTTACAGCTAGGAGCTAGACCTCCTTCCCAGGCACCGTATCAGTTGTCTAGCCCTGAGATGGTTGAGCTTAAGTCGCAACTAGAAGAGTTGCTAGAGGCAGGATACATTAAGCCATCTTGATCACCATATGGAGTGCCAATTTTGTTTTAGAAAAAGAAGGATGGAACACTGAGGTTATTCATAGACTTCAGGGCACTCAACAAGCTTACCATCAAAAACAAGTATCCCCTACCATTGATAGCAGACTGTTTCGATTTCCTATCAGGGGTGAAGGTCTTCAAGAAGTTGGATTTGAAGTAGGGCTATTATCAGGTTCGAATTGCAGCTGGCGATGAAGAAAAGGTGAACTATGCGACCAGATATGGGTCATACAAATTTATGGCCATGCCCTTTGGGCTGTGCAACACTCCAGTGACCTTTTGCACACTTATGAATGACATGTTATGGCCTCTACTGGATAAGTCAATGGTGGTATATCTAGATGATATCCTAGTGTATAGCAATACCATGGAGGAACATAAGGTTCACCTGGCAGAGGTGTTTGAGTTGCTCCGGGAGCACCAACTCTTTGTTAAAAAGGAAAAATGTGCTTTCTCCCAAGAGGAGGTTCACTTCCTCTGTCATATCATGGGAAAAGTTAGAATCAGGCCAGATCCAGAAAAGCTCCAAGCAATCAGGGATTGGGAGCTACTTCAGAATATTCATGAAGTGAGGCAGTTTTGGGGCTTGATAAACTACTACCGTAAGTTTGTAGCAGAATACAACAAGATTGTGGCCCCATTGACAGACCTCTTGAAAAGGACCGAACTTGGAATTGGTTGGATAAGTGTAAGTCAGCGTTTGAGTTACTCAAGGAGAAGCTCACCACAGAACTAGTTCTTGCGCTACCTGACTTTAGTAAGCCTTTTGAGGTGCAAAGTGACACATCAGACTATGTGGTTGGGGGTGTTCTTATGCAAGAAGGATATCCAGTGGCTTATGAGTTAAGAAAGTTGAAGGATAGAGAAAGGATCTATCCCGCCCATGAAAAGGAGATGACATGGATCATACATTGTCTTCGAATGTGGAGGCATTACTTATTAGGCATACCAATCATTACCAAGACAGATAATATCAGTTCAACATACTTCAAAACTCAGGCTAACCTAACACCAAAGTAGGCTAGATGGCAAGAGTTTCTAGCTGAGTTCGATTATGAGATCCAATACAACCCTGGAAAGCAAAATGTTGTGGCAAATGAACTGAGCAGAAAAACATAGTTAATGGCAGTAACGGCGGAGTCAGACAGTGAAGCACTTAGTGCAAGTCAGGTGACTCTCTCAACAGAGATGATTGAGAACATCAAGCAGGGCTTGGTGGATGACCAGCAGGCTGCAAATTTTTAGAAGCAGTGCAAAGTAGGGAAGACTCAAAATTTTAGTAACTAAGATGGGATAATGATGTTCACTCAAAACCAAGTCTATGTTCCCAAATACAAGAGTTTAAGAAGAGACCTGATGCATGAATGTCATGACACCCTATGGGCAGGACACCCAGGACAAAAGAGGACTCTTGCACTCTTGGAAAGAGGGTTCTATTGGGCGATGATGCAGAAGGATGTAGATGACTATGTACAAAGTTGCCTCATTTGTCAACAAGACAAGGTTGTGACATAGGCTCGCGCAGGTTTGCTTCAACCCCTACTAGTTTTGATTCGACCTTGGGCCAGTATATCAATGGACTTCATCACGAGTATGCCTGACGTCGACGGTTTTACAAGCATTATGGTAATAGTCTACAGGTTTTCAAAATATGCAATCTTTGTGTCATGTCAGACACCGTGCACAGTGGAGGTTGCTGCCGACAACTTCTATTAGAATGTGGTAAAGTACTGGGGCGTACCACTAAGTATCATCAATGATAGGGATCCCCGATTCACATCAAATTTTTGGAAGGAACTATTTAAGCTCATGGGAATGAAGCTCCTCATGTCCATAAGCCATCACTTGCAAACCGACGGTCAGACCGAGCATGTCAATGCAATGTTGGAGGATTATTTGAGACACTTTGTGTGGTCAGACCAGTCAAACTGGCTAAAGCTTTTGGATTCCGCTCAGTTCTGTTACAACTTGTAGAAATCAAGGTCAAGCTAGTCCTCGCCATTTCACTTGGCAACTGGACAACAACCCTTGACCCCGCATATAGTATTTAGTTGATATAGAGGGCCATGCCCTACAAAAATTCATCATCTATAGTATTGGCAAGATAGAGTCAACTTGGCTCACCATCACATGGTTAAGGTTGCAGAGAGAATGAAGGAGTTTGTGGATGCAAATAGAATGGTCATTGCCTTCAAGGTAGGAGACAAGGTACTCCTAAAGTTGGACCTAGTTTAGTTCAAGCCGCCGAAGGGTTTGAGCTATGCTCTCATAAGAAGGTTTGAAGGGCCTTACAAGATCATGGAGAAGGTAGGTAAAGTAGCCTACAAGCTAAAGCTTCCAAGTCACATGAGAGTGCACAATGTATTCCATGTGAGACAGCTCCATCCTATGCATCGTGATGTAGAGGATCCAAGTAGAGAAATTCCTTGTAGGGGACCAGTGAACGTGTTGGATAAGGGCTGATCCCACAATAGTGGTTTACAATTTTTGGCCAAACTGAACACTAAAATAATTCTTTTTAACTAAATCTTCACTCTCAAGCACCTATAGCGGCTCAACCGTGAGGAATTTGAAGATGATGCAAACTAGAGTTTCATGACATTTTGTCTATAGATTCTAAATATATTTTTTTCAAAAATTTTGGAATCAAATTGCACTTCTTTTTCCATCTCCCTCAAAAACTAGTTTTTTTTCAGAAAACAACATTTTTAAAAAGTGAAGCTCACCCTATAACACATAACTTTTTTCTCTGAAGGATAAAATTCTAATTCTTTTGAATTTAGATTCGTAACTCTAATATCTAGTGCTTCCACTTGGTTAGATATTTTTTTATTGAATGTTTTCTCTTTAATCAAGTTTTAAATTCAAACCAATTATAATTCAGACATAGCGTGACCATATAATGCGTAACTCTTTTTGTGTGGATCGAAATTCAATTGGTTTTTCTTTGTTGAATCAAGGACTTTAATATCTAGTGCACTAATATTTTTAGTTTTTTTTTTAATAATATGCTATTTTTCCACATGTGTAGAACATAGACCTTGATTTTTCAATGAAAAACCTACATTCATGAGAAATAAAAAATAAATATAATAATTAAATTAAATTAATTTAAAATTATACTTTTTTTGAAGCTTATAATAAGGACTACATACTTGAAATTTTATTTTTTTAAATTAATTCATTTGATCCACTAAAGGGTCTATCAAATGTGGTTTTTTATCAGCATTTTGATAGGAGTAAAGGAGACTCTGTTATAGGTATGGTTTAAAACTAGCGGGGCTCTATCCAAGGGGGTTTGATTTAAGGTAGTTTGATCAAACCCTCTTTAATTGGAATTCTTTAAATGGAACCATTTAAGGATTAAATCATTATATTTTCTAAAAATATGTGATTTCAGTAAAAATCAATTCCTCCCAGAAATTGTAAACCAAATTTTTGGGATCACCTTGCCCAATGTGTAGATAGAGGAGATACTTGCAGTGAAGGAGCGTAGATTCGGTAACTACAGGTGAAAAGAGTTCTTGGTACACTGGAGAGGCCAGCCCAGGGATGAAACTACATGGGAAAAAGCAGAAAGCCTATGGAAGTTTGAAGATCAGGTCTTGGAGTTGCTCCAAAGGGACTCCTAGGCACAGTTATAAGCCCTGAAAGAAAGTCGGGCTCATTCTCCGCACCAGTCGATCAAGGTGATTTGTGTACAGGCGTCAGGGATGTCGCCTATTTTTAAGTGGGAGAGAATGTCAGGGGTTTGAGAGTCCAACACTAGGGACATAGGGAAAATCACCCTCGTGACTTAGTGCAGCCCTATCCAGGGGCTTGCACTAGTGTTCCAATAAGGCAAACATGCTGGGGAGTGGACTTCACCGTCAAAGGAGTGCAAGTCAGATTCAGCAAAGGAATTCACATCAAGTCGCATCGACTAGGACCCGTATGCGCATCGAGGTGAGTCGGGCTCACACTCTCAAGTTAGACCTAATAAAGGGGGAGGCACTAAGCCGGACACCAAGTGTGGTGGATGCAGCCAATAGGACTCAAGGTGGTTGCAAACACAGAAAGTTCGACAAGGTTGGAAAGCAGGGTTGCTACATGTGGATCAAGTGCAGAGGAGTGAATGCAGAAGGAGGAAATTGGGGGATTGGCCCATTCCTCGGTGTCATCCTACCGATGTCAGGGATTTTTACTAATAGCTTATATAGGGGAGCATAGACATCCCTGACATAGTTGAAACACTACACCCAAGAAAAATCATATTCAAAGCCCACAAAGCGAAGGTCCATACTGCATTGAATGCTCCTAGTGTAGAGACTTCCAAAAAGCGAGAATCAAAGTGCCGCATTGAGGTCAGCCTGTTCCCAAGACAAAAGGGGCAGTGGGCTGTGGACAGGGTAAGCCATTGTGTAGCTCGATAGGGAGAACACGACGCTCCTCCTAGAAGATCTCCTATCAAATCAGCATCAGCAACAAAAAGTTCTAGTTAGAAGTAGAATAGGGTTCAGAGTTCCATGTGAAAGGGTCATCAGGATCTTGAAGAGTGATCATGTACCTAAGGGCAGTTGTTCTAGTTAGTCAGGGACTCATTGTTTGTAATCAGTCTTGTGAGAGTAGCAAAGACTCTCTTTTATTGTAATTAAGCCTAAGGCTTTTTAAGACAATAAAGCTACTTATTTTCCCTACATTCAGATTAGTAGCTACCCGACCAAGGATTTGTGAATACTGTTGGTTCTAGTGGGCGCTCCCCCACTAGAGTCATGATTACCAATTCCGCTGCAAAAGAAAGAGAACTCAATGTTCTTAAGTGAAGGCATAATCCAGATCGACCCAACAAGCTAGTATCCTAAGGAGTAGCTCAAGTAAGTTGAAAATGATGCCACAAGTGAGTTAGAAAGTGTACTATTTGAGTGCAGAAAACTAGCGCCCTAACAGTATTTATATAAAGGTTTATTTAGACACCTAAGATCTAACCTTACCTAACCACATCTACCCTATACTAAGATATTAATTACATAAATATTTATTATTTATTTAGTTATTCAATCATTTTGTTCATTTATCTTTACATTTAATGAAATTAATATTTACCATTTAATTATTTTACCCTTTAGTTGATCCCATTAATAAAATTAATATTTATTATTTATTTAATTTATTTTATATTCACTTTTATCCTTGTCCATTTAATCATAGATCTTAAGTTACTTCTTCACATGGATCATAATTTAAAATTGTCATTATGTGACAAGTGTTCTTTTTTTGTGCCTAACTAAGACCTTGCCTAAATGCATTGAATATAGAGAATTACAAAATTTAAACTGACTTTCCTTCTCATACAATCATTTCATATCACACTTCTTAATCCTAGTCATTCACATAATGTTTTTTTCCTAATACAACTTTATGTTATGTTGTCATTTTCTTAAGAAGATGTATGTTATATTGTCATTATTTTACTTAATGAAGATGTATGTGCATGTGAATTATTGAATAGTGTAGACACATAAAAATGTCCTAACCCTTTGAGCATCATTTTTCTTCATCATCGTCCTTCGATAATTGAATAATTTTTTTTATTCAATTATGTTTGATTATATTCCTCTATTAATTAAATAATTTTTAATAATTATTTAAATAATTCACTTTCTAATCTTTATTCTATCCTAACCAATTAAACAAACTAATTGTGTCACTATTTTTTCCCTCTTCTTCAATAGTTAAATAAATTATTATTTATTTAATTATTTTGCCATCTTTCATTCATAGTTAAATAATTACTAGTAATTATTTATCTATTCATGGTCCTTTAATTCTTCCATAGTTAAACAATTATTAAAATCATTTAACTATCCCATGCCACCTCCCCTAATTAAATACTTAATCTAAATTAATTATTTAAGGTCTAATTTCCATCTCTCCATTTAATTAAATTAATAAATTTAATTAAATGCTCCTCTTTTTATTTTTTTCAAATAAATAATTTGAATAAATAATTTATTTTCCACTTGTCCATTTCCTCCATTTTTGAATAAATTATTTAAAATAAATTATTTATGCACCACTTGGTCAAAGATGCCCTATCATAATCCCTTGTCATAACATTCATATCTCTCATAACTTGCATGTCTGTCATAACTGTCAAGCGTCATAGCCATCAATGTCATAGCTTTTTCAAAGTATAGCATATTCTTGGTGCATCAATTCTGGACCATTGATCTTGGAATCATTCTAGAGGATTAATCTTAGCCATCCATTCAAATGGTTGTCTATAAAAACAACCTTCCTCCTCCATTTTCATTTTAACAGCTATTCTTCTCCAACTTTCTTGCTACCATTTGCTAGTTTTGCACAAGTACCTCAACAAATCTAAGGGCAAAGTTGCATAACAAGGAGGACAAGAGAAGGAATCAACTACAATATGGGGAGTGCTTTATTTTGTTTTCTTTCATTTTGAAATCTCTATTTGTTTGTATTCTCTTGTTTGGATGAGGTTAATAGTTTAGAAGTATTGGCTATCACTTTGTCTATTCTATTTGATTTTCTAACCATATCGTACAAATAGCACTTCAAATTATAAGACAATTTGAAATAGGATCATTTTTGTGTCATATTACATTGGATGAGTAATTAGCTATGTAAATAATTCGTGCATAAAGTTAAGAGGATGAGCAATTTAAAATTAATGTGGTTTATTATTATGGTCTATCTATGCTTAATTTTGTTGTGAGAAAAGTCGGTGATTCAATGTGAGATTAACATTAAAGGTAAAGTAAGTATTGCAATTTAGTTATTTTGAATATTCAAATAGAACCTTAGAATCTAAAAAATATTTTTGAAGACTAAGATCTATGTGTAATGGTGATTTATGTGGGGTTTAGGTGTGAGATAAGTTGTGGGGATAATTAAGTGTTATTAGTATGTGTAATGCCCCACCGTGTGAACCCCAAAGGACAACAAACACCGTACAATTTTTTATTTTTTTTTTGAAAGTGAAACATTATGGAACATTGCATATGATGAATGTGTGCACACATTACACGAAAAGCAATTATGCACTTACTAAATCTTTCACGTCCTCTGGGGTACACGAAATGGTCATTACGAATCATAAACTTTTATCAAATGGAAGAAACTAAACAACCAAGAACACATAGTGATGACACACTACTATTAATGATCACAAGCATGGAAAACGATACATCATTTCATTGCAATTCAAATCACAGTTCCATAATACAACTGTAGAGCATATTTCCACAAATACAACATATCAAAGATACAATAGTTCATCACATAATTTTTCTCTAATATTAATGGGACAAGTACTTTGAGTACAAGAATGAGAAATTAATGAAAAATAAGGTACAAAGTGACCAACCTCATGCCCACATTTTACACACTAAACAACTAGGCAAAATTGTATCATCTTTCCTAATTTTGTAATAGTTTTTTATTTTATTTTATTAAATTATTTTAATTTTTTGTTTACTTATAAGACAACAACAACACAATTCACTACTTATAGCTATATTTAATGATCACACAAGTTACAAGAAAAGATAGAAGTGATTTACTAACTTTGGCAATAGAGTCTACTTACTTAGGTCAGCTTAACATACCTTTTACATTCTATTTTATCGACAAGTCCTTGCTCCCAATGCCTATACCTACAAGGTCTACATGACTTGGCACACACATAAGATCAAAGATAGTTAGCACATGATTACTAAGAGAAGCTATATAAATCAACATGGTAGTTTTTTATGTTATTTGGAATAAATGACAAGTCTCAAACAAGACTCAGAAGGACAGTCCTAGGGGCCCGACCTAATGCCTCAGGGGCTCATCACTTGATGGTCTTGCCAACGTATATGATTCGCAGAGGCACCATAGTTCGACAACTTGAGTTGCTCCAACTCACCCACATGGGATATAACCATTAGTTTCCAATGAACGACTCAACTTTCTTCATACGCATAACAGTATAACACTGACATAAAACAACATGCAACGAGTACAACATTGCTTGATTAGGAGACTCTTTCGAATATTTTTGAAACAAGACTCACAACAACAAGGGTGTACCAAGCATAAAGGCCACAAAATGAATACACGTGCAAGGCATGAACCATCTCGCTCAAATTCAAAACCAAGGAAAGGAAAATCATGGAACAAGGTACTCCCACGAGAGCTCAAGAAAAGAATACAATCAATGGAACAGAAAAGTCTAATCATGAGAAAATTCAATCACACAATAGGTTCCCCATCGCCTTCGGAAGCCTAATAACCTTACCACCCGTAACTTATAAAGAGGAAGCAACTTAAGCATTTATGGTTTCCCAACTCATCCAAAACATGTCTATACATAAAGGTTTACCTCAATAAAACAAGGGAAAATATGATCAATCCTAGATCCACTAGCATGCATAAAAAGATCAATTCCAATGAGCATTTAGGATATTTAAATAACTTCTAATTAAAACAAATTTTAAATGCACTTTGAAAAATAATCTAATTTTTTTAGATGCACTAGAGAATAAATCTAATTTTAATTACATTTCTTTTAAAGAAAGAAATAAATCTATCTTGGCAACATCAATTGATTTAATATATATTAACATTTCCATCTTAATTTTCACCAATTTCTAGAACTACAATTGAAGTTAACATATGTTTTTACATATATCTATCCACCAAGCACAATTTACGATTTACGAACACCTAACTATGATTACGCAAAGGAATGCAACTTCTAGTTTGCATGAAAAAGAAACATTATTAATATGATACCCAAAACCCACAATTTTCAATTTCTAACTTTTCCACCAATTCCCTTATGTTACAATTATCAAGCAATATTATGTAGTACTAGTTTTATTTATTTATTTTCCTATTGAATTAATCTTTAAGATATAGATTAGTTCACCCTTATATCAATATAATTACTACTAAAGAAAGTCATATATATATATATATATTAAAAATTAAGCTCATGCAGATATAGTTATCCTTAAATGGAAGTGTACTTAACTAGACTTGAAGAATAAATTAAATTGCCTTAAAATCTAAAATAATAACTTTTATCTTAGAATTTTAAGAAAAGCACAACATATGCCATTTATAATTTTCCTAAAATTAACCCATGAAACTTCCTTACTCAGAGCTTTTATATTATTGTTACTTTTCTTGTCTTTTAATGTGATTATTTAAACCTAGAAACTATGTATACATCTCATATAAAGACTAATTACGAATCTCATGCCTAATAAGTAGGAGTAAATGATGCATAAAGAAATAAAAAGGAGATTACATTCAACAAGAAAAACGATACTCTTTGATAGAAAGAAATCCATAAATGTAAGAGCTATAATAATTGAATAAGGTAGGCGCTGGCTTAGATATGATGCACTCTTACATGGCACGGTTGTGAAGAGCCCATCGTTGTATTTTGGATAGCATAAAAATTTAAGTGATGATAAATTTGAAAATGGCAAGAGCTCTAGACAGATTGTAAGAGCTTTCAAAATTAAACAATGACTCACTTAGATGCACATAAGGATTCAAGTAGAGTGACCAAAAGCAGAGATAAAGAGAACTGTGGGCTGGGGAAGGTCACCAAAAATGAGGCAGTCATTAAGATATTGAAGGCGGTCAGCATATTAGCAAGCATGTTAGGGGGGAAAATGAAAGTTCTCTTGTCCAACTGAACAACTATGCAGCTTGCAGCAAGGAGTTGTCTTGAAGAGTTGGTGTTAAGGTTTTAAAAGTGAGCTGCTATTAAGAGAGCTGCAAAACACAATATTAAGGATGCGGTTGAAGGATCTTATAAGTCCAATGATCACCAAATGAAAGCCACAGTGAAGAATCAACAGGTTATTTAAACTTTTAAAAAATTCCTATTATGTTCAAAATTTGCAACTAAGACAGGTTGATAATGGAATCAGAGAGATTATTTCACCCTCTGTAACATTCTAATTTCAAGTGCTGCAGATGTGACAGGTTGCCAACAGAATCAGGAAGTTTATTTAAATTTTACAACATTCTATGCTCCAGTGTTGCAACTATGACAGATTGCGAATGGTATCAGGGAGATTATTCAATCTTATACACCCTCCATAATCTAAATACTATGATAAGGCATGTAAAACGTTCTCAGAATGCCTCTAAGAAATGTGATCTCAAGGGATGCAATGATTGCAGGATATGCACAAAATGAATTTTAATGTATCGCTTGGGTTTCAGAATTTGCAGTGGCAGATTGGTAACTCTAAAACACAGAATTATTCATCGCTCCTTGCAGACACGGTGGTTGTTAAGGATAGAGGGTTTGAAAATGCAACTGGGGTTGGCTCCAAAGTGTACGCTGATGTTGCATACTCATTTAATGACGATGATGGAAATGGGAAAGTGAATCAAAACCCAAGTCTGAGGTAAATGGAGGGGAAACAGGCATCTCCAAGGCAACCTTACGATCTGAAAATCAGGAGATAACTACAGAAGAGCAGGGCCGACAACACCGAGCTTAGTTTGCATGGAAAAAGAATGAGGAGACTGCGAGAAAATTGGCTACAGGGGCGTAGGTACAAGAGATAGACTTATTGAAAAGGCTTTAGAAATTTCAAGGAAATTGCATTTGTCAGGTTTAAAGCCAAATTCTGCAACCTTTGCTAACACCATCCATGCCCATGCCAAAATGGGAACTTTGTAGAAGTATGGACATCCTTCGAAGCCTAAAGGATAGAGGAACTTCGTCAGATATTCTAGTTACAACTGACAAACTACCCTAATAACATGGATGCCAAAAGTGGACGAAATGACAAGGCACATGACCTGTTCACAGAATGCTAGAAAGGGCTATCATCTCAAGGACTGCAATTTTCATTTTAATAAACATGTTCTAGAATCAACGGAGGAGCCTTATTTACAGGCAGCAATCACCAAATTGGAGAAAATGAAAGGTAATACCATAAAGGAAGAGTTTGAAGGAGCTAATACCGCAGCAAGCATCCCCTATGCCTTTGCCCAACTGAAAACTTCGCTCTCAGATCTTGAAGTTATAAGTACCCTGGTAGCAATGTACGCCAAAAGAAATGGGAGACACAGACAGGGCACACGAGCTTTTTGACAGCATGCCTCTCCCCTCTCTCCGTCCTCCTCTCGGTCCAGCCCTCGGGCTCCTCCTCTCGCACAAAATTAAGCCTCCGAAGATCTCCCCCTGAATGGTGGGTTTTCCAAAAAAACAAAAAGAAGCCTTTGCCAGTATCCTCTTTACGCGAACATGAAGCATGTGGACACAGCCGCCTAGAGGAAGCAATGCATGCAGAAAACAGAGCACGTGGAACGATTGGCAGAAGCTTCAAGAAATGAGGCGATCAAATATTCAAACCCTTCCGCATGTCTCTTAGAGGTAATAAAATAAATATATTGTACTCGACTTCTTTTATATCGCCATTAATTTGAGTATTCATTTGACTCAACGAAGAGACAATTATTAGCACTTATATCACAAATATATATATATATATATATATATATATATATATATATATATATATATATATATTAATCTTAGTCCTTTGAGGTTGTTACAAAAATTAAATTAAATTCCTTCTTGAAGATTTGGGAAATTATTTTATTTCTTATTTATTTATTTTATTTTAAACTGCAAGAATGATTTCTCTTAATGAGTCACTATTATAACATTTAATATATCTTCAACACTAATATTGATGATGCCTATCAACATAGTCATTTAATTATTTATTTCCACTTAATTATTAAATTTGGGTCCGATTATCATAAATACGGAGTGCGATTATATAATATTAAATCTATTATTATTCGTTAATTTAGACCACTTAAGTTACTTAATGGAACATTTACCACTTTATCAATATAATACATAAAATATTATTTATTTAAATGTCTTATATACATCATATCTATATAATAAACAATCTCACCTTATTATAATAGCTAAATTACTTATATACATTTTTAAATCACTTCCAACTTTTTAACTATTTACTAAAACAATTGTTCATGCTTGCTATTTTATTTTATCTTCCTCTTTACTTATGAGTGGGAGCTTCTATTTAATAACCCATGTTACTTTTAAAAGGGGGCCCCGATAAGCGACTAACTATGTTCTCATAATTAATCATCTTATGTGGACATGGTGAGGAGGAGTGGTCTTACTCTTAGTTTATTTTCTAATGGTACTCAAATTTATGCATCACAAGATAATTCTTAATTTTAATTAATCATTTTAAACAAAACGACTAAGTACACTAGAAAACAACTTACTTGGAGACCAAAGACGACCAAATTGGAGGGGCACTACAGTATGTGTTTAAATGTGTGAGTAAGGAATTAGGGTTGAGGACCATTAGTTAAATTAAAATTAAAATTCTTACTTTCATGAGATTTTAAGAGGTCTTAAAAAGGTTTAAGGTTTATTTTATGTAATTTCACCTTTTCTAGTACCCTAAGGCAATTACCTATGGGTTGGGGTCTATTTATGACCCTCTTTTAACTCCCATTTAAGAAAATGGTGGATTTGGAAGATCTTGGGGCAAGAGAAGGGTGTCTTGTAGATGAGCCAGTGTAGATGGAATGGACAAGTACTCCACACCCCTCTTAATGAGGATGAAGACTTTTGGGATGGAGTGGAATACATTCCTTCATTTCTCATCCCCCCAAATTTACTCATACATGTGTGACAACTTGTGAGCGATTGTGCTTGAGGATTGAATGAGAGAGTGACAAGTGTCACTCCCTCATTTAAGAAGATTCAATTTGAAACCCTTTATATTTTGTTGAGAAAGGAAAATAAGATCATTACCCATTTCTCCTTTTGGAGAACTCTTGTGCTTATGGAGTGGAAAATGAAGAATAATGAAGGTTGGAGAGAAGCAAGGAGCTCTCACATGTAAATGAGGTATTCTAGGAGTATAATTGTAGAGATAAGTCTTTTTTTTCTTTTCGTTATTGTTATCAAGTTAATTCATTTAGAAGCTTTGTTGTGTTGTTTTGTTATTGTTTAAAAAAAGTGAGTTCAAATTCATGAGTATGTGGAATGAGAGTATGTTTGGTGAAAGATTGAAAATTATGGATAAAATATTCATTCTTTTTGGTTTTATACCTAGATTATTTGGTAGGTATCTTCTCCTTCGGGGGAATGGATAGAGCCCTATGAGGCTTGATGATGCCATTTATGGTAAAGTGGGGAGAAAGCCTACATTCTTTGGCATATAAATTAGTGTTTTCTCATTATTATGATAATTTTGAAAGTTTGTATCATGTTAAAATGAAGAAAATGTAATGTGGAAGGTTTATTTAAAAGGGTTGCATCTTATTGTAGAAAAAAAGGGCGAAGGAAATACTCTATGATATTGTGTTAAAAGTAGAGTTAGGATAGAAAAAAAATGTTTACATTTGATATTGAAAGAATATCATATTTGATCTTAATGGAATTCATAGTCTTTCTTGTATTTTAACTTGCAATGAGTCTTTAAAAATAAAAATGACATAGAGCTATTTGATAAATACATGTTTTATAGAAAAAAAGAAGGGGGGACATTTCATTTATATTTATAAAATGTTGAAATAGAGGTTATATAAAATATAAATATTCTTTTTTTACACATTGATATTATATATATCCATACAAATATAAATATCAATATATTATAGATATAAATATAAATATTTATATTTTACATAATATATATATTAAATATGTATATTTTTATACATACAACTTACTGTAATAAATTACATTTTAAAAAATTATTATTATTTTAAATTTAAAATAACCATCAAAAAGAGATCTAAGAAAATTAAATTATTGAAAAGGAGTTATATATAAAATAAAAAGCATCATTGACGGACAACGCAATTTGTGCAGAATCTTGGGGTCAAGTGATTTTAATAGCACACTCACAACTAATTTTAAACAACTTCATACACCACTAAATCGTGAGGAATTGCATGGAAAATTGCGTGCAACAAGCTCGTTCACGCTTCTCTGTTCGCAGGTTTTTTATCTTTTTTGGTTTTTTCTCTTCTTTTTTTTTGTGCCCAACAACTGGGTTTTGAGTATTTTAAGAAACTCTAGGTGTCGGGTTCAAATCGCACAAAGCTATGCCATCTTTTTTGAAGCAGTACGGCATCCATTATCGTTGTTTTTCGAAGGCGGTACAAATCTGGAGAGTTTTGGGGCGTTTGAATTCTCCCTCCTGCTCATCTTATGGCGCCGCAAGCGTAAAGGGGATTTAGGGTTTCGGTTGGTTTGTTTTAGTGTTTTCATTCTTTATTTCTGAATATTGCAGCTGGGTTGCATCTCCAAAGTTAATTTCTATTGCTTTATGAGGATATTTGTGTTTTTTAATACATGTCTATTGTTATTGCCTTATAGATTATTTTGTTCTTTATATCGAGGTCTTCTGTACAAAATTTCAAGGTTTTTTGTATTGGACGGGATTAGGCTTGGTAGGTGGTTGTGGATTTAGGTTGAGGTTTTACAGATTATGCAAGGCTTAGATTCTGAGGCTAAGGGTTGTAGGCAGCTTATACTTACATTCCTGTTGGTATGCCTTTTCTATTACAGATGCACCGCATTCCCTCGCTTCTACATGGGTTTCATAGCCTTTATAGTATTGTCTTATATGGGCCGAGCCGTGGCTGTTCTTCTCGTGCAAACTCTGTCAGTTCCTATCGACTGTATCACTTTAGGGATAGTCCTGTTTAATTTCTCTGTAGTGGGGGTGCTCGCTGTGTTTATGCGAAATGTGCTCATTATTTTCAAGCAGGGGTACTTGGTTTTGATAGGCCTGCTTGTTGCATATTGGTTTACCGCCAATGTTTCCTATAAATATGCATTTATTAGCCTTGGTCTCTTCCATTTCCAAATCCTCACCACTAATTCTGTCCAGACACGTTCTTCTAACCCTATTCTCTGTTTTTCAATAGCCTTATCTAATTTCAATTTCTCTCGCAGCTCATTTATTATTTGCGGAAAATTTAGATCAGAAATATTTGCTATTATTGTGATTTGATTTTTATATATAGTTCTATATTTGTTTAATGCAATAATACTTCACAAAAGTTAAAATAAACACAAAACCCTAGCCCATAGAAGGTTTATTTTTATCTTTCAGTGTACAGTTAGATTTTCAGCACTACGTATACTCGATGCCTATTTCAAGTGTTCCACACACTTTGGCAATGGCAAGAATATAAAAAATAATACTATAATGTTGGTAGATAGGTTCGATACCACAATACAAATTTAAAATTTCCTCACTATAGGGATTTAAATTTTTGTAGAAACTTGTTTTCAACAACATTTTAAAAATCATATGGGTTAGTAGTAGCTTTTCCTAGAAGCTATGATTTGGATTTAAGGGGAAATGTCCTCAGAAATTATTACGTGTATATTACTGAATTTGATATGCATTTGTAGTTATGACAGATCCCTATACACCTTTGAGATTTCAGTATATCAAATGCTCTCATTCTTTTGTATATTTATTCTGTTGAATTTACTATTTGCGTAGAGTGTGTCTAATAACAATCAATTATCTACTTGCTAATTCTTTTTCAAATGAAATCATTCTTTTTTCTTTATCAAAATTGTAGTTGCGATTGTAATGCTGACTCTTTTAGAGATCCTGATAGGATATGCTTTTTAATTGTTAGTAGGATTTAGCTTCTTTTATGATGAATACAAATTCATCAAAGAAAATTCTCCCACGAATCCAGTCAGGTTTCATAAACATAGAGCGCCTCTATTAAGTTCATAACAAGCTCCACTATCAACAAGGACAGATAAGAATAGGTTCAGGTATAGTGTAAGCTTTCACTCATAAGCTAGCTAATAATATAATTCATATATCTGGTTCTCACTGCTGAGCTCTCGGTCTTTTGTATATTTATTCTGTTGAATTTACTATTTACATCAAGTGTGTGTCAGAAGGAAACAAGACGAGGGTAATTGTGATTGCCCTGTCAAACATTAACACAAAAATATGAAAGCATGGAGGAGGCACGAAGGTGTGAGGAGATCTATAAGAAGAAAGGTGTTCTCATTGAATACCATGAGCGCAGGTTATGCACAATATCGATTTGTTGAAAAGGCTTTAGAAACTTCCAAGAAAATGCAATTGGCAAAGTGTAAATCCCGATTCCACAACCATTGCCAATATCCTCCCTGCCCATACTGAATGGGAGCTTTTGGAATGGACTATGGAGGTCCACAAAGGCATAAGGGTTAGAGGAATTTTACACGCACTATTTTGGAGGAAAAGAGAAGAGTCGGAGAGTATCTGAGAATTGGGTGGGGATTGATTGGAGCCACTTTTGGGAGTGATTCATTGTCTAAACAGGGAGGTGTTGCATCTGGAAATTCACCATTCACATACGTTATTATTGATGAGCAAACTAAGATTTGTACATGTATTTATTCACCTAGGAGCCCTTCTATGATTCTACAAGATCTTTTTGTAGCAAGCTTGTCATATGATTTGATTGGAGCAAGAATTGTGTTCTTCAATATTAGTAATCACATTTTGTGATACGAGTGGCTACCGTGAGCCCTTGTAAACTAAGAGCTTATGTGGTCTCTATTTTATGCACTCATATAATTAATGAACACATTTCTACTAGTCTGGTTAATTTTGCCTACTAACTAGATGAATTTGTAACAACTGTGAAGTTCCTCGACCAAAACCTCGATATTGCCTTCCCTAAGCCAGATCATAGCATCCTCCATATTTCCTTTGTTTGACTACATATATCTATCATTGCAAAAGACCGCCCTTCAAACTAGAAGTTATTGATTGACCCCTAAATTTGAAGTGGTCTATATGAACCTTAGAGCCTAAGGAAGCAACTTTCTAAACTAGACTAATATTTAAATATTATGTTTGTACTTTAAGGGAAATAAGATGGCAAGAAGTTCCGAGTCAAATCTTTAGCTGAGATGATGCTATAATATGAAATGAGAATACGAAATAATTAATGTGTCTTCATGGTTGCATAATATTGTAAACTTGAACAATATCTTGAAGTATCTATGTTTGATTTCGATAGAGTATCCGTGTAAACTTTGTATATTGATGAATGTATTGCTAGCTTGGTATTGCAAGGTGAATTGGGATTGCTATAAGGTCCTATTAGGCTTGAAGAGTGCTAATCAGTAAGTATGAGGGATTGACGTCCTTTTTCGCTAGAAAATTATTGTTGTGAATCTAACAATTAAGGTCATATTTAATATAAGAATATCGGGATTGCATTAAAATGTTTTCTAACTTCCTTATAATACATTATGTTTATCTTCTTTTGAAACACTAATTATGCTATTTTTCAATGTGCAGACACAAAACAACTCTAAAATAAATTGCTGTCTGCAACTCCCCAGAAATATACTGTGTACAGACGATCATTGTGTACAGAGATGCAACCTTCTATCCTTAGTTTGCTATTGCCCAGAAATGTATGTTTTCTCAAAAAATCATTCTGTAGAGGCACTGACTAAGGTCACAAGTCACTATCATTTGGATTGCACTTGGAGTCATGGGAGTTGAAGCAATTATAACATAGCCATTAGATCTTCATGCTTTTTTCAAGTTTATAGGTTTGGCTCTTCTCAGCCATATGTTGCCTGCTGCAATTCCACCGTGCTCTTATTTGTGTTTTTGCAAGCCAGATGATGAAAACAGAATTTCTTGGCTTTAGCAATGAAAAATATTCACAGACCCTGCCAGATGGCCAGTGCCCATCTTTTGTTCCTGTGAATGATGAGAACAACAACGATTCTGACAATGAAAACATCTATACTAGTATCCAAAGAGAGGACCTTGTTAGAATATTTCATACCTTGGATAGCAACAAAGATGGCAGTGTAAGTGCAGAGGACATACTGAATGCTTGGCCTTTAGTACCTTTGTGATGATAATATGCAGATAATGATGGGTTTGCAGGAGCATATGAGCTGTGATGATTTTTGCAAACTTTGCCTCAAGAAGTCCTGCTAAGCCTGAGACTGAGAGAAAGGCAAGACTTGCAGAATTGTGAAACAATGATTACAAGATTTCCATATTGTTTATATAATGCCTTCTGACTGTTGCCTCTCTCTTATATGATCCCCTTTTTTTATGGTTTATGTATATTATTTTATATGCACAATCTGTGAGCAGTTAAGTGTTATATCTGTTCGCATAGAAATCATCAATACACCAATAATATTAACAAATTTATGAGTGATGTATAATATTAAAATTATTTTTGAAAACTTGCCAGTGACATCTATTGAACCTGGGTGTTTCTAATTTATCTTTCACTCAATCTTGAATTCTCAGTAGAGAAAATATACCTTGCTTAAAGTTTTATACAGTGTCTCACAAACAGGGAGATATTAGAAAATTTCAGAGGTAATCCAATAGGTGAGAGATTAGAAAATTTCAGAAGTAATCCAATAGATTTCATTAGCTCCTGGGAGGATAAAAGGCCAATAAAGTTCAGGTAATTATATAATATTATCGGCGTATTCCTTGCAGCTCCCCCGATTGCAAGTGCTAGTTTATTTTGTTGACAACATTATATTTTATAATATTGTCATGTGTACAGAATAAAAATAATAATAATAAAATTAAAGAGAAGCTTGCTTTAGATGCATTCCATAAAAAATAAATGTGAATGCTCAATAAACAACAATATAAGAGGGATTTGGAAAATATCCCAGTGAGCATTAAAAATAAAGTAAGTAATTGAAAGTTCTTTGAATCCAAAACAGAAGGAAAATTTTAATTTTTAATTCATTCAAATGAAAAAGAATTTAGCTACATTTTCTTCAATGCAGATTGGGCAAACTATTCTATTTTGTTTTATCTGATGTTAAAACGGAATGAGAAATGATCATCGCAGTCTCAGTCTGATCATTGCAAAGAATTAACCCTGCACACATACAAACCAATGGCAAAAAATTTATCTGCCCAGTTCCTGTGATTTTATAACTTCAATTATAAATTACTCTTTTAATGATAACTTTGAAAAAAAATAGAGGGAATAATAATCAAAGAAAAATAAGATCTGCTCTGTGAATACGCAGCAATAAAACAAAAACTCCTAGCTGTTCACTGAGTTAATAAAATAAAGGAGATAATTTAGAGGCTATGCCCTGTTAGGATATCATATAAGCTGAATCTTGCCCCATGGATAGGGTTTGTTTCTGTACCTACATACGGCTCCCTTAGAAATATACCCAATACCCACTCTGTTTTCTGCATTTCACATAAAAATGGGGCAATCTAAGAATCCAGGTTTGTAAGATGATAATAATAAAGAAGAATATGCAAAAAGAGTATGTAGTAAACTGGTTAAAAAGAAAAATCAAATGGCTAAGATGCCCTTTAGTGGACATCAAGAATCCTCCCCTACATTTCGAAATGCCTTACTCTGTGCAGGCAGCACTGTGGTCCAACAAGCGCTATAATAATCCTTATATTGTATGTCCTTATTCCTTCGTGCAGCCACCATAGACGGCGCCCAACACTCCACTTAGGGTTTCAAGGTTCAACCTATGCCTTATTTTCCACATCGGCTAAGTCTTTAAACATTAAAATCTGATTCGGCCTGGTTGCTGATCATTGTAATTTTTTATTGTTTATTCTCCAATAAAAGAAAAACCATTAAAATCTTGCAGGAGTTAAATAAGTTTAAGACATAAGATAAATAAAATAAAATAAAGAGAGGAATATTAAATGTCCACTGGCATAGCTTTAGTATTGCCGACATGAAACTTATTATTCTGATATTGATATCTATCTTAACCTGCCCTGAACAGCTACTATGAATGGGTTCTATGAAATTAATATTAGCCTTTAGTGATTTGTAAATTATGATATTCATAAATAATGGAGAATGGGGTATTAGTAATAATATTAATCATAAGTTTGCCTGGGTAGCGGAGTTGGCTTGGGCCATGGGTTTGCCCCCATAGGTCTCAAGTTCAACCCCCACTCTCACGGACCCACCGTGCAGATTAGTAATCCAGGTACTTTATAAATTTTACTACATGTTATCAATCTATTATTGTAAAACATAATAATTAATTTAATCATGATACTATTAATATTTTAGGGTTGTTCTAGATATTGATTAGAGTCAACAAAAAACAATTTTATCAATATAAATATTTTGGTGATAATCAATATTACTATTATTGTTAGATGGAGAAGTAATTTTGTTATCTTTACAGATTATCATTAAGTTGTTCATTTACAATCATTTTGTTAAGAATTGGATAATATTATTATTAATATTAACAAAGTGATTAAATGATGAAAACATCATTGTGAATGTATAGTGATTTCTTAAATAATAATACTCTTTTATTATGTTTAAAGTATGTTTAAGTAATAACATTATTATTGTCTAGTTGATTAATTGACAATAGTCATATTTTTCATAATATTAAGTATCTTTTGATGTTTAAATGATTGTTCAAATAATACCCATGTGAATTTAAAGCATGGTTTATATATATATGATAGTCCAACTTATCATGATAACAAAGAAACTTGAAGCTTCAACTCAAATGTTTATATTTGAATGTGATTTAATTGTCTTTGCAAAATTAATCAACATGAATACTTTTCTACCTTTAGTTGTAAAATTTTAAACATTTATTTAATGATTGTTATTTAACTTGCAAAAGAATGGATAATCCATTTTAAGAATAACAATTCACGCTTCATGCTAACTTTCTAATCAATATTTAAATTAAACTATTCTAATTTAAACTAATTATTTCCATGGGTGATCTCAGCAACATATTTAAGTATTATGAACTCAATAGATATCAGACATCTATTAATCTAACCTATCCTAACAAAATGGTGACCTTAGTCATACTAATACTTAGCAGAGGAAGATTAATAGTGTTGAGATTATTCATGGGTGAAATACTGCTTCTCTACTGAGGGATTATAAATTTAAATAATTGGTATGCTTGATTGAATCAACTTAGAGTGATAATTAACTTAATTAATGGATTCAATTTTTTTTTTAGGCATTTCTAGTGAAAATAAATTTGGCATGACACTTTCTCTACCAATTGGCATCAACTCAAAGAGTTTAAACTATGAATCATGCCTATTCTGTCTGTTTTGTTGCAAGAATCTTCGTTTCTATGTGAACATAAAATCTTTTTCTTTACAGAAGGATGAATATATAAAACTTATATTAAATAGGTTTCAGAAAATAACGCAAGATTGGAAGTACAGAGCTGCCACTCTCGCAACCAACTTCCAAAACACTAGTACTATCATCTACTTTCAGTAACTCTAGGAATTATTTTCACAAATACTTGTGTTCCTTGAAAAATATTCCTACAGAATGGTGTTGATGAAAGCTCTTCCATGCATCTTTGTTGTTGGGTTCCTCAACTACTTCGCTTAACTTGGTTATATGTGGGTGTAAGCATTGGTTGTCTGATTTTGTTTCAATTTCATTTCTCAGGTCTTCCCACCCAAAATCTTGGTAAAAATATGAAGTATTCCCACTGTTTTCTCCTCCAACTTCCATCACAGTGTCTTTATTTTCCATTTTCTTCCAAGGCCACTACGAGTCTCTTTATTATGATTGCAAAGGTTTTATCCAGCATCCCAAATATACCCATAATGGAAATATGTTCAATGATCCACTTGTATTAAAATATCCCCTGTTTTCAAACAATGAAAGAACCTTATATTGCGTAGGACTTCTAACTAAAACCAGTGATACCCATTATCACCCCTATACACTTCTTAGAATCCAGTTCTTGGTCAATGGCCGCCTTGTCAAACTTTCCTTACCATTTTCGATTAATTTCCCTGTCACTTATTTATTCTGTCCTTGGGTAGAGAGCTGACGAAGTTGATGCGACCAGAAAAGAGTGGGGAAAAGTTGTAAGTGAGACGACTTTATTCAAACCTAAAATAGGGGAGAGGGGCCCATAGTGGAGCACAATAACTTCATGTTTTTCAAAATTTTACATGGAAATTTCAAATCACTCTCAATTCTGTACAAAGTTTATTTGGCAACTCATGTGCTTCTATATTTCATTTTAAGGCCACATCATCAAATATGATGCCACATCAGCATGCTTTTTGTTGAGGTATCTAGAAAGGCCCAAAATAAAGTGAGACGGATAGTGATGCACTAAGCAATGTTTTATTGGTGCGCTGATGTGGCATCACATGATTTGTCACTTTGCATACTCTATGGATAAAAAGTGTTTTGCAATTGGATATTAAAATGCTCCACTATGGGACCCACTAAGGACTACTTCTATCCCCACTATTGGACCCTGCTCCATTATAGGCCCCTCTCCCCTACTCTATTGTATCTATGAAACATTTACTAATCGGTCCGGTATGTAGGTGGTCATTAAAGCACCACACCGAGTCTCACATGCTATCAATCTTGAGTTGCACTCTAATCATTCATTAGTTTGGCCATAATTATCACAAATATAATATTTTCTATACAATATAGGGGAGAGGGCCCAATAGTGGTGCACCCTAACTTTATGGGTTGACATAGCAATGAACGAGTGTATTTCATTTCACCCACATAGACCAAGAAAAAAGGTGTCATCAACATGCTTTTTGTTGAGGGGTCATAATAGACCCCCCAAAAAAGTTAGACCGATAGTGGTGCATTAAGTCATGGTTTTTCGTGTGTCAATGTGGCATCATATGCTTTGTTGCTTTCTCAATGGAATTGGCATATTTTGTTCAACTGTTGGGCCCTCTTTTACAATTACTAGTTCCATACTTTTAAAATATTGAGCTTTGAATGTACATGTACTATGACAACTATTGGTACCCACGCCACTATTGGACCCTCTCCCCAAAATGTGGGTGTTGTAGAGGTTGAAACTATGATCTAGACACACAAGATCTATGTGAACGCCCAAAGCCCAGATTCCATAACTCATGTACATTCAAGCAATTATTTCTGTTCGATCAAATTAATGCTATGTTTTGTTTTCTTGGAGATCAATCTGCTTTATTATATATTTATTAAATTTCTAGTAATGTTGCAATTAAGCCATAAATAAGAGATTTCATGTATCTATCCATGAAGTCTCCATATGGCAGTAAGATTGACTAGCATTTTTTTTGCAACAATCCAGCATTGAAACTCAATGCCTACATCGATTTTATGGGATAGTGTACTTGCATTCAAAGTTGAATTCACTCTAACCTCTACGGAACAAATTGATCCATAAACATATTTGTTAATAGTAGTAATACTCCTATAATCCAATTATATAATCATAATATAGTTCATTTTATTTTGAATACACAACCACAACATAATCCTATTTTCCACCAACTCCAATAGTCATAACACAACCAAGCCCATAGTTGTAACATATTCCAATTTCAATCAAGTCAAAGAATCATAGCATAGACTTATTTTCCATGAGGACCAAAATCAGATTATATTATTTTTTTATCAAGTCTAAGCTTTAGATATCTTTCTTATCTATCATTATAGAAATCCACCTTTGTATTAAGTCAATAGTCTTGTTAATATGGTTTTTAACACACCAAAATACCTGCAAGTTATGAAATCTATAGGTTGGAATGAAAAAGGTCATTTTCATACTTGATAGGTGACAATCCTTAAGAATATTTGTTAAACACTAATAAAATAACATAATAAATACAAAAGGTCCATCAAAATCTCTTTAGTTAGAATTGAACTTTGGTTGATGTATTCACAAGAGCTATATCATAAGTTGATGCTTTAGGAATTAAAATATGATAGCTAATAAAGAGCTACCATATTTTAAAAGAACGAAGTTATACGAGTATGAATAAATATAAAGAATTCAAAAGAATGAAGGTATACCTTCTCAATAGAGAATCTCAAAAAAATTATCCCTTGTATAGGCAATAAAAATTCAAAATACAAAAAATCCTGATTTTCCTTTTCCAAAATGTACAAATAAATAATTATCCAAATCTGAAGAAAAAGTCACAATAGAATTCTTCAGCTTCTCACAGATGCAGAATATTAAAATACTGTTCTTCCTTAGATGTGTTTTCCTAAACAGAGAGCTGACAACCTGCTTTGAAATTTAGGTTTCAAGTTGAGCTGAAACCTCTGTAAGACCCATAAACATTCTAGTAAATGCATATATTAAATCTGTGATAAACAAAAACTCATCTTTCATTAGATTTGAGAAGCTACAGTTAACCATCGTTACCCACCATGGACAAAATGCATAGAGGTCTACAATTTTCTTTTGGCACTAGACAACTGAACAAGATTTTTTTTTGTGAAATCTGATCTCACTGGAAAATCGTGAGGAAAAATGAACATTCTAATAAATGCATATATTAAATCTGCAATAAACAGAAACTCATCTTTCATTAGATTTGAGAAGCTACAGTTAACCATCCTTACCCACCATGGACAAAATGCAGAGGGGTCTACATTTTGCTTTTGGCACCAGACAATTGAACAAGAAATTATATTTGCCTATTCAAATAAAATGTTGCCTAGATTTTAAAAAGGCCAAAGTACAGACATAAGACATATGAGTATTATGTAGATATCATGAACAAAACAATACCACAAGTTACAGTAAGTAGTGGTGAGATCATATTGAGATGAGGCACCGAAGCGTCTTCTCTGGGTGGTGGGCATCAGAGAGGGCATTTTCTTATTCTTCAGTAGGTAGAGAAAGATTCAAGTCCAGGTTTAACTTATTACAATTAGTTTTTGACTCAAAACAGTCTGTATCCATCATTGTCAATGATGAAAAAGGGTAATCATCCTCAGGCCCTGCGTTGCACACATTGGTGGGTCTTCTCACATAAGCATGGGTCCACTGTGGTGGGGTTGGTATCTTGCATGGGGTTGGTCTCCTTCATGGGGTTGTGGCACTCCATTCGATTTCGGCTTGAGGCAAAAAATTAGTTTTGGCCTTGTCGCCTCTGAGAGATATGGCAGCCCTATCATAAGCACTAACAACAGCCAGAAAAGATGTCAATTTAAATGTAAAAGGTTTTTCTTAACGCAAAATATTCCTCCGCTGCTTTTACTGTATAACGCCTCTCGGTATAATAAAAGGTAAATAACATTAAAATCATGAAATTTTCAAATTATACTTAGAAATGTATAAATTATCTTTAATTGATTATATAAAATATTACATAAATCTTTTTATAAGATTGTTATCAATTTATTATAATTATTAATTATTAGTATTAGTCAATGAACAATAATAAAAATTAAAATTATTAAATTTGTATTTTTATTGTTTCTAGATTCCATTGTATGCAAGAAACTAACTTATTTCAAAATAAAATAAATAATCTGAAATCAGATAATGTATAGGAAAAAAGCTCAAGCTCAAACTCAGTAAGTATTTATATAGTAATTACATCAATTATTTTGTACCCTAAAACTTTATAGGAGAAAAGGCACAGGAGAAAACTACCTTGTTGTTTTTAATTAGATCATCAGAGGAGGGATGAGGAGAAAGCATTGGAGGGATGAGGAGAAAGCATTCCAGTGGTGTCGAGCTCCATTACAAATCTTCTGCAACTCACCTGACTAACTTCTTACATAATCACATTATTTATCGTGCAATAAACCAGCAATAATAAAGACACGTAGGTTGCTGACGTGTAGAGATTTGCAGAAATATATTGACAAGTTATAAAATGTATGTGCCACAAGTTATAACTCTGTGGGACAAGTAGCATATGACCTCCACGGATATTTGTCCTGCACACGTGTCAATTAAAATTAAAATCAATAAATGCTCTTTGGAAAAATGTTTTTTAAATTTGGAAACTATACTATTTAATACTGCTTTTCAAAACGTTTTCTATCAAAATAATTAATAATAAAATAGTTTTAAGAAAATTTATATTTCATAATAAAAAAAAAAATATTTATTACTGCTAATTTTGAAAATAAAAGTTATAAAAAATAAATATTTATACTTATTAATATATTAATTTTTATTTTTATTTTATATTATTAGTTATTTTAATAGTAATATATTTTATGATTAGTTTCTTGTTATTTTTCATTGTTGTGTCTATATTTATTAAATTATCAACTTTTGTAATGTGATTTTTTTTTTTTTCAAATTTGAAGTTTGGTTGGTGAACCTCATTGCTAAATCTACATTATATTTTGTATGAAGATTTATCCTTTCCAAATTATACTAAACTTCTACTGTATCATATTGTTATGAGAATTTTTCCCCGTGGAAGAAAAAGAAAAAGAAAATAGAATAAAAGTTAATAAATATAAGAATTAATGTAATAGTTCAAGAAAGAAAATGTAATAAAATAATAATTAGAGTTTTCATGGATGTGTGAAAACTAAATTATTGGGGGACATGAAAAAAAAAGGAAAATCAAGTGGAGCACATTGCGGGAATAGGGTTTCAGGTTAGCAGGCTGTGAGTAGGACGGAGAAGGGGCACTCCTACAGTGGGTGTCCAACCTGGGTACAAGTGCGTGTTGTTTGAGGAATAAATTTGTTTTAAACCCTTTGAGTTTTTGAATTATATGCAATTTAATTTCAAAGTCTTTAATTGAGTTTTAAATATTATATTAAATTTTTGTATGAAATTTTATTTTTTTAATCTATAGAAATCAATTTAAAACATTGCATTTAAATTTGGGAATTAGTCTGAGCCTTCCCAATTCTCAATTAATTTTGTTGCATTTATTATTGAAATATATATATATATATATATATATATATATATATATATATAAATTTATAAATAATAATAATAATAAATAGATAGATTAGATTTTATAATAGTTCACATTGATTCTTATATTTTTTTTTTATCAATTATTTATTATTTTCAAAGTTAAATAAATAGATAAACTAGATTTTATAATAGTTTAAATTGATTCTTGATTTCTTTATCAATTATGTATTATGTTTAAAAGGTTAAAATATCTAGGTTAAAATATTTAAGGATATTTACTCTTTTTAAATTAAAATTTTAATAATAAAATTACTCATTTACTTTTAACCTTTCAATTTCTTTATTCACAATTTGTTTCATCATCTAAAATTACTCATTTACTTTTTACTTTTCAATTTCTTTATTCACAATTTGTTTCATGGGATGATTCTTTTAAATTCAAGTTATTTATAAATTTTCAAGGAAACTAATTTAAAAGAAAATCAAATAAAATTTCATTCAAACCTATTTTATTTTATTTTTATTTGGAGTAACTTATGGTTTTTGAATTTACATCAAACTTCAAATTGGAAAATAAATAAATAGAAACCTTCCATACTAATTTTCCTTCAGGTATGGTAGATCTCCAAATAATTACCATTCATAAATTTTGGAAAAGTTAGTTTGTAATTAAATATTCACTTCCTAGAAAGACAAAACTATTTTTTTTTTTCAACCGAGTTACAACTAGCATAGATTTCCCCCATCTTGACGATAGTGATTAAAAATTTGTGAATGTTGTACTACAACTCTTTATTGCTCTACAAATTACTATTTCAATCTGCAACTTCTGCGCTGAATCCTCACATAATAAAATTGGTTTTACATTGCACACACATATTATATTATCTCCAACTTCTGCGCTAATCCTCACATAATAAAATTGGTTTTACATTGCACACATTGGGACTTCCGCACTAATTTTTTTAGATATTATATTGGGAGTGACATTAAATTTAACCCTCTAAATTGATTCACATTTTGAAACCTTAGTTTCACCCTTAGTTTCAACCTTTTATCTTTTGAGTTTTCTTTTGCAAGTTTAAAAAAAAAAAAAAACTTTTAAAACAATCAATATTGATTTAATTCCTTTACATAAACATATTGGCCTCACATTTAGAGCAACCAAAAAGATTATGAGAATTTAAAGAGGACCAACCAAGCATTAATGCAAGAAGTTGCTGCATTAGCTACCCAAGTACAACAACTTAGGCAAGAAGCACTAGAACAAAAAGGACTAAACAATGTAGAACTATGGGAAAGCAAGAAAAGTTCAAAGACAAGTAGGGAAAGAAGCAAAAGTAAATAAAAAAAATCTAGGAAATGACCAATATCATCAGAGGAAGACTCAACTTCCAGTGATAGCACTTCTCACACTTCCGAATCTGAATCCTCTGAAGATGATAACAGTAAACAAACACAAAAAGAATTAGACAAGTTTGCTCAAAAGATTAAATTACCAAAGTATAGTGGCAATACCAACACTGGAGAGGAAGCAGAACAATGGCTAACCAACTTAGAAAGATACTTCAAATTGCAAAACACTAGTAGTTATAGTAGGACTTAGATTTCCATGTATCAACTTAAAAATAGTGCCTTGAATTGGTGGAAAGATATAATTTGATGTCAAAAACTAAAAGCCAACAAAGTGAAATGGTCACAATTTAAACAATTGTTTTCACAAAAATACCTTTCTGATTTCTTCATACAAGAAAAGAGAACTGAGTTCTTTGAATTAAAACAACGAGGGCAATCACTAAATGAATACAAACAAGATTTTGAAAGGCTCAATAGTTTTGTACCATTCTTTGAAGGACATGATCAAGTGGTTCAATTCATAAATGATTTAAGACATGCATACCAAGCTAATGTATGGTGTGGTAAACCCATCTTAGTAGATGAAGCAGCCCAAATTGTAGAAAAGTTTGAAACACTTGATCAAATTTCAAGGCAAGCTAGGTAAAAGCGTAAAAGAAAGCATAATGAATTTGGTCAAAAGAAAGTCCATTGTCGATTCACCAAGATGGATAGACCCAACCGAAATAAACCAACACCTCCTAAAATAAAATGTTGGACTTGTGGTGAGAACCATTACCAACATTGTTGTCCTCACAAACAAGAAGACTATAAACTCAAAACAAGGGCATCACTACCTCTACTCCACAACCCAACATGAAGATTTATGCAGCCATTGATGCAAGTATGGTGCATTTTCAACCCTCCTTAATTGAAATTAAAGGATTCATACATGGTCATCCCATTATCTTTCTTGTTGATTCTAGTAGTAGTCATAATTTTATCTCTCCTAAAGTTGTCTCTAAACTAAAAACTGCATCTAAGTTAATTGAGCCCTTAGCAATGGAAATGGAAGATGGTAGAATAGTAAAATAAACTGGTACTCTTATTGAAAAATTAGAATTTGAGTTAGATAACTTTGTAACATGTGATCATTTCCATGTATTGAATCTTGGTAAATATGATGCTATTCTAGGTATGAGTTGGTTGGAAAGTGTAGACACGTGAAATTGACATCACCCATATTCAACTAATCATACTCGCTTGTCAATTAAATAAAGCAAGGTATTTAAATTGAATAAATTAACTTTATTTAATTTAATCCTATCACCATCTTTTTAATTAAATAAATCAAACCTTTATTTAATTAAATATGAAATCACCTTTCAACTCCCTTTGATTTAATTTAAATCCCTAAATCTAAGTCAAATGGGTCAAAGCATCTAATCATCATTTTAACTAAGCTAATCCTATTTTATCTAATCTAACCACCCATCACATCCTCTAGATTTTCCCACTTGCATGAATAAAACATTTTAATTCATTTATAAAATCATCATTTTCTCTCAACAAAGCATCTTTGAGAATATTCCTCAAGTTTGAATATGAAGACAAGTTGACTTGTCCCTTCCAGCATGGCAATAACTTCTCTCTTACATGTCCCCCACTTAGAATTTAACTCTCAAATTCAAATTTGAATCTCCCCCTCTTTGGAAAATTGACCAAAACTTGCACAATCCTCAACCACTCACAAGGTGACAAGTGGCTTCATCTCATTGGTCAATCTTTATCCCACATTGCTCTATTTTGAGCACTCTTAGAATTTGACAATTTATAAATAGAAGACTTCATTCTTCAACAAATCCTCCACAATCTCATGCAAAATCACTCTCTTCAATTGAGAACTAATTTTTCCCACCTCATATCATCTTCAAAGCAGTTTCATATCAACATATCATGGAGTTTAGCAAGAAACACGAATCCACTATGAAATAAAGTTTGATTCATGTTGTTTATATGCTTATTTAGTTTTTCTTGCTGTTTTGATATCTTATTTAGCATATCTAACATGATACAATATTTCATAGGGATACTAGATTTGTTATGTTTTATTTGACTTCAATAATAATGCTTGTCAAAGATTAACATTATGCAAATTTGGTATCCACATAATGGTGCTAGAAGGAGGACTTTTATCTTTTGAATCTTTATGGGTTTGTATACAAGTCTTTATATGTTGTTCTTAATGTACTGGGATTGTATATGGGTTTCTGCATGTTCTTAAATTTATGGGGTTTGAATTTGAGTCCCTGTTTTGCAATGCTCTCCAATTGCTCTTGAGAGAGCCTTTGAGGTGCATGAGCTTCTCGGTGCATAAATTCCTAAAGCCTTTTCAACAAGTTCATTTTGGGAAAATCCTTCAATCACTACATTCTGTTGAAAGTTGTGGAATACAACTTTACACCTACCAATTGCATTAGCCTTAAATTTTTAATAGCCTTTTAACTGAAATTTTGGCACAGGAAAGGAGGCTGCAAACAAAATAGTGGAATTCAGCTTTACAAGAGAACATATTTCTTTGAAGTATTCTGTTAAAAAGCTTGTGTACCCTCTTTTTGCTTCTATTTTGGCATAGGCTGGGTCGATGCTGGAATAGTTTGTGGAATTCTATTTTACACCTGCCAATGGAATTTGCTTGAAAGTGCCTAAAGTCTCTTCATCGAATCCCTGCTACACGTAAGCCGTCTCTTTTAGGCATTCTATCAAACAGTTCACGTGTCTTGTCTATGTTTTCATAGATTACAGTTGCTTGAAAGTTTTTAAAGCATTTTCAACACACTTTTTGGTGCATATATCTGACGATGATTGCATTCCATAGGATTAGTTTTCCTAGAGGCACTCTGTGAAACCATTCGTGTTTCTTTTCCATGTGTCCTTGTTGTTGCTTGCATTTTTTTTACCAGGGTAGTTTGCATCTGCAACATATGACAAAAGCATACCTATCATATATATTGTCCAACGAAATTCCCCTTCTAGCACATTTTGGCATAGGTACAAATAGATTTCTAAGGCCCCCAAAGTTGGATCAACACCAAAGAATGGTGTTTGCATAGAAGTTTTCAAATGTTGTTTAGAGTGGGAAACAAGTAACAAATCTTATCTTGATCTCCTTCGAACAATATCATAAATGTATTGATTGCAGCTATCATTTGAAGTCTGTATTTAATATTGATGTCATAATATTTGTTGTCTTCATGCTGTTATGAACAAGAATATTGGGCGTTGCTTGCACCATACTTACACACTATTTAGATGCAGATATTTTGATAATGATATGACATTCTAAGTCTGGCGCATACAACATACAAGATCGAATGTTGAAGTCTGGGCACCTCCTCATGAATAGAAAGTTAAGTTTTCTTTTTTCTTAATTCTTTCTATGATGCACATTAGCTAAATATTTAGCACACTGAATCGACATTATTCAAAATTGTCCTGTGTTGATATTAAATGAGCATCTGCATTGTGCCTGTAGTCTTTGAATGACATTAATAGCTGAACAAATCTCATCAAATCGAAGTTTTATTCTGCAAAAGAAAAAGATACACATTTAGTATTGAGACAGATTTCAATGAAGTAATGAAAACAAGTCATCTCTAGCTCAATTCATTAATATTTTCTCTGCCAATCAATTAGAAACATATCAAAATTAAAGATGAGCTATTTATTACAACCATTGTTGACTTTTGTGGGAATTGATGAAGTATTTAATATTCTGCTTGTGTTTGAGATTTGAGATCGGTTGTTTTGAGTGTGTGTTATTTTTCTAACACACATTATATACGCTTCTATAGTTTGTTATGATAATTACACTCTCATTTATATTTAGACGCTCGATGATCTCAACAAATTTCTAGAACAAGTTGTTTTTAATACAGTAAAAGTTGAGGACCCGCCATATTTCTAGCGGTATATTATATTCTCCAACAAGTCCTTTTATTGCCCATGCAAAGCATTGAAATCAAATATCTTGCTGACTTGTCCCCCAAACATAATCCAAAATTTTCCAAAACATGTGGATAGAAGAATTGCAATGTTTACAATGAACACTTTGACTTCTTGTAATTATCCATCAATGTTGCTGCAGTAGAAGAACATTTCTTTTCAAGGCAATCAATTCCATTATCTCTTGTAATAAGAGCTGCTTGTTTATATGCCTCAAGATAACTCCCAAAACTAGTATTTCCAATTAGCATATTCAAGGGAATAACTATATATAAAGGTCAAAAGAGTGAGGGTTCACAAAAAATTGTTTTTTTTTTTTGTTTTCAGAGATAGTGATGCACAATTAATTCAATTAATTGTTGTTGTCACTTTAAATATAGTTAAAGGTCATGAGCAGTTTTTACTATTATTGTTTAATTGTTATTCAATCTCAAAATTGATGTTTCTCTACATTAATGATAAGATTTGAAAGCTAACCTTTGATGGTTTTGTAGAAGAAAACAACAATTACTAAGAGGGTTGAATCATGAAGGCTGGAAAATGATTGAATAATTGAAACAACCTAGAGCACTCATGTGTTGGATAATTGATGGAGTAGAACGGTGGAAAAATCTAGAAGAAAGCAAGCCTATTTGAGTTGGAGAATTAAACTTTAAACTTAAAAGCATTTTTAAATGCTTATCAAAATAGCCTAGAACATTTGTGTGTCACTTTCATTTTCTATTTTAGAACAAATCACTTCAAATTTGGGTGTAAAATGAATCATTGTTTGATTTTTTTTTCAAAGTTATGCTCAAACTAAACCCTAGAAACTTACTAGCTTTTGGATTTGGCTAAAATCAAACAAGCAACTTCACACTTCATTTTTTGATGCTTAAAATGAATTCATCATTGCTTTGAGGCTTAAAATGAACATGTGTTTTTCGTGTTTCATAATCTCTTATGCAAAACAATCTTATCTAAACAGGTGTATGCACTTCTCTCGCACTTCACAGTGATCTTGAGAATAAAAAGTATTTTTGATGACATTAAGTTGCATAAAATATTTCATCCACACTTCCTTTGGGAACTAAAATTGAACAAAACACTTTGCGAGTGTGAGTAAACCTATTTCATGTGTTCTCCCTTTATTTCTAAATGAAGGTTGATCAAACTATGAATATGTTTAATCACTTTTGTCTATCTTAGAGGGCCTTCCTTGGGGAAAAATTATCCACCCAAGGGAATGCCTCAACTGGTAACACTCTAAAGCCAAGAGTATTTCCAGTTGGGATATAAATGTGGGCACTAGAGTAAATGCTAGTATCATGTGGTTGACTCCAACAAGATGGATCTGAAAAGGGACTCTCATGGTATGGGTGAATCTCCACGAATAGAAAGTTCGAACTAAAAACCTTGTTTGTAGTTACCAACCAGTCCATCCAACGATTTTATCAAAGTGGTACATTGGAACTTAGATTCCAAGAAGTTACTTACCATGTTCGATCTTGGTTAAAATATAGAGGTTAAGACTTCATTCTTAACATACCTTTATATTTTTTCCTTGGTTGCATGTAAAATCATCTCTTCTACTATGAAGGGCATGATGCAAGCCCACTAAGAAAAATGTACCAACTAAGCTAGGATGTCATATTCCTTGTAAGTCAATTTGAAAACACAGTGCTTGGATCCAAAATATTGAAACCAACATTAAACGAATCATCAAAATTTCAAACCCTCTGTAAGGAAAAAATACCTTTGAAAAATCTATGTGTTACTACTTGTCCCTAGGGGTTCTTATCAATAGAAGGCTTCTAAACACTAAGACCTATATCTCAATTTGTTCATTGCAAAGTCAACAATAGGAAACTATGCTCTTGAAACCTTGGTTTTCACAAAATGGACCTTGTGGAATGAAAAGGAATTAAGACATAGACATTCAATTTGAAAATTAAGCAAGAAGTGTGTTTGTGGTAAAAGAAAGTTATTAACCAAGATTAACTCAAATTGAACCCCACACATGTGCTTTTTTATCTCTTTATCATCTTTCAAGCAAACATTGGTATTTTGGTTTGAACTACTCTTACAGAAAAGTGTGTTCTTCAATGTCTTCACCTAGTAAAAAGTATGTCTAAGTCATTTAGGATCAAAATCAAAATCACGTCACAAACAATTCATAGAAATGTTGAAAAAAATCCCTCACGCTAAACTTTGGGAAAACATTGGAACCAAATGAAAATCATTTCGTTTGATTAGAATGTGAAGATGAATCCTTCTCCACATTTTTAGTCAAATTATTGGTCTTTGTGAACAAATCTATCCCTTGATAACATCCAAAATCTTGCAGTTTATAAGTTCACTATCCAAAATCCAAAATCAAATCATATCAAAATCATCTTGTTCGGTTAGGTATGTCTAGATAAATCCTTCTTTACACATTTAGTCAAATTAGAATCTTGTGGATAAATTTACTCTAGGACAATATCCAACCTCTCAGAGTTTACGAGTTCACTATCCAAATCAAGTCAAACCAATTGAAATCAAATCAAAACATCAATCCAAGTCCTAAAGTTTAGTATCATCTTTAAGATTTCCTAAGAGTTCCAATCATTCACCAATTGTAGACATGCAAAATTAACATTGTGCATTCAATCAGGTTCATTCATTAACTAAACTAGATTTCACATTAGGTCCATTCATCAATTAATCAGGTTCACTTCCATCCATTCATTAGGTAATCTCATCTCCTAAGGTCATTTATTTAAAATTAGATAAAAATTATCATCAACCTTTTAATAAATCAAACATCCATTTAATTTCATACTTCATCCTTTTTTGAATTAAATAAATCAACTATTTAAGTCCTAAAAGGTCAAATCAGCCTAATCATCATTAATTTAATCTAACCATGATTAAATGCTAATCTCACCCACTTGTATCCTCTAGATATCTCCACTTGCACAAATAAATCAATTTATTGATTTATTAAAACCCTCATTTTCACTCAACATGACAAGATGATTTGTCCCTCCAACATAGCATTTATTGCTCTTTTTTTTGTCCCCGTCTCTAAATTTATTGCAAGATTTGAATTCAAATTCTCCCTCTCATGGGCACTCTTCCCAAATCTTGCACATCCATTGGCCTATCACCACTTGACAAGTGGCCTCTTCTCATTAGAGGATCTTTAGTCCCACATTCACCGTCTTGGCCAATCTCTCATCAAGGAAATCTATAAAAGAAGGCCTTGATCCTCATTCATCTATCCACAAATTTTATGCAAGGTTACTCTCTTGATTTGAGAACTCATCTTGCCCATCATCTCCATTGCATTTACATCATCTTGAGCTTTGATCAAGGATTGGGAAAGGGTCACTTGCACATGTGACACCAATCCACTATGGAATAGGTAACTTGTGGTTGCTTTCATAATGCTTTTAGTTTTCTTTCATCCTTTGTTGCATTTTGAAGTATTTGCAAGGTATTTCATAGGAGTTATTTTGATAGATTTGTAAAATACTAACCCATGTTTGAGATGTTAGTATTTGTAGATTTAAAAAGATGCTCACAGTTTGGCTCTAGAAGGAGGGCATGAAATTGGTTTAAACTCTTTTCTAATTTGGGAATCAGTCGTTGCTTAATATTAAGCTCATAGTTTAAATTTTGAAAATTCCATAAATCTTGATATTTCTCATTAGTAGCTTGTTTAATAATGATTTGCATACATCTGTTTGCATTATATTTGGTGTCAAAATGCTGTTCTGCAAACCTTTTCCTTAGTTCATTACAATTTTCTGAGAGTTTCTTCCTCAATACTCAAGATTTGCACATTTGCTAAATGATATACTGTTTGTCTTCGAAGCTGTCTTCTTGCCTTTAAAGTTGACATACAATCATTAACTTCCTTTGCTATATTCCTTGCTTTTTTTAAGCCCCCGAGAGCTCAAATATGGAATGTCAATTTATAACATTGTAATCTATTTCAAATTTGCATGCATATTGGTTGGGAATGGACTCATTGATTTGATGTGAAAACACCTGTTGAGGCTTCTTTATTCATACTGGCTGCAGTCTATTCCAAAATGCCTCCTTACTGCCTGATGGTCGGTCTTTTATGAAACTACATATGGTTTTAGGTGCAGATAGAATGTCAAGCATTTACCTCTACTCGGCCCTATCTGCAATACTAGATAAGATATTTTATATTTTGACTATTGAGTTTTGATATTGCACTCAGCCATGATAAATACCTGGCACAGGCAGTAAGGGCACTCGAGAAGTTTAAAATTTAGCAGTATACCCGCCATTTTCATTCGCCTAGTACTTACCTTCCGTGAGACTACATCTTTTAGCATGATTTATAAAAATTTCACGTGTCTTGTCTATGCTGTCACAACTTATATTTTCTCATAATATCCTTACAAAAAGTGGTAGAGCCATAGAAAGGGTATTCCATGCAGTTGCATATAGACAGAAGATCACAGTTGTTGACACTTGCATTGGTCCCTGCAGCTACTTGTAGGCATTGTAAGAAATTAATACTGCTCAGAGAACAAAGGGTTCATGGCCAACTACTTCCTTTACTTCGGGTGGTAGATCAATCTATTCGAACACTACGCAACATAGTATTGCTACCTATTTGCAGAGAGGATTTTGCTACCTAATAAGCATAATGAAATTTGAACTATGTTTTTTTTTTGGCAACTGCACACTTGCATGATTGTGTCCTTTATTTTGTGACCATTTTTAATGATAAAGTGCGCTGAGAGTGTCTTATGCCTTTTCAACAAATTAATTCCCATGTTGTGCATCACAACTAAGTTACTGTTCTTTGAGGCAATCTGCCAAACAATTCGCAGTTCCTGCCTATGCTTTTTCATTTTACATGCATCTGTGGTATTATTGTACAACACATAGAAAGGACTTTGTGTTTAGGTTGCTGCTCAATGAATAAAGGTGAAGTAAAAATTGACTTGAATAAGTGTCAGCATTTAAGATAGGCGCCATAGTTAATATGAAGTTTCATACGGGTAGGTGCATTTTCCTATTGCTTAAAAGTTATTTAAGTCTTTTCAAAATCCATTTTGTACGTATCGTGCAAATTACGCCCATGTCATTTATTCACTTCCATTGCATCATGCCATTTTACTATTCAACATTATAGTATCCAGCATTTATAAGAGCCATCACTCGAGCTTTGAGTTGATAGGAAAAGTAGATCTTAGAGCATATCTTGTGACAAAGCTTATAAAGCAAAATTTGGTTGAAGCCTATTGCTGACACTGCGCGCATTTTGAAACCCAAAATAGAGGGGAATCCACTCTTCAATGACCTAACTACTTGTAACTACTTTAAAGATGCCTCTTTATACTTGATTAGGGAGGATGTCGGTCAAAGGTTGTTGAAATATGGCTTTACACGTGCCAAGTGCATTAGCTCGAAAGTATAAAATTCATTCACTGGTTTTGGAGCATCAAATATTTCATTCATCAAGGCTTATAATTCTATTCTCTTAGACAGTGCAACCTATACACTTCTTGCTGTGTTGCTACTAGCTGATCCTTATCTTTTGTGGTGCTTATTGTCTTTCGTTTTCAAGGTTGACATGGGTATTTTTGTGTGAGAAGAAAAATGTGTTTGGCTGCACCTTTGCTTGTGACAAATTTTTAAGTTGTCTCTACTTTATTAGATTGTACAAAGCCATCTCTAGAGGATACTAATTACCAAATTTGAAGCTTGCTCGGAATGCATATACAATGTCTGGTACAATATTTTGGTAGAAAAATTCATGTTTCTCAGCAGGGAAAGAACTTTCACTTCATCCATTCCTTCGTAGACTGTTAATTGTATCATAATCTTTCTTTAAATGTGAAGGTTGTACCCTATTTACTATGCTCTTTTGTTTCCCGCTTGTGTAATGTTTAAAGAGGGAATTGGCACATAAATAATCATTAAATCTATCTCTTTTAAATTTTGTATATTTCTTGTAGGATAAGGTAAGGTCACAGCCTTAAAATCTATTTAAATCTGGTGAGACAACCTCCTATTGGGTAGGAATCATACAGCTTCTTGGATATTTTAATAAAATATGACTTATTGCTATTAACTGCGGGTTGTCTAGTTACTTTGTAGTAAGTCCAAGGAATATTTGATCTTTTACATAATGCATGTTTAGCTGATGCATTGAGTTGTACATCTGGTTCATTGAAACAAGTACCAAAAACTTCCTGTCAGCATTAAATCTAATCTTGGTTGTTTTTTGAGTTAGCAATATTAATTAGGCCATAATATGGTTTTCTATGTCTCACATTGCAAGATATATCTTTCGAAACATACTTTGTATATTTAAAATCTCTTGATATAGATCTTTAGGTGGTGTAGTATATCCTTTCTTGGAGAAATCATCGAAAAACAAAAAAACCAAGGCTAGAATTAATAAATTGAGATCATAAATAGACAACCAAGGTGGTTGAAGATATGGGATCCATAAACACATAAATGCATCCATTAAATGTGTGTTACTTGAAAGACCATATATCTTGGTGAAACTTAATGCTAATATGTGTCTTTCTGATTGAAAAATCATACAAGTTAGATTAATGATTGCAAGATCCATTTATTGAGGCTTCATTGATTATCATAATGGTCCAAAATAATTAGTCTTTTTTCATTTGGAATTATTTCATTGAAGTTAATAATAAAAAAAAAACAAATTTAACGCTTTAATCCTCACATGATTACCTTTTTTTTTTTCCTTTCTTTTAGGTACAAAAGCAAGCAAAGGTACAAAGGTGAAAGTCAAGTGAAGAAACAAAAGCAAGATTGGAGTTAAGGAATTGGGCATCGAACGTGAGATCCACAAAGCATTTTTTAATGCTTGGAGCTTTTGTTTTACGCTTTAATTTGTTGTTTTAGATTAACTCACTTGTTTTTGGGTTTTAAAAATGAACAAAAGCTTTCAATTTTCAAAGGGCTTAAAATGAATTTTAGGACAAACTCACTAGATTTTGTTTGAGGTTAAGAATTGAACAATCAAAACTCACACTTCATGTTGGTGCTTAAAACGAACTCACAATTGCTTTGGAAGGATAAAATGAATGTGTGTTTGCTTTGTTTTGTGGTTACTTAAACTAAAGTCATTGAAAAGGACGTATGCGATTCTCTCATGCTTCCAAGCGATCTTGAGAATCAAAAGGCCTTTTTGGTGATTTTTGCGTAAGATAAAGTGATCACCTCCACACTTCGATTTGGGCTTAAAATTGAACAACATATTGTGCGAGTGTGATTAAATATACGACATGTGTTCTCCCTTTGTTTCTAAACAAAGGTTGATCCAACTATGAGTGTGTTCTTTCGCTATTGTTTATCCTAGAGGGCCTGCCTTGGGGAAAAAGTACTCACCCAAGGGAACAGCTCAACCGGTAACACTCTAAAGCCAAGAGTATTTCCAGCTAGGATATAAATGTGGATATTGGAAAAAATGCCAATATCACGCGGTTGATTCTGACAAGATGGATCCAAAAGGGGACTCTTGCCATATGGGTCAATCTCCATGAATATAAATTCTAAACTATAACCCTTGTTTGTAGTGGCCTATTGATCCATTGAGCGAGTTTATCGAAGTGGTGCATTGGAACTTAGATTCCAAGAAGTTATTTGCCATGTTCGATCTTGGTTGAAATATAGAGGTTAACACTTCATTCTTAACATACCTATATATTTCTTCCTTGGTTGCATGTAAAATCATCTCTTCTACGAAGGGCATGAGGGAAGCCCACTAAGAAAAACGTACCAATTGAGCTAGGGTGTTACATTGCTTGAAAACACAGTGTTGTATTCAAAAACATTTGCAAACAAACACTTAACAATATCATTCAAATTTCAAACCCTTTTGGAGACAAATGCCATTGATGCAATCCATATGTTATTGCTCTCCCTTGGGATTCACATCCTTAGAGGTTTCTAAACATTGGATTATATCTCAATTTGTCTCCTTAAGTAAACAATATGAAACCCTTGCCTTGAGTTCATTAAATTTCCACAACATATCTTGTGGAGTTTGAAGAAATTAAGACATTGGACATCTTAGTTTGAAAACTTAATCAAAGAAAGTGTTTTTGGTAAAATAAAGCCATTAAGCAAAGCTAAGCAAAATGAATTTTCATGTGTGATTGGAGACTCACAAATCCCAAAGCAAAAATCATTGGAAATCCGAAAATGAATGTTCAAATGAAATCATTTCTTGGTTACAAAGGTCTTTAGGAAGCATTTGGATGCTCTTCAATACCTAGGTCTAGGAAAACAAAGTGTCTTTTTAGGTTCACGTAAGGATAAAAAAAAATCAAGCCTCTTTCATCCATCTTTCAAAGCATCAAATCCATCCCACAAATCATCTTTTGGAAAATATTGAAATCATCCTTGATACTAGGCTTTGTGGCAAAATAAAAAATCATCCAAAACATTGAGACCATATCCTTGAAAACATTACCAAAATCACCTTTGGCTAGGAATGTGTAAATGCATCCTTTTGCATATCCTTAGTCAAAGCTATCCAAATCATCTTGCCTAGCTTAGTATATGTAGATGAATCCTTCTCCATATGCTTAGCAAAATCTATCATATTGTTTGAATAGGTGTGGGTAGATGCATCCTTCTCCTCACACATATTCAAATAGTCATCCTTTGAACAAATCCATCCCTTAGATCATTATCAAACATCTTAGGGTTCGTTTGTTCAAAATCAAAACAAAGTCAAAATCAAAGTCAAGGACAAAATCCCAAATCCAAAATCCAATCAAATCCAAGTCCTAAAGCCTAGTATCTCATTCAAGATTTATCAAAAGCCAAAACATTCATATCATTCATCATCATATCATCACCTTTGATCCCCAAAAAGAATCCTAAAACTTTCACTTTGGGACATAAAATAGAGATTAATCCAAAGAATCAAGAGATTCATCTCCCATATTCTCGAAGATTGATCCCCGTTTTATGGTTCTAACTAGATCTCAATAGAAGAAGAGTATGGAAGCCAACAAAGAAACACCCGCTTCAAGTGATCTTAGCCAAAACACTCCTGAAATTAATCCCATTGGGGATGGAAATCTCACAATTAACCTTCCAACATCATTGCAAAACCCACAAGAGGAAACCCAAGGAGAGGATCTTACCTTTGGAATGTCTCACGAAGAAATAGCTGAAATGCTCCAAAATCCTGAGAACCATTAAATCATCAACATCATGATGAGACTTAACCCTTCGTTATACATGATTGAATTAGCAACAAGCCTCTCAAGTTGCCCAAGCCTCTCAAGCTACCCAACAAACAAAAACTATTCAGAACAAGGATCAAGATCAATCCATCATTGAGCACCTTAAAGTTGTGTCTACTCCATCCAATGATCAAATAAACCTATGTGAAGAGTCACTTCTCAATCATGATCAAAATCCACCAAAAATACCCAACAATGATCTAATTCAAGAAATTTCAACATCATTTGACCCTATGGTTGAAGACATTAGAAATCTCTACCGCAATTGTTGAAAACAATGTTCAAGATCTATCCATCAATAAAGATATTTTTGCTTCATCCAATGAGGCATCGACCAATGATCATGTTGAAAATGTATCTACATCACCTAATGAGGTAGAGGGAATATCTCAAGAATTTATTCTAAAGTATGATCAATGTCTTTCACCAAAGTATAGCAATGGTCCTTTCCAAGACATATTGACATCCTTCGACCTCATGATTGCCGATATTGAAGGAATCTTCAACTCGACACCTGATCCAAGTCCACTCAAAGATCATGAAGATATTAAGCCACTTTCCATTCATAATGAAGATATCCAAGAGCCATTTGTAAGCAGTCCATCCTTTGAAACTGACCCATGTCAAGAACTCGATCCAAATCATCTCAAAAGCAACTTTGAAATCATTCAAGATCAAGAATTTGTATCTTCAAGATACTATAATGATCTAATGGACACTCTCCTATCTATGCAAGATGCACATACTCCTCCATATACCCATGAGATGCTTTCTACAAATGGACACGTAGATGATCTTCATCTAGAACAAGATTTTTTCACACAAAAAGAGCAGATTATTAACTCCTATGGTCAAACGGAGTTATCAACATTAGGATAAGATATATCCCAAACTCAAATTGAGGAAATCATGAATAAAGATATCGAACATTATCCACTCAAGGAAGAAAATCAGACATAATAGTATAATCTAGAGTTAGTAGAGTGGTGAATTGAAACAATGCCATCTACAGTGGTCATTTGTCAGAGCATGTTTATTCAACAAGATATCTCAAAACAAGAAGAATCAAGGAATGAAGGTGATACTATCACCATATTGGGGGCAGCTTCATCTCAAGCAAACGTCAACATAGGGAGCATGAAGAATCCTTATGATGAAACCGATGTCAATACTACAACTAGTCACGCCATGAATCTTCGTCCACCCATTACCCCATCCACGAATTGGGACCAATGTCAAAATAAATATTTGAATCAAAGTACAAAGAACGTTATCAAATCAAAAGAAACCAAGAAGCATAATAGACAAATTAAATACAAATGGATACCAAAGAATACAAAGAAAGATCATCCCTATCAAACTCCATCAGTCAAAGAAACTATGGGGTAAAATAAAAGAGGGAAAAGTATCCATCAAAGATGTTTGCAAAAGAAAAAATAGGCTTTTCAAGTGACATACAAGGTATATCAAGCAGTTGGTCCTAATTCCATGCACACTTTTGTATCCACCCATCATTTCTCATCTTCCCAAGTTTGGAGAGTTAAAGGTTCCAAACTATCAACCAATCCATCTCCTATCCCTAAATACACTCCATCCATGCCTCCACACATGATATCCAATTCTCATATTGACCATGTATTGGCAACAACCCTTCATCATAAGGATTCAGAAGGCACTCTATCATGATGTGCGCACAAAGACAAAGTTAACTCTGGTATCAATTGATGAGCCCAAAGTATGCTCATAATTTGGGTATCATGGTGTACTTTTAATACCCTTACTTTTGTTGTTCATGGTTTTTTAAACTCTTTAGAAACCTTTTATTGGGGGATATCCTGTAGCAATACACTTTTACATTCCTACAGCCTATCATGTTGATATGTCTATATTTATTACCCTGTTTGACTTCCCAAATGACTAGTATAACGCATGTAGTTTATGAATGATGAAGTAAATTTGATATGTGATTAATAAATGAATATCGTGTAAGTTTCCATGCATGTTTCCGTTCACTTATGTTGCCTTGTGTTTCGCAGGTTATTGAAGAAAGTATGAATGAATCAAGCACAACTGATCTCGGCCTTGCAGTAAAGTCCATTTCCTACATGACTTCTAGGAAGTTATTCTGGCGAATACTCTTTCACTGAAATTGTTGGGAAGGAATTTAAATGTCAATTAATTTGGAAAGAGTGGAATATTGAATTCTCTCTGAATTGTGTTGAATAGATACGTTCATTTATTTAGTTTTTTCCTCAATTCTAGGGTACATTTACATCCACGTCTTTCTCTGTTAGGGTTTGTTAGTTAGTTGTTTTCCTGATTTAAATAATTGTTCCTCCTGTGTGAGTGAGCAAGCATAGTGAAATAGAAAGGAGATCATGTAAAAGTTAGTATGATAATAAAAAGAAAAGTATGTATGACAAGAGACAGAGTTTTTTGTTAGTTTTCATATGAACAGAACAATGTACACCATTCTGAGTTTATGAATAAAATTTGATGAATTTTTGAGTTCAATATTTGCATAATTAGTTGATGCTTGCTAAGGGGGCCCACTTAGTAAGTATTTGTAGTTAGTTAGTTAGTTGTTCATTTTCTATTGATCATAATTTAGATTTCATTTTTGAAGTTCCTGTGCAAACTCAGTCTTATATTGTTCCTGCAGCATCAGAAATCCATCCCTATGTCTGTTCCTGCAGCATAAGGCTAGTTCATAGTTTGTTTCTCAGTCGTAGCTGTTATGATTTATGCTTTGGTTAAATTATGGTTGAGTTTAGAGAACCTTCCATTACCTTCCTGTAACATAGGTAGAATTCTTTCCAAGTATTTATTTTTGTTAGGTTGTGACTAAAACTGGTTCTTAGTGCAAATATATTGCTGCTCCATTTCAAGTATATGTTCCCTGGTTTGACAAGTAAATGAACGACCATGAAAAGATACTAGTTTCCTACTAGAATGTCCAATTCCTAGGATAGTTTTTGCCCTAATTTTCATATCCTTTTGTGGGCGTGACCATTTTTGGTGCCGTTGCTGGGGATGGTGTCAAGTTAAGAACCTGTTAAAAGTCATTTTTAGCAGTAGTTTAGTTTGTTATTCAAGAATTTTCAAAATCCTTCAATTCACCATTCATTATATTGCATGCATAGAAGAAGAGATGCTTTGGGAAGGTTCCTTCCTGAAAACCTATTTGTTGAATTTCCATTTCACCTAGCTAACGAAGAACCTGAGGAAAATCCATTTTCTCTGATACTTCAGCAAGCAAATATGGCACGTAATCCACCTAATCCACCTCCTTCTTTTGAGTTTCCCATTGTTTCCCAACAAGATACTGATAACCTTAAAAATATTCTTTCTTCATTACTTCTGAAGTTCTATGGCCTAGTTATAGAGGACCCAGAAACTTTCTTGTTTGAGTTTGATATCCTCTGTCGCAGCTATGATTACACTTCAGATGCTGACAGGTTGAAGTTGTTCCCTTCCACTTTGAAGGAAGGAGCCCTTAAATGGTTCATGAGTTTGGGAAGAGATGTTGTTGATAGTTGGGCATCCATGCAAACAAAATTCCTTGAGAAATACAAGGAATATTGTAAGAGTGGTAGTAAGGGAGACAATATATTCAGAATTCAACAAAAAGAGGATGAAAGCCTAGAAGACTATATCTCAAGATTCTTGTTTTATCTGAAAAAGAATTCAGACCATACTCTCAACGAAGAATCTCAGAAACTACTTTTTCTAAGGGGAATCAGTGATACTTGTATAAACACCCTGGACCTGATGGGAGGAGGTGATATAACCCAACTGCCTTAGGATGATATCAAGAAAATATGTCTCAACTACTCTCAAGCAATTGTTAAGAAGGGTAGAGGTCATCAAGCCATAGTGGGAAAGTCCTCTACTAATGGAGTTTCACGGATGGACATCACAAATTTGTTGTCAGATTTCAAGCAGGATATCATAAACAACATGGCTACACAGTTGGATACTATGCAAGCTTAGAAGAAACATGAGGAAGTTGAAGCAATCTTGGCCGAGTTCTGTCCACATTACAGACAGAAGAAATGTGACTGCAGATGCAAGATGGTGGCTAACCTGGAGGCTAAGCAGCTACCTACTAAGTTTAAGGTGGTAGAAAGTGATGATGACCAAGTATTCTTCATTGCACAAAGGTGACCATGGGCTCAAAGACAAGGTATGCCTCAAGATCCTTTGACTTTTGGTAATCCTTATTCTAATTACAATAACCAGTGGCAACCTACATATGGACCATTGCAACCTTGGAATACTTCTCAACCTCATTGGCCTAGCTATTAGAATCCTTAATGGAAATCTCCTCAAGGAAGTTGGTAGCATCCACAAGGACAATGGACTCCACCCCCAGGTAATTGGCAGCAAAACTCTCAATGGAGAAGTCCGTAGCAATAGTAGAACTAATCCCCTTCCTTCCTACATCCTTAGTAGCCACAACCACAGGCCCTCATGCCACCTCCTATAGCACCTGCAGCAAATACTGGCCCTCCAAAACAAATGCCTATGCCTGCTCAACCATTGCAAATCCTAATAATAAGCAGTAGCAACAACAACAACCTATGTATTATGTAGAACTCAATCATTATCCAACTTATGCCCTGAATATTCATGATATCCATCTCTGATTTGGAACCACACTTCCTACTCCATAGCCGCCTGTAATTACAAAGATTCTAGACTCTGTCTCTCAACAACTAACTAATACCAGGGTGATCCCATAATAGTGGTTTACAATTTTTGGCCAAACTGGACACTGAAATTATTATTTTTAACTAAATCTTCACATTCGGGCACCTATAGCAGCTAAACTGTGAGGAATTTGAAGATGGTACAAACTAGAGTCTCATCAAATTTTTTCTGTAGATTCTAAAAATATTTTTTTCAAAATTTTTGGAATCAAATTGCACTTCTTTTTCCATCTCCCACGAAAATTGATTTTTTTTAGAAAAAAACATTTTTAAAAAGTGACGCACACCGTATAACGCATAACTTTTTTTCCATGAAGGATAAAATTCAATTCTTTCAAATTTAGATTTGTAACTCTGATATCTAGTGCTTCCACTTGGTTAGATAGTTTTTTATTGAATATTTTTTCCTTAATCAGATTTCAAAGTCAAATGAATTACAATTCAAACACAACGCGACTGTATAACACGTAACTTTTTTTGTATATGTTAAAATTTAATTTAATTTTTTGTTGGATCAAGGACTTCAATATCTGGTGCACTCATATTTTTCATTTTTTTTTTTATAATATTCTATTTTTCCACATGTGAAGAACAAAGAAATTCATTTTCAATGAAAAACCTATGTTTAATAAAACTTAAAAACAAATACATAACAAAACCAAAACATATTAAAATTATATTCATTGGATAGCTTTTTCGAGGAATACCATAATCATTTGAAATAAATTTTAAATGAATTCATTTGATCCCCCAAAAGCTAAATCAAAAGTGATTTTTTATCAGCATTTTGATAGGTATAAAGGAGACGCATTTATAGGTATGGTTTAAAACTAGCGAGGTTCTATCCAAGGGGGTTTGATCTAAGGTGATTTGATCAAACCCTCTTCAGTTGGAATCCTTAAAATGGAACTTTTTAAGGCTTAAATCATTATACTTTCTAAAAATATGTGATTTCAGCTAAAATTCGTTCCTCTCAGGAATTGTAAACCACTATTATGATAGCACCAACTACAGAACATATACCTGTATCAAATACTGTCTCTAAGGATCCTATCCTGTAGCATCAGACCAAACTGCCTTTTCCTCAGAGATTGCAAATTACTACATCAAATTCTATGGAAGAGCATACCTTTGATATTTTGGATCGGTTGAAGAATGTACACATTCAAATACCCCTTTTTCAAGCCATTAAGGATGTCCCAATTTATGGAAAAGCCATAAGGAGGCCTATTTGAAGAAACTAGGAAGAAAGAAAGAGGATCTCCAAACTATCCATGTTCTAGGACAATTGGCAGATATTATGTTAGGGAAGGTAGTCATTCCAAAATACACTGACCCTGGAAGTCCTGTGGTACAAATAAATATTAATGGCCAAATAATAAAGAATGTTTTGATTGACCTTGGTGTAGCCATCAATGTAATAACCAAGAATACAATGAAGTATTTGAATATTGTAAACATTCATTCTACACCTACTGTCCTACAGCTTACTAATAGTTCCACAATAAAACTTGATGGAATGGTAGAAGATGTTATTGTCATCCTTGAGTTTTGGGAATACCTAGCATATTTTACTATATTGTCCAGTAAGGATACTTTGGGAGGATATCCTATCATCCTAGGAAGACCATGGTTATCCACAATTGATGCTTTAAAGGATGTCATTCTAGAGACATGACAATTTCTGATGGTCAATCAAGAAAGAAATTGGCTTTATATCGACCTACTCAGCCTCAGCCAAATTTGTGTCAACCAATTTGGCGTGATTTAGGAGAGGAAACTGAAGAAGTCAATTCATTGGCTCAGCTAATGATGTTGCAAACTAATCCATTTTCCCAGCTTCAGAGTGAGGATGACCTACTTTTCAATAATTTGCAGTCCAATCCTGGTTCGAGTAGCCCATCTGCTGCAGATAGCTGTCTTCAATAGTGTTTCCTGCAGCAACTGAATTCTGAGAACCTGTCGCTTGAATCTCCTAATGTTTATATAAATTTTCTTCCATCTAAAATACGGACACCACCATTATTAGCAGCCTCCATGAATGATCTTTTCAAACAAGTAGAAGTATCTCCAGGCCATTGTCTGAATATCCATAATAAGTTGTCTCAATCTCAACAAGTTGCCCTAGTCACAATGTTGGAAGAACAATACAAAGATTTTGCATGGGACTATGGGGATATGAAGGGAATAGACCCTCAAATTTGTACTCATAGGATCTATATTAAGGAAGATTGTTCACCTGTCAGGCAACCTCAAAGAAGGATAAATCTGACACTTAGGGAAATAGTTAAAACAGAACTTCAAAAATTGCTTGATGCTGGTTTTATCTACCCCATTTCAAATAGTCAATGGGTGTCTCCACTGGTGATTGTCCCTAAAAAAGGTGGAAAATGGAGAGTTTGTGTGGACTATAGGGAGCTGAACACAACAAATAAAAAGGATCATTTTCCATTTCCATTTGTTGACCAAGTATTAGACTCATTGTCTGAGAAAAAGTATTTCTCCTTTTTGGATGGATATAGTGGCTATAATAAAATAAGAATCACCCCTGAAGATCAAGACAAAACAACTTTTACCAGTCCATGGGGCACTTTTTCCTACTCTGTCTTACCTTTTGGACTATTTAATGCACCTGCAACATTCCAAAGGGCAGTGATAAGTATTTTTGCTAATATGTCTCATGATTCCATGGAAATCTACATGGATGACTTCACTGCTTATGGAGTAACTTACGAAGAAGCATTAGCCAATTTGGAAAAAAGTGTTGAAAAGATGTCAAGAATAGAATTTGTCTTTGAATAGTGAGAAATGCTTCATGATGATGCAAGAGAGAATTGTTTTAGTCCATCATATCTCTCAAGTAGGAATTCAGGTTGATCCTGCAAAAATAGAAGTTATTCTAACTTTTCCAACACCTACAAAACAAAAGGATGTTAGAAGCTTCCTAGGACATGCTGGATATTATAGAAGATTCATCAAAGATTTCAGCAAGATACCCAGTCCACTATATGCCTTATTGACTAAGGATTTTGAATTTAGTTGGTCTGAAGCCTATGACAAATCTTTCCTACAGCTTAAAAATTTACTTACTAAGGCACCTATTCTTCAAAGACCAAAGTGGATTTTTCCTTTCCATATACACATGGACCTTTCTGATTATGCAATAGGGGTAGTTTTAGGACAAAAAGAGGATTCTATTAAGCATGCTATATATTTTATTAGCAAAAACTTGCAAGGTCCTGAATTAAATTATACTATCACAAAAAAAGAATTGTTAGCAGTTGTGTATGTTTTAAACAAGTTTTGACACTATGTCACTATTTACCAAGTATTTGTTCATATAGACCATGTAGCAATAAGGTACCTCATGAATAAGCCTGCCATATCTGGCAGATTAGCAAGATGGCTCCTATTGTTGCATGAATTTGATATCACAATCATTGATAAACTAGGATGGGCTAATGTAGTGGCTGATTTCTTATCAAGGCTTCAAACGACTACACTTGGCACACCAAAGGTAATTGATGATAGATCTCCTAATGAACATCTATTTTTCATTGCTGCTCGCACCCCATGGTATGCAAATATTGCAAATTACTTGGTAGTCAACCAGATTCCAACCCATTTTTCCCCAAAGAAAAAACAATTGTTGGTGGAGAAAAGTTTTAACTTTTCATGGATTGCAGATTGTTTATTCTATACAGGACCTGACCAAGTCATGAGAAGATGTGTAAGGGAAGACAAAACCTATGACATTCTACATGCTTGTCATGATGAGCCATGCGGTGGGCACTTTGTAGCCAAAATAACATCTATGAAGGTGCTTTCTACTGGATACTTTTGGACTACACTACACAGAGATGTTGCAGCCTATACCAGGAAATGTGATAGATGTCAATGCATGGGAAGACCAACAAGGTCTGATGAAATGCCCCTGTATCCTCAAGTGGTAGTCAATCCCTTTGTTAAGTGGGGCATGGATTTTGTTGGACCTATTGATCCTCCATCCAATGGGAAATCATATATTTTAGTTTGTACTGATTATGTAACCAAATGGGTGGAAGTGAAAGCAATGACTCATGCCCGTGACAACAAGGTTGCTGAATTCCTATATGAGCAGATCTTTACTTGGTTTGGAGTCCCAAGGGAACTTGTCACATATCAAGGAGCTCAATTTACATCCAATTTGATTAATGCACTAGTGAATTATTACAAGATCCGCCACAGGAAGTCTAGCCCCTATCATCCTCAAGCCAATGGTCAGGCAGAAGTTACTAACAGAGAAATTGAGGTGATACTTACAAAGACAGTTCAGCTACACAAGAAAGATTAGAGCAATTGACTTCCTGAAGCTGTCTGGGACTATAGGACAACATGGAAGACAACTACAGGGTTTACTCCTTTTGAATTACTCTATGGAAAGACTGCCATGTTGCCAATCAAATTTGAGCATAAGACCTTGAGGACTGCTTTAGAGCTTAATATTGACATTTCCAAAGCCCAAAAGGAACGACTCATGCAGCTAAATGCGCTAGATGAAATAAGAAAAGCAACCTTGTAGCATACTGAAATCATACAACAACAAAGGAAAAAGTGGCATGACCGACATATCAAAATGAAGCAATTCTCTATTGGTGATTGGGCGCTGCTCTATGATTTGAGGTATAACGAAAATCAAGGCAAACTCACCACCCGATGGCTTGGCCCATATGCAATTGAGAATGTATTGATAATGGTTTTGTTCAATTAGTCACAATTGATCTTGTTTGATTCAAGCTACTGGTTAATGAACACCATCTTCAGTTTTATTGTAAGCCAGTCTCAAAAGAAGAATTCATGTAGTAGTTTGTTCAGGATCTTGCCAGTAATTTTCTTGCAATAAAAGGCTTTAGCCTTTCTCTTGTAGCTTCACCATAATGTTACAATGCATGCTCATAATAAAGGTTTCCATTTAAAGGAAACCCTTTTTCTTCATTCCCACTCATTGCCACCTCTCACTTATCTTCTATCCCATCCATGCATTCCATACATGCATCTCATCCGTCCACATCACCCATCCACCTCATTCATCTGCACCACCCTTAATTATGATTTCATTCCCAATTGTCATCTCATGCTAAAGCTGTCATTTTTCTTAGCACGTACGTGCATTTATTGAAAGGTACGCGATATCTTTTGTTGTCACATCATTGATTTATTTCATTTTATTCATTTACTACTATGTCTATATTAGTCATTATTACCCGATATCCACCTATTCTTTAGTACATGTGTGGACACATGTCATATTTTAAGTAGGGGCAAGATAATCCATTTCACTTACGCTACTGTCACAACTGTTCATATATTTTTCTTTATTATTTTCTTGTACTTTCCAAATATGACTGCATGTTTCCATCCTAAATCACAATCAAAACTACTTGTTTAAGTAGTTGTAATGATTATTACATGCAAATATCTTTTGAGTTCATTCTTGGAAAAGAAGAGAAAGTGACGACAAGACAAAAAGAACAGAGCAAAAAAGTTTTCTTTAGATTTTCAGTTGAGACAATTGTGAATATGGGTGGTCAACTGGTAAGACATGAACCTGTAGCTCATGAGATATTGACATAGAATCCTCAAACAGTTCAAGCATTTAGCCTCTGTGGTTGGTTGAACTACTTTTTGAGGTTAGATACTTTCAATGAGGAAGTCGCAGGCGAACTTTTAAGAACCCTTTCTGAAGGAGAGGCTACTGTATGGGGTTTAACAGTAGTTGTAACTAAGGAACGAATTGTAGAGGTAACCAGGCTTCTAGCTATAGGAGAGAATTTTTCTTCAAATGTTGTTTCTGCTAGGGTAGAATTTACAATACCAACTGATGGACCCTTGGAGGTCTCTAAGCAAGGATGGAAGTGAGTGTCGTTGCCTCCCCCATATCTAGAATATGCTACTTTTATAATTAGGTACTTAACATGTGAAGGTCATTTTTCTTACCTACATTCCTACCATTTTAAATTGCTGAGTCATATGAGGCATGGGTTAGCTATTAATGTCCCAAAATTTTTGTTAAATCTTTTGAAGCAATGTGCCCATGAAACCCAGAGAGGGAGGGATAATTTTGTTACCCATCATGTCCTTATTAAGTTGTTGATTGAATGCTTCTTGAGGGATGTGTCACCTCTTTCCTGGCAAGAATTTGTTGCCCAAAAGAGCCTACAACTTCTAGAACCCCCTAGGGCACTTGCTCCATGGCCTAAGAAAAAGAAAGAGAAAATAGCATCTACCTGTAGGGAAGTAGGGCAAGGGTCATCTGCTCTTGGAACACCTTCTCCTACAGTGTTCACACCAGAGTCCTCTGCTCGAGTGCAAACTAGGTCTACCAGTAGGAGAGAAAAGGGAAAAACAAAGGTGGGAGAGTCATCTAGGGTGGAACAAACCCCAGAATCTGATCCTCATCCTCAGAAAAGGCAATGCTCTACTCCTGCAACACCTTTTCCTGTAGCAATTTATCCTATAGCAATGCCTGTTTCCACCACAAGTTCACCATCACCTTCTGATAAGGTAGAGCCTTCTAGGAAATTCAGAAAGAGGAAAGCTAAGAGAGCACCTCCGGTAGCTGCAACATTGCCAATAAGAGTTTCAACAAGAAAACAATGTAAAGTATCCCCTGCTTCACCTCAACCTGAAGTTATCATAATTTTAGAGGAATATGTAGGTTTTGAACATAATGTCTCTCAGGATGTATCTGAGAATGCTGCACAGAGTCCATTTGTTATTCCTGAAGAAGAACAATTTGAGACAAGGGAAGTTGAGCATAATGAAAGGGGGGTACCAAGTCTCGATGACTTGGCTACTGTGGCTATGCAGATTTCAGAGGAAGCACAGTCTTCTCCACTACAGCAACATGAATTCATCCTCCAGCAAGGGGAAGAATAGCCTGAACAATTGGAAGTGGCCAATAAAGCTTCATTACCCCCTAAAACTTGTCAAGCCATGGTTGTCTACAAAAAGACATTTTTGATTAAATTCTTGGAATATCTTAGAAACACATGGAGACCAGTCACATTGCAGACCTTGAGTTTTTGCCACCTACCCAAGACTGAAATGCAGCAAAGTCTTTGGGAGGAAGAAAAGAAGAAACTAAAAAGAGACATTGAAAGGCAGAAATAGGAAATTTAGGAGTTAAAGGAGAAAATAAATGAAATGATGACAATAACTGGTAAGATTATGGAGTGTAGACCACCGCCTAGAGTTTATGCTCTGTGTCTCAAGGAACAATTTTTGTGGTTCCAGTTAATGAGAATTTCTAGGAATATAGATCCTGTTATTCACACTACTAAAGAATTCTATGATGCATACTAGGCAGCTCCTAATTGGCTAAGGAATTCTTTGTACGAATTTTATTTTCATGGCTTTATAATTTCCTTTGAAACAGAGTGGAATCCACTTCTGTACATTGGCGACATTCATTTAAGATCACTAATTTCTTGGGTGGAAAATGAAGCTAATTATGGTAGGCAATTGGAAGCATATGAAGAAGCCAAAAGGGATGAGCCTATTCCATTGCGCCTTGAGAGTTTAGACCCCTATACAATGTTGAAAACCTGGCTTACTGTGGCATATGGCCATAATAATAATACAGTCAGGATGAAAATATTCAATCTCAAAAAATAGGTGTATGATGAGTTTCAAGAATAGACATACTCATTTTGGAAGCTATCATACTATAGAATTGAGAAGAGATGGGAGAGATTGACCATTGGGTTGAAAAGGTCTGAGCCTCACAGTCCCCTAAATTTTACGAAAGCTCTCAAAAGATCAAACATATACATACAGTTGGGCCTTCAAAAGAGGTTTGAATTGTGGTTGCCCTTGACATTTAGACCTACTGTGCTGATGTGGCCTCTTTATCCCTACCGAGCTACAAATATTAATGAAGATATAGAAGCTCGTAGGTATGAAAGGTGGTAGAGTTTCAGAGGTTTTTATTATAAATTCGGAACTTCATTTTAGGGTCATGCCTCAACCACTGATTTCAGAGAGACCACCAGAAAGTTTAATGTTGGAGGACCAACATCTGGTTAAGTAGGGGGAAAATGATGAGCCCAAAGTATGCTCATAATTTGGGTATCATGGTGTACTTGTAATACCCTTACTTTTGTTGTTCATGGTTTTTTAAACTCTTTAGAAACCTTTTATTGGGGGATATCTTGTAGCAATACACTTTTACATTCCTGCAGCCTATCATGTTGATATGTCTATATTTATTACCCTGTTTGACTTCCCAAATGACTGGTATAACACATGTAGTTTTTGAATGATGAAGTAAATTTGATATGTGATTAATAAATGAATATCGTGTAAGTTGCCATGCATGTTTCCATTCACTTCTATTGCCTTGTGTTTTGCAGGTTGTTGAAGAAAGTATGAACAAGTCAAGTGCAACTGATCTTGGCCTTGCAGTAAAGTCCATTTCCTACATGACTTCGAGGAAGTTATTCTTGAGAAGACTCTTTAACTGAAATTGTTGGGTAGGAATTTAAATGTCAATTAATTTGGAAAGAGTGGAATGCTGAATTCTCTCTGAATCATGTTGAGCAGATAATTTCATTTATTTAGTTTGTTCCTCAATTCTAGGATACATTTACATGCACGTCTTTCTCTGTTAGGGTTAGTTAGTTAGTTGTTTTCCTGATTTAAATAAGTGTTCCTCCTGCACGAGTGAGCAAGCATAGTGAGATAGAAATGATATCATGTAAAAGTTAGTATGGTAATAAAAAGTAGAGTATGTATGATAAGAGATAGAGTTTTTTGTTAGTTTTCATATGAACAGAACAATGTACACCATTATGAGTTTATGAATAAAATTTGATGAAGTTCTGAGTTCAATACTTGCATAATTAGTTGATGCTTGCTAAGGGGGCCCACTTAGTAAGTATCTGTAGTTAGTTAGTTAGTCATTCATTTTCTGTTGATCATAAGTTAGATTTCATTTTTGAAGTTCCTATGCAAACTCAGTCTTATATTGTTCCTACAGCATCGGGAATCCATCCCTGTGTCTGTTCTTGCAGCATAAGGCCAGTTCATAGTTTGTTTCTCAGTCATAGCTATTATGATTTCTGCTTTGGTTAAATTATGGTTGATTTTAGAGAACCTTGCATTACCTTCCTATAACATAGGTAGAATTCTTTCCAAGTATTTATTTTCGATAGGTTGTGACTGAAACTGGTTCTTAGTGCACATACAGTGCCACTCCATTTCAAGTATAAGTTCCCTGGTTTGACAAGTAAATGAATGACCATGAAAGGATATTAGTCGCTTGCTGGAATGTACAATTCGTAAGATAGGTTTTGCCATGATTTTCATATTTTTTGTGGGCGTGACCATCGATGAAGCAAATCAGGAATCCCAAAAGCTACATTCAAGTGCACATATCTTAGCAAAACAACTTCTTCAGGAAGGTTACCAATGGAACATTATGACAGGGGCATGTACATCAGCAACACCTCATGATTCAGCATGAGCTTAAAATCTTTTGAAAATATCAAAAAAATATGAAAATTAAAAAAAAACAAAAAAGGATTGAAAACAGTAAAGATAAAAATCCTCCTCTAGTGAAAACCACTATGGTGGAATTTTTGGCAAGACCATGACGAAAACCTGGAAAACATGCATCATGTGTAGAATCGAGCATCTATGTGCTCCAGTTCGGTTGAAAGCATCTCATCCCATCCATAATAAATCAAGCATTCCGTCCATCTTAGCCATAATAAATCCATCCATCCATGAACCATTTATCTAATCCATTCACATATATCTACATCCATCATCTTAGTTATCTTGATCTTGATAAAATTTTGGTGCACACTTTATGCTTGCTTATGGTAAACATCTTGGCATGGTCTATTTTCAAGGATTTTATCATATCCAACATTATCTGAGCCATGAAGCATTATCCAAATGGGTATTCATTATCCAAACACCTTATCTTATCGCAATATAATCCTTGGCATCCTTTGTGTATCCATCCATCCATACACTTATCCAAGAATCCACCCATCACATTCCATACATTGCTATACACTGGGGGCAGATATTTACATCTTGCTTCAAGAATAAATCTTAATCTATACCCTCCAACTTATGTGGTGATCCAAACATTGGAAAACGTGAAACCAAATTGGTAGAAGCATTCATGATCCAAATCCAAATCACTAGCCCATGGCATATTTTGATGACATGACATTCCATATCAATCTTCATCATTCATCAAACATCAATCCAAGCAATCATTATAAGTCACATCTAACGCATCCTTCAATGTCACATCAAATCATTCGAACAACTTTTGTTCCAAATCAAGCTTCATCGATCCTAATCAATCAAATCCAATCAATCCATCATCTTAGAATATTCATCCTTATCCTTGTGTTGCTTAACACTATCATTTCATTATTGTGCATCCTCAACAATGTTATCATTATCAATCGTCATCAACCCTGATCAATCAAATCCTTCCATTGTTGTGTATCCTCAACAATGTTATCATCATCATCAATCCATCGATTTGATCAATCAACCTTAGCTTGGTTTTTAGCAAAATCTCCAAACAAAGCACTGATATCATCATACATATCCAATCCAAATCGTCAAAATAATGCAAAAATCCAAAAACACTCATAAAATCAGAAAAACATCAAAAACATTGGAATCCAAACTACATCGTCTCTAAGCTTAAACGTAGGCAAGGCTAATCTTTGATCAGCCCTCGAGACATCAAAATCCAAAAACATTCAAAAAACATCAAAATCCAAAAACATTTAAAAAAAACATTAAAATCCAAAAACATTCAAAAGATCAAAATCCAAAAACATTTGAAAAATCAAAAATCAAAACATTTGTAAAATCCCCCAAAAAAATCCTCAAAACATTTCAAAACGTCAAAAATATCCAAATATTTGAAAAAATCCATCTGCCTCATCTCGCTTGCACCCGCAATAAACACCATTCATAATAAACTGATTGTCATCCTCAACCTTTGGTGAAACAATTAGAAACAAGTTTAGTAGGTTAAAAGTAAATCTCAAAAGTTTCAAGTCTGAAGTCTCAGTTAGTACGTAAACAATTTGGTCAAGTCTTTGTGTCAATAATCCATCATCCAAACAGTCCCATATCAATCATCTGATAACATCATGTCCTATGATGTATCCTTCCTACAAGGGGCATTATTTATTAGAAAGAACATATTGGATAAATGAAATGACGTGTTGCCATCCAGTAACATGTCCTAGGATGTATCCTTCCTACAATGGGCATTATCTTTTGGCAATAAGTTTCAATTCTTATCCTTAAAAACACATTCCCTTTTGGTTAGCAGTATTGAAGAACATCAACTTGCTTGTGTGCTTTATCTTTTTCTTTTGACTTATCTTATTGTACTCAGTCCAAGGACCTCTTGATGATATCTAAACGAAGGATTTAGAGAGATAGGAATGGGGCAACGATCATTATCCTTTTGTTTGTTGTGCTTGTTGGACATTCTTGTAAAATAACTTGGCGAATACTTGCTTTGTCAGATATGTATAGAGGATTTTTTGGACAGCTTGTTGACTATTGCATTGATTGGTTATACCTTTTCATGTTTTGGTTTGAGATGTTTGAAGTTTCTAAAATGCATCCTAACAAGGTTTCCATATGTCAGGTGTGAACAAGAATACTCCTATCTATTTGTTGAGTCAAATTCCATCACACTAAGTACAATGCCATCCTGGTCCTTTATACCTTGATGCATCATGCTTAGGCGTGTTATCAAACATAAAGTAAGTGACCCTTTTAAAATTCCAATCCTTGATAAGCAAACCATCCATTTCTGATCATCATCTCTCATAATTTTTTCTTGATGGAAGTCTTGTCATCATCTAATGTCTTCCACACTAACATCACAGCATAAATAGTTAATCATCATCACCAATACATCCATCATGAATACATTATGCATTCATCTTGCATCCATAAATCATCAGTATTCTGCATATCATCTCACATGCATAATCATCATCATAATATAGATCTGTTAGTCTAAGCATCTCATAAATCATACATTTGCATAATCACAGCACATCACATCATCAATCTCATCTATCTCACATCATATAATCATTTAAGTTGTTTAAAATAATATATATTTGTTATTCTAAGCATCTTAAAATCATCTCATTTGCATCATCATCCATAACCATCCATTTTGAACCTCTTTATCGTAAGATCGACCCTCAAATTGAATCTTTTAGCTTGATCTCTCGAGGGGGAAATGTACCAGTGTACTTCATTCCGCTGGGGCATCCGAAAAATCAGATTTTTTTTTATTTTGATCATGACAAGTTTATTCTTTGAACCAACACAACAAGTACATTGCTTCAAAGAGGGGAAAAATGTAGACATACAAAATTAACATTGTGCATTCAATCAGGTTCATTCATTAACTAAACTAGATTTCACATTAGGTCCATTCATCAATTAATCAGGTTCATTTCCATCCATTCATTAGGTAATCTCATCTCTTAAGGTAATTTATTTAAAATCAGATAAACATTATCATCAACGTTTTAATAAATCAAACATCCATTTAATTTCATACTTCATCCTTTTCCGAATTAAATAAATCAAGTATTTAAGTCCTAAAAGGTCAAATCAACCTAATCATCATTAATTTAATCTAACCATGATTAAATGCTTATCTCACCCACTTGCATCCTCTAGATATCTCCACTTGCACAAATAAATCAATTTATTGATTTATTAAAACCCTCATTTTCACTCAACCTGACAAGTTGATTTGTCCCTCCAGCATAGCATTTATTGCTCTTTTTCTTGTCCCCCTCTCTAAATTTATTGCAAAATTTGAATTCAAATTCTCCCTCTCATGGGCACTCTTCCCAAATCTTGTACATCCATTGGCCTATCACCACTTGAAAAGTGGCCTCTTCTCATTGGAGGATCTTTAGTCCCACATTCACCCTCTTGGCCAATCTCTCATCAAAGAAATCTATAAAAGAAGGCCTTGATCCTCATTCATCTATCCACAACTTTTATTCAAGGTTACTCTCTTGATTTGAGGACTCATCTTGCCCATCATCTCCATTGCATTTACATCATCTTGAGCTTTGATCAAGGATTGGGAAAGGGTCACTTGTGCATGTGACACCAATCCACTATGGAATAGGTAACTTGTGGTTGCTTTCATAATGCTTTTAGTTTTCTTTCATCCTTTGTTGCATTTTGAAGTATTTGCAAGGTATTTCAGAGGAGTTATTTTGATAGATTTGTAAAATACTAACCCATGTTTGAGATGTTAGTATTTGCAGATTTAAAAAGATGCTCACACCAATCATCCATCTTTCATATCTCATCACCATCCTTTTGATCCTTAAAATCTTAGACTTATTTTTTGTCCCTAGAGTCTAGATCAATCCAAAGAATTAGAGGATTACCTCCCACATTCTTGAAAATTGATCCCTATTTTACAATCCAAACCAGACCTCAACAAAAGAGGAACATGGAATATAAAATTGATCCATACATCATGAGTAATCCAAGTCAACCAAACTATCAAAGCCTTACAATGCCAATTGATTTTCAAAACTCACATTTATGCAATCCATACATGGGATCATTACCTCCTACAAACCTCAATGGTACAAGTGTGGGTCTACCCAATCTAAATCTTGGAACACCTTTTCCGATGGTAGATTTAAATCAAAATCCAAACTTACAAGTCTATCCACTAAACAATCAATGCATGAGTCTTCAAATGACCAACATCATCCCACCAAATCCATACATGCCAAATGTGAATGTACCAAGTACAACTTTACAAAACATGAACATTTTGAATCCAAACTTGGTAAAATTTTGGATGGATATGTTTGAAAATCATACAAATGTTGTTCAAAGTTGAAACAAGATATTAAAAACTCAATGTATTAATCCAAGTCAAGGTAACACCATACAAAATAGAAGTTACCTAAATCAAGACAATGTGATTCCCAACACCAACAATGTTCAATTTCAACCTATCATGCCAAATCTGAACATCATCCCAAATCAAAACATTGTTCAAAATCAATTTGTCCCTAATGCCATTTAAAAATCACAAGTATGCATCTCGAATCTGCTTGAACAAAAACCAAATCAACTATATCAAGGGAGTCAAGATTGAAATCAAGATCAAATTTGGCGAGATCAAATTGCTACACTTACCAAAGTAGTTGAGTCATTGCACCAAGAGACATCTCCGCCACCATTACCCATATCAACATCATTCCTTGGTTTAGGGCTTCCCCCTTTACCTAGCACCAATCACTCCATCCAAATCAATCCACCTAACACCAATCAATCCATCACATCAAATCCTTTGAATATACCATCGACATTGCACCAACAAATGGTATCTAATAAAATGACAACATCAATCTTGACAAATCAAAATATGGTCTCCCAAGGACATATCACCTCGGTCATTCCAACCATTCTTATCACCTCGATCACTCCAACCACCCCTGTCACACCTTTCATATCTCAATCCATCACTACCATGGTTGCTCTCAACATATCTCGACCACTTGTCACTGCATCCAACACAATTCTGAATCCACCACCACCACCAACCAAACCAAACACATCAAACCAATATAGCATTACATTTCAAGCCGCTCAATAGGATACTTATTAGAAGGCACACAAACAAAACCAAAACTAAAAAGTTGCACAACTAGCTGCTCAACAAGCTACACAAGCTGCTCAAGTTGCCCAAGCCACACTACAAGCCCAACAAGCACAAGCCCAGGCTCAAGTGCAAGTGCAAGCTAAAACCCAATACCAATCCCAACAAGCAAATATTGTTCAACATCCCAAAAAAATATTAAATACTCAATGTATCGATCCAAGTCAATGATCACATGATCAAGAAATATCCATCAATGAACACATGGAAGATGTTTCTACCTCATCTGAAGATCAAATCACCATACATCAAGAGTCACTTTTTGATCATGATAAGAATCCTTCAACAATATCTAACAATGATCCACTTCAAGGAGTGTTAACATTATTTTATCCTATAGTCAACAATCCATTGACCAATGATCATGTTAAAAATGTCTCTACATCACCTAATAAGTTAGAGGACATATCTCAAGAACTTATTCAAAAGCATGATCAACATCTTTCACCAAGGTCTAGCAATGGTCCTTCCCAAGACATGTTTTTAGATATTGAAGGAATCTTCAACTCAACATTTGATCCAAATCCACTTAACAATCTAGAGGATATTGAGCCACTTCCCACTCCTAATAAAGATATCCAAGGATCCTTTGAAACTGACCCATGTCAAGAACTTGATCCAAAGCATGACGAAAGAAATCCCAAAATCATTCAAGATCAAGAATTTGTATCCCCAAGTTACTGCAATAATCTAATGGACACTCTCCTATCTATACAAGGTGATCATATCCACATAGCACATGCTCCTCCATCTACCCATGAGATGCTTTCTATGGATGGAAACATAGATGATCTTCATTCAAAACATAATTCCTTTACTCCTAACATTATTACACAAAAAGAGCAGGTTATTCATTCCTATGGTCCAACAGAGTTGTCAACATTAGGATTTGATATATCCCAAATTCAGACTAAGGACATCATGAATAAAGATGTCCAACATTATCCACTCAAGGAAACATGTATGACAAAACAGGATATTCTAGAGTTAGCAACACAACAAATTGAAATAACATCATCTGCAGTGGTCATTTATCAGAGAATGCATTCTAAATAGGAACCCTCAAAACAAGCAAAATCAAGGAATGAAAGTGCCACTACCACCATACTAGTGGAAACTATGTCTCAAGCAAACGTCAACATAGGGAGCACAAAGAGTCCTTATGATGAAACTAGTGTCAATACTACAACTAGCAATATCATGAATCTTCATCCACCCATTACCCCATCCACAAATTGGGACCAACATCAAATGAAGGATGTGAATCAAAGAAAAAATAATGTTATCAAAGCAAAAGAAACTAAGAAGGATAATGGACAAATCAAATACACATGGATACCAAAGAATACAAAGAAAGATCATCCCTATCAAATTCCATCAATCAAAGAAACTATGGGGAAAAATAAAAAAGGGAAAAGTATCCATCAAAGATGTCCACAAAAGAAAAAGGAAGCTTTTCAAGTGACGTACAAAGTGTATCAAGCAGTTGGTCCTAATTCCATGCACACTTCTGTATCCACCCATTATTGCTCATCTTCCCAAGTTTGGAGAGTCAAAGGTTCCAAACTGTCAACCAATCCATCTCTTATCCCTAAACACACTCCATCCATGCCTCCACATGTGATATCTAATTGTCAAATTGACCATGTATTGGAAACTGTGAACCCCATTTCCAACTTACATTAGCAAAGCAAACATTCAAGGTGTTAGATCAAAATGCAAGTATAAAATAAGAGTTCCCCATGAATCCATCTGAATTGTTAGAAAATAAGGAAAAAGATGATATAATTGAGTAAATACAAACAATAATAACTATCCCTATTCTAGAACAAGACAAACACTTGATCTTATGGGGGGATTGGTGCTATTTTGATATGGAAAATAGCCCTTTCCCAACTCCTTTAGATAAGCTAATGATAGTGATGGACAAGATCATTTCTCAAATGAAGAGAGTGACCTTGCATGAGTGATTGTGGAGATGATTTGTAGAGTTGTGAACAAGATTAGTTCTCAAACCAAGAGAGTAACCTTGCATAAAAGTTCTAGATGGATGGATGAGGATTAAGGCCTTCTTTTATAGATTTTCTTGATGAGAGATTGGCCAAATAGGTGAATGTGGGACTAAAGATCCACCAATGAGAAGAGACCACTTGTCAAGTGGTGATAGGCCAATGGATGTGCAAGATTTGGGAAGTGTGCCCATGAGAGGGAACTTCAAATTCAAATTTTTGCAATAAATTTTTAGAGGGGGACAAGAAAATGAGCAATAAATGCAATTTTGGAGGGACAAATCAACTTGTCATGTTTTTCAAACGTGAGGGCCATGTTGAGTGAAAATTAGGCTTTTAATAAATCAATAAATTGATTTATTTGTGCAAGTGGCTAAATCTAGAGAATGCAAGTGGGTAAGATTAGTATTTAATCATGGTTAGATTAAATTAATGATGATTAGGTTATTTTGACTTTTAGGACTTGGATATTTGATTTATTTAAATCAGAAAATGATGTAATATGATCTTTGAGATTTTAATTAAATAAAGTTTTATTTATTTAATTAAAGGATGATGTGAGCCTTTGATTTATTTAAATGCATAACCTTAGGACTAAAGACCTGACTTTCCTAGTGAATGGATTTGCTGCGTTTGATTTATTCAATGAGCGGATGACTATGCATAATGCTAATTTTTCATGTCTACAATTTTTGCCTCTTTGAAGCAATGTACTTGTTGCATTGTTTCAAAGAATAAACTTGCCCTGATCAAAATTAAAAAATTCCTAATTTTTCGGATGCCCCAGCGGAAAGTACACTAATACATTTCCCCCTCGAGAGATCGAGTGAAAAAGATTCGATTTGAGGGTCGATCTCATGATAAAGAGGTTTAAAATGGATGGTTATGAATGATGATGCAAATGATATGGTGATACAATAATGCCTATCTGATTATGCAATGCATGATTTTTATGAGATGCTTAGACTAACAGATCTGTATTATGATGATGATTATGCAATGCATGTGAAATGATCATTGTTTCCTATTATGTATGATATGAATGATATGTGGCATGCTAACAATTTGTGGATGTAGGATGCAAGATGTATGTATGATGGATGCATTGGTGATGATGATGTTAGTGCGGAAATGAGATGATGACAAGAGGATCCAACAAGTCCACGATCTGATGAGACTTTATTAGAGATCATGATGATGATGATGATAAATGATGATGATGATTTGCTTATCAAGGATTGGGATTTTAAAAGGGCTACTTACCTTATGTTTGATTACACATGTAGATACGATGCATCAAGGTATAAAGAACCAGGATGGTGTTGTACCTAGTGTGATGGACTTTGACTCAACAAATAGATAGGAGTATTCTTGTTCACACTTGACATACGAAAACCCTACTAGGGCGTACCTAACAAAGCAAGTATTCACCAATTTATTTTACAAGAATGTCCAACAATCACAGCAGACAAAAGGATAATGATCATTGCCCCATTCCTATCTCTCTAAATCCCTCGTTTGGATATCATCGAGAGGTCCTTGGAATGAGCGCAAGAAGATAAATCAAAAGAAAAGATCAAGTATGCAAACAAGTCAATGTTCTTCATACCTTTAGCCAAAGGGATTTGTTTTAATAGGATAAGAATCAAAGGTGATATCCAAAATGATGCCCATTGTCGAAACGATATATCCTAGGACATGCATTGTATAGGATGATGATGGTTTGATAAGTTGATTGATAGGCTGTTGATATGACATTGATTGACATGTTTGAAAATGGTCAAGATTTTGATTTTGTTTTGAAGTTTTGTTGTTTCGATTTTGATTTTGCGATTGAAGCTTGCTTTTGCTGACTGGTATGATTGTTTCTGTTTGTTTTTCCAAAGGATGAATGTGATGATTGATTTATTATGGATGATTGATTATTGTAGGTGCAAGCGAGATGAGATGGATGGATTTTTTCAAATATTTGGATGTTTTTGACGTTTTGAAATGTTTTGAGGATGTTTTTGGTATTTTCAAGATTTTACAAGTGTTTTGATTTTCAATTTTCTGATGTTTTTGGATTTTGATATTTTTTTGAATGTTTTTGCATTTTGATGTTTTTCGAATGTTTTTGGATTTTGATGTTTTTCGAATTTTTTTGGATTTTGATGTTTTTTGAATGTTTTTGGATTTTGATGTCTTGGGGGCTGATCAAAGATTAGCCTTGCCTATGTTTAAGCTCAGAGACAACATAGTTTGGATTCCAATGTTTTTGACCTTTTTTGAATTTTTGAGTGTTTTTCAAATGTTTTTGGATTTTGATGTGCTTTTGGATGTTTTTGGATTTTTCACACAATTTTGACAATTTGGATATGGACATGTGTGACGATATCAGTTCTCTGTTTGGGATTTTATTGAAGACCAAGCTAAGGTTGATTGTTCAAATTGATGGATTGATGATGATGATAACATTGTTGAGGATACACAACAATGCAAGGATTGATTGATGGGGATTGATGATGATAACATTGTTGAGGATGCACAACAATGAAAGGATTGATTGATCAGGATTGATGATGATAACATTGTTGAGGATGCACAACAATGCATGGTTAGTGTTAAGTAACACAATGATCGAGAAGGATATCCCAAGATTATGGATTGATTGGATTCGATTGATCAGGATTGATGAATCTTGATTTGGAACAAAATTTGTTTGAATGATTTAATGTGACATTTGAAGTGCAACTTAGATGTGACTGATATCGATTGTTTGGATCAATGTTTGATTGAAGATAAAACATGATAAGGAATATCTTCCTGTCAAAATATGCCATGGGCTAGTGATTTGGATTTTGGATCATAAATACGTTGACCAACTTGGTTTCACATTTGTGAATGTTTTGATCACTACATAAGTTGGAGGATGTAGATCGAGATTTATTCCTGAAGCGAGATCAAAAATCTACCCCCAGTGTCTAGCAATGTATGGAATTCCATGGATGGATGCCTGGATAGGTGTATGGATGGATGGATATGGATTATCTTGTGATAAGGTGTTTGGATAATGAATACTCATTTGGATAATGCATAGGATAGGATTAATGAAAATGATCCATGTCAAGATGCTTACCAAAAGCAAGTGTAACGTGTGCCCCAAAATTTCATCAAGATCAACATAACTTGGATGATAGATGCACATATATGTGAATGGATTGGATCAATGGTTTATGGATGGATGGATTTATTATGGATAAGATGGATGGAATATTTGATTTATTATGGATGGATAAGATGCTTTCACCTGAAGTGGTGCACGTAGATGCTTGATTCTACACATGATGCCTATTTTCCAAGTTTTCGTCATGGTTTTTCCCAAAGTGCCACCCATGCGGTTTTCACTAGAGGACAACTTTTCTCTTTACTGTTTTCAATCCTTTTTCTATTTTTTTTGAATTTTCATTTTTTTGAATTTCTTTTTGAAAGATTTTAAGCTCATGCTGAAACACAAGATGTTGCTGATGTAGATGCTTCTATCATAATGTGCCATTGATATCCTTCTTGAAGAAGTTACTTTGCTAAGATACGTGCACTTGAAAGCAACTTTTGGGATTTCTAATTTGCTTTGTCGATACGGGAGTTAACTTTGTCTTTATGCGCACATCGCGATAGAGTGCCTTCTAAATCCTTATGATGAAGGGTTGTTGCCAATACATGGTCAATTTGAGAATTAGATATCATGTGTGGAGGTGTGGATGGAGTGTGTTTAGGGATAAAAGATGGATTGGTTGATAGTTTGGAACCTTTGACTCTCCAAACTTGGGAAGATGAGCAATGGTGGATATGAAAGTGTGCATGGAATTAGGACCACCTGCTTGATACACTTTGTAAGTTGCTTGAAAAGCCTACTTTTGCTTTTGTGGACATCTTTGATGGATACTTTTCCCTTTTTTATTTTTCCCCATATTTTCTTTGATTGATGGAGTTTGATAGGGATAATCCTTCTTTGTATTCTTTGATATCCATTTGTATTTGATTTGTCCATTATACATTCTAGCTTTTTCTTTGATAACATTATTCATACTTTGATTCAAATATTTCCTTTGATGTTGGTCCTAATTCATGGATGGGGTGATGGGTGGATGAAGATTTATGACATGGTTGGTTGTAGTATTGGCATTCATTTCATCACAAGGATTCTTTGTGCCCCCTATATTGACGCTTTCTTGAGAAAAAGTTGCTCCCGCTATGGTAGAAGTAGTACCTTTATGCTTTGATTTTTCTTGTTCTAAGAGCTCCTGTTTAGAGTGCATTCTCTGATAAATAACCACTATAGATGACATTGTTTCAATTTTCTGCTCTGTTAACTCTAGATTATACTATTCTGTTTGACTTATTTCCTTGAGCAGATAATATTGGATATTTACATACCTGATGTCCTCAGTCTGAATTTGGGATACCTTTGATCCTAATGTTGATAACTCAGTTTGACTGTAGGAATTAAAAATATGCTCTTTTTGTGTAACATAATCTTGTTTTAGATGAAGATCCTCTACATGTCCATCCATAGAAAGAATCTCATGGGTAGATGGAGGAGTATGTGCTACATGGATATGATCATCTTGTATAGATAGGAGAGTGTCCATTACATTTTTGTAGTAACTTGAAGATACAAATTCTTGATTTTGAAAGATTTCGGAGTTGCTTTTGACATGCTTTAGATCAAGTTCTTGACATGGGTCAGTTTCAAAGGATGGATTGCTCACAAAGTGTTCTTGGATGTTGTCATTAGACATGGTAAGTGGTTCAATATCCTCAAGTGTTGAGGTCATGGTTCCTTCAGTATCTGTAATCATGAGGTTGAAGGGGGTCAACATGTCTTGGAAAGAAACATTGCTAGACCTTATTGGAAGATTTTGATCTTTCTTTCGAATAAATTCTTGAGATATGTCCTCTAACTCATAAGGTGATGTGGAGACATTTTCAATATGATCATAGGTCAATGGATCATGCATTATGTTAGTAGGATCAAATAATCCTAACACTCCTTGAAAGAGATCACTAAAAAGTGGCTCTTGATGTATGGTGAGTTGATCAACTGATGAAGTAGACATAGCTTCAAGGTGTTCAGTGATGGATTGATCTTGATCCTTGTTCTCAACAGTTGTCATTTTTTGTGTTTGTGCTTGCATTTTTGGGGTAGCTTGAGAGGCTTGGGAAGCTTGAGCGGCTTATGGAGCCACCTGATATTGTTGAAGCGTTGATGGTAGGTTTGATGTGCTTTTAGTGCGATGTTACAATATTGAATTATTGCACTTGGTTTCAGTGGTAGTGGTAGTGGATTCAAAACTGTGTTGGATGTAGTGACAAGTGGTTGAGATATGACGAGTGTGATAGGGGTGATTGGAATGATCAAAGTGATAGGAAAGGTTGGAATGATTGGAGGGATAGTGATGGTTGGAATGACCGAGGTGATAGGTCCTTGGGAAACCACATTTTGATTTTTCAGGATTGATGTTGTCATTTGATTACATACCATTTGACGATGCGATATTGATGGTATATTCAAATAATTTGATGTGAGGGCTTGATTGGTGTTAGGTGGATTGATTTGGATGGAGTGATCGATGCTAGGTAAAGGGGGAAGCCCTAAACCAAGGAATGATGTTGATATGGGAAATGGTGGTGGAGATGTCTCTTGGCGTAATGACTCAACTATTTTCTTAAGTATAGGCATTTTATATCGTCAAATTTGTTCTTGATTTTGATCTTGACTCCCTTGATATAGTTGATTTGGTTTTTGTTCAAGCAGATTTGGGATGTGTACTTGTGTTTGATTTTGGACAATGTTATGATTTTGGGATGACACTCAAATTTGGCATGATAGGTTGAAATTGACCATTGTTCATGTTTGGAATATTCGTATGATTTGCAAATGTATTTATCCCAAAGTTTTCTGGATTCATGTTTCAAAAATTTGTACTTGGTACATTCTCCTTTGGCTTCTAGGGATTTGATGGGATGACGTTGTTCATTTGAAGGCTCATGCATTGATTGTTCGATTGATAGACTTGTAGGTTTGGATTTAGATCTGCCATCAGGAAAGGTGTCCCAACCTTTGATTTGGGCATACTCACACTTGTGCCATTGACATTTGTAGAAGGTAATGATCCCATGTATGGATTGTATAAGTGTGAGTGTTGATAATCAATTGGTTTTGTAAGGCTTTGAAAGTTCAATTGATTTGGATTACTCATGATGTATGGATCAAGTTTATATTCCATATTCCTCTTGTGTTTTGACCTTGTTGCAAAAGTGACCTCTAAGGTTCTTAGGACTAATGACGAGATGAAGGATGAAAGGTGTAAATTATATGAGTGTTGAATGTTTAGGGACTTTGGATCAATGCTAGACTTAGGGTTTGATTTTGATTGTTTGATTTGGATTTGGATAATGAACTTGTAAACCCTAAGATGTTGGATGTGATCTTAGGATGTACTTGTTCAAAGGGGTGCTAATTTAACTAGAGGTATGAGAAAGGATGCATTCCCATACGCCTAACTAAACAAGGTTATTTTGATTTTGATGATTTACCCAAGTCTAGAATGATGCTTCAAAAAGATCTAAAGTTGTTTGTGGGATGAAGATGATAATTTTTTTGTAATTTGGATGAAATGTTTGATTTGATCCTAAGAGAACCTAGGAAGGACTTGTTTTACTTGGCCAAGATAGTGAAGAGCATGCCTTTCTCTAAGAGTAATTCAAAATCAAAATATCAATGTTTGCATGAAAACCATATGACCAAAAGATGCCAAGCACATATGTGGGGTCCAATTAATTTGATCTTTTCTTAATGAGTTCTTTTTACCACAAGCACACTCTTGATTATGTTTTGAATCTAGATGTCCAATGCCCTAATTATCTTTCATCCCACAAAGTGCATTATGTGGAAATCAAGAAAATCAAGGCAAAGGTTACCTAAAGTTGACTTTAGTAGAAGCAAATTGAGATGAAATCCAAATTTTTAGGAGCCTCTAAGGATACAAATCCCAAGGGAAAGCAATAACATGTGAATTTGTTCAAGGAAATTTTCCTCTCCTAAAGGGTTTGCAATTTTGATGATTCGTTGAATGTTGGTTTCCCAATGTTTTCGATTAAAGCACTGTGTTTTCAAACCACAAGCAATATGATAGCCTAGCTCAATTGGTACGTTTTTCTTAGTGGGCTTGCTTCATGCCCTTTGTAGAAGAGATGATTTTACATGCAACCAAGGAAAGAGTATAAAGGTATGTTAAGAATGAAGTCTTAATCTCTATACTTTAACCAAGATTGGACATGGCAAGTAACTTCTTGGAATCTGAGTTCCAATGCACCACTTTGATAAACTCGCTCAATGGATCAATTGGCCACTATAAAACAAGGGTTCTATTTTAGACTTTCCATTCGTAGGAGTTGACCCAACGTGGCAAGAGTTCCCTTTTGGATCCATCTTGTTAGAGTCAACCACGTGATATTGGCGTTTCTTCCAATATCCACATTTATATCCCAGATGGAAATACTCTTGGCTTTAGAGTGTTACCAATTGAGTCATTCCCTTGGGTGAGTAATTTTTCCCCAAGGCAGGCCCTCTAGGATAAACAAAAGAAAGCAAAGAAAAAATCTATAACTCAATCAATCTTTGACGGCTCAAAGAAAGAGAATATACGTGATGATGCTCTGCTCACACTCACACAAGATGTTCAATTTTAAACCCAAATCGAAGTGTGTATGGGCAATTATTTACGCAACTTAATGTCACCAAAAGCCTTTTGATTCTCAAGATTTCCGTGAGGTGCGAGAGAAGTGCATACGTCTTTTGATGATATTACTTTGTGTAAATAATTACAAAACAATAAAGGTACACATTCATTTTATCCTTCAAAGCAATGATTTGATTCGTTTTAAGCACCAAAGGAAAGATGAAGATTGCCTTGTTCAATTTTTTAACCTTAAACAAAATCTAGTCAATGTTGCCTAAAGTTCATTTTAACCCTTTCACAATGAAAATTGAAAGCCTAGGTAATATTCCTTTTAGACCTCAAAAAGATGTGAGTTGATATAAAACAAAAAACTAGAGCATAAAATGGAAGCTCCAAGAATTAAAAAATGCTTAATGAATTTTAGTTTCAATGTCCGATTCTACAAGATTCCTCCAAAGATTGCTTCTTATGCTTCAATGTTGTAAGTCCTTTGCGTGAAAAAAATTCTCCTCCTTCCTCCTTTCATTTCCTATTAAGAAAGAAAATCAATTTATTCAAATAAAATCATTGTAAGCACTAACTAATAAGTGAATCATCAATAAATGGATTATGAATAAATAAGTGAATCTCCCCCCCTCCTTCATTTTCCTTTCGGTTTCCTTCTTTTTCCTATTGCTAGTTTTCCTATAAACATCATAAATACAATTTAGGCATGTATTGTAATTTGATAAAAACATATACAAGATCCATCAATCATTTGAGGAAACCTTTTAAAGCAAGACTAGTGATTTCAAATGAAAAACATATACAAGGTTTTTTTTTTTAAGCATTAGATCAAACAATCTCAAATAAAAGACTAGTGGTTTTGAATTAATATGCAAAGCATTTACTAAGAATACTGCAATTATGATATGAAGCTCCAATCTCAAAGTCAAATATTAGTATGAAATTTTAATGAGATCCATAATCCTCCAATTTAGATTGCATGAAGACAACAAAAATAAATAGGAACCTAGATGTTAGAAACATGAAGATGAGCTCTTATTGTTCACAAAGTGGTAAGGGTATGTGCAGGATCATCATGGAAAAAATAGGCCCTTAAGTGGCAAAAACTTCAGAAAAATCAGTGTTAGGCAACTTGACATAAAAATTTGAATAAGTTATCTATATTATTTCAAAAATATGTAAAAATAGAATCTGTAGAAAATTTAATTTAGTTTCTAAACTACTAGGTTTACTTAAAAATAAATAAAATCTATTTGGTGAAAAATTGAAATTTCAATGCAGTAGTACTTAAATTTCAGGGAAAAAATAAGTAGGTGTTTGTCTGACCACCCTAACCATAATAAAATGATAATATTTTTTTATAAGATTTTATATATAAGTAGAGGACTCATGTTTAGATGTGATGCATATTTTTTTGTAATTTTTTTCCAAGTAAATAATTAATTATGAATTTTTTATTACAACATTTAAAAAATATAAAAATCGTATGTCTGACCACCTTAACTTGGTAAAAACTTCATGAAATTTAATTTTTCTTTTTAATCCTATATTATGTGAAGCATAGAATGTGATGCATGTTTCAGATTAAAAAAATGTGATACTGTTTGAAAGTTATAGATGTTTTTCAATCAGCCTATCGATAAGGACTTTAGTCGTAAGTCTAATAGAAAATGAATAATAATTATTTATTAAATTCAAATTAAAGCATAATTTATATTGATGGAAAGCTGAGAATCTCCTCTAAAACCCCTTTTCGTTTCATCAATTTTGGGTAAAAAAATTAGCCACATACCCTACAAATACCCATAATATTGCCACTTTTTGGCCCATCATTATCTTGCACATACCCATAATGAGCATTAAATGAGGTCTAAAAATAGTCAAAAGAATAGAAAACCAGTGTATAAGACAAGCCTCTCCATAAATCCAGAAACTCTCGAATGAATGCAAGTGACAAGTGACAAGCAAGGACTTTCCAGCCAGGGCATTAAGTGAGTTTAGTTGAGGTAGAAATAAACTGCAGAACCCCTACCAAATTCCAAATGTAGAAAACAAAACAATGACTTAATCTTTTAACATTGCTCCATATCAGGTCTCTGCTTGTATTTTCTGTTTCTTTATATTTCACAGATTTTATTGCTTTGATTTGATAGTAGACTGGTCGCCCAGACAGTGACTTAGACATGCGCATGGTAATGTGTGATGTGAGTCAATATTGGGATTGTTGATCATTAAAGGACAGAGGTAAGAGATGTATGATGCACACACCTAATAGCAGATACATTCATCTCCCTACTCAGCTTCAAAATGTGTAAACAAAAGATCTTCAAAATGCACAGAAAGAAGGAATTTCCTATCATTCAGACCCACATATGAGTATGACTTGGCACAAAGGTATAAACCTATTCACAATTTTTTCAAGCAAGTACATTTAATCTGCATATGAAACAGAAACAATAGATACACACTTTCAAGTAAATGTGTTTGGTGGATGTGAAGCCGAATTCTTAACTTTTGTCAGCATCAACTTTATCTTATAAAGGAAAATGTATCTCCTTTGACAGATGAATTTATTGAAAGACAGTACAAGAACTCTCAAGTAAACGCTATTGACAGGTGAGTAAAGGTACAAAAAGCTTTCGAGCAAATGTGGTTAGCAGGTGTAAATTTGAAAATAACATAAATGCTAATGTAGTCAAAGAGATCTACAAGATCAACTCATTACCTAACATGCACTGTCAACAGATCAAGATATTTTATGAGACTTTAGATTTACTAGAAATCGCCTTCATAGGTATTGGACAGAATGCTACTCTGACATGTGATCTAATGGAATGCAACAAAGGACCAGTGAACTGCCTATGCTACCATTGATTACTGATAGGAGCACTATTGAATGGTGTAGAAGCATTCTAGTATGCACACTTTACTCATTTTGGATTGCCTACTACTAATGTCACTGCTGCTTCTGCCATGTTGCTGCAATCATCGTGGGCCATAAGACTATGCCTTTTTTCCTTTCTACAAATTAGTTCCAAAGAAACTTTAGAGAAAATGCGATAGGCAGGTGAATCACGCCTAAGCTTGAAACTAGTAGAACTTCTTGGTTGAGGTTTCAACCCTCCTTGGTTAGGGGAAATAACTGAATGTTCACCTTCTGGTGTTTACTTCCTCTCCTCTATCATTAGCACCATTTCCATTTTATCCTACAAAAGGCCACTTGAAAGAAAAAATAAATGGAAATAGGCAAATACGAAATACACGCAGACATCAAAGAGGACGTACTACACAGTTTTATGAAAAATACAAGAAGATTTTCAAAAAGGGCACATCACGTTTTTGTATTACTGTTGGGTTTGTGCCATATTTTTTACCAGTTGAAGGTGTCTTAAGAAACATGAACAACCATTAAAAACAAAATGGGACACAAAATACAGTTTGAGAGAGTTAACCCAAAACACAAAAGGTAATAGTTGCTTTCAGCATGCCTTATTTGGAAATCATTACATTGTTTAAACTAGAAGATTAGTGTTGTTGTCCTATTTAAACTATCAAAGTACAACGAAATAAAAGATCCACAAGATTGTATTTAGATATAATAAGACTTATAGCGCAATATATAGTGCACCTTATCATTCAAATGATCCATGTCTTGATATGTGTTTTAAACCGAGATCAGAGTAGCTCGAGCAGTGAGGAGTATTGAACAAGATGTAGGTTGCATGTTTAAAGAGCTTCTATAAATGAAATAAGAAATAGATGATATCTCTATGGGACTTAGATTAAAGACTAACAATCCTACTATTCATAGAAGAAAAAGTGCAGCTGCTACAAAAGCATAAGTCAATGAAGTAACAATTTTTTGATGCACCAATGATCTCAAAAAGATGATTTTTAGTCTACCAATTAAAAGCACACTATGCAAATGAAATAGATTATTTTAAAATAGCACACCAAATATATAACTAGATCTTTTCTTTTTTTTAAAGCATAAAAGCCAAGCTGATATAAAATAGTAACCCAAATGAGATAATGTGCAAACAAGGTTTCACAAAGTCTCAAATTTAGGCCCTCCTTCTAGTGCTAGAATGTGAACCCCATTTCCAACTTACATTAGCAAAGCAAACATTCAAAGTGTTAGATCAAAATGCAAGTATAAAATAAGAGTTCCCCATAAAATCCATCTGCATTGTTAGAAAATAAGGAAAAAGATTATATAATTGAGCAAATACAAACACAAATAACTATCCCTATTCTAAAACAAGACAAAAAATTGATCTTATGGGGGATTGGTGCTATTTTGATATGGAAAATAGCCCTTTCCCAACCCCTTTAGATAAGCTAATGATAATGATGGACAAGATCATTTCTCAAATGAAGAGAGTGACCTTGCATGAGTGATTGTGGAGATGATTTGTGGAGTTGTGAACAAGATTAGTTCTCAAACCAAGAGAGTAACCTTGCATAAAAGTTCTAGATGGATGGATGAAGATTAAGGCCTTCTTTTATAGACTTTCTTGTTGAGAGATTGGCCAAATGGGTGAATGTGGGACTAAAGATCCACCAATGAGAAGAGGCCACTTGTCAAGTGGTGATAGGCCAATGGATGTGCAAGATTTGGGAAGTGTGCCCATTGGAGGGAACTTCAAATTCAAATTTGTGTAATAAATTTTTAGAGGGGGACAAGAAAATGAGCAATAAATGCAATGTTGGAGGGACAAATCAACTTGTCATGTTTTTCAAACTTGAGGGCCATGTTGAGTGAAAATGAGGCTTTTAATAAATCAATAAATTGATTTATTTGTGCAAGTGGCTAAATCTAGAGAATGCAAGTGGGTAAGATTAGTATTTAATCATGGTTAGATTAAATTAATGATGATTAGGTTAGTTTGACTTCTAGGACTTGGATATTTGATTTATTTAAATTAGAAAATGATGTAATATGATCTTTGAGATTTAATTAAATAAAGTTTGATTTATTTAATTAAAGGATGATGTGAGCCTTTGATTTATTGAAATGCATAACCTTAGGACTAAAGACCTGACTTTTCTAGCGAATGGATTTGCTACGTTTGATTTATTCAATGAGAAGATGACTATGCATAATGCTAATTTTGTGTGTCTATAGAAACGAACCTTCATCATAAGGATTCAAAAGGCACTCTATTGCGATGTGCGCACAAAGACAAATTTAACTCTGGTATCGACAAAGAAAATCAAGAATCTCAAAAGTTGTATTCAAGTGCACGTATCTTAGCAAAGCAACTTCTTCAAGAAGGATATCGATGGAACATTATGATAGGGGCATCTACATTAGCAACACCTTGTGATTCAACATGAGCTTAAAATATTTCAGAAAAATACAAAAAAAAAAAAGTATGAAAATCCAAAAAAAAAGAAAAAGGATTGAAAACAGTAAAGAGAAAAAATAATCCTCTATTGAAAAACACTACAGTGGCGCTTTGGGAAAGACCATGATGAAAATCTAGAAAAAAGCTACCATGTGTAGAATTGAGCATCTACGTGCACCACTTCAGGTGAAAGTATCTCATCCCATCGATTATAAATCAAGCATTCCATCCATCTTATCCATAATAAATCCATTCATCCATAAACCATTGATTCAATCCATCTTTATCCATCTTCATCCATAGTCTAGGTTATCGTGATCTTGATGAAATTTTGGGGCACACTTTACACTTTCTTATGGTAAACATCTTGACATGGGTTGTTTTCATTGATCCTATCCAAATGAAGCATTCTTTATCCGAACACCTTATCTTATCACAAGATAATCCTTGGCATTCTTTGCATGCTTTCCATATCCATCCATCCATACACTTATCCGAGCATCCACCCATCACATTCCATACATTCCTAGACATTGGGGGCAAATATTTACATCTTGCTTCAGGAATAAATCTTGATCTATATCCTCCAACTTATGTGGTGATACGAACATTGAAAAATGTGAAATCAAATTGGTCAAGCATCTGTAATCCAAAATCCGAATCACTATCCCATGGCATATTTTGACGAGAAGACATTCCTTATCAGTATTCATCTTTCATTGAACATCAATCCAAGTAATCACTATCAGTTGCATCTAATTTGCACGTCAAACATCACATCAAATCATTTGAACAACTTTTGTTCCAAATCAAGTTTTATTATCCTAATTAATCAAATCCAATTAATTCGTCATCATCTTGGGATATCCTTCCCAAACCTTGTGTTTCTCAACACTATCCTTGCATTTTTGTGTATCCTCAACAATGTTATCATAACCAATCTATCATCATCTTGGGATATCCATATCAATCCTTGTGTTTCTTAACACTATCCTTGCATTGTTGTGCATCCTCAACAATGTTATCATCATCATTCCTGATCAATCAAATCCTTGCATTGTTGTGTATCCTCAACAATGTTATCATCATTATCAATCCATCGATTTGATCAATCTTGACCTTAGCTTGGTCTTCAAACAAATCCCAAATAGAGCACTGATATCATATCCATATCCAAATTGTCAAAATCATGCAAAAAATTCAAAAACACCAAAACATATCAAAAATCCAAAAAAACTCATAAAAATATAAAACATCAAAAACATGATATCTGAACTACGTCATCTCTAAGCTTAAACGTAGGAAAGGCTAATATTTGATTAGCCCTCGAGACAAAAAATCCAAAAAAATTCAAAAAACACAAAATCCAAAACATTCAAAGACATCAAAATAAAAAACATTCATAAAATCTCACAAAATTCAAAACATTTGAAAATTTGGAAAAATCAAAACATTTGAAAAATCCAAAAACCTAAAAAACAGCCTCAAAATATTCAAAAAGAAGTCAAAAACATCCAAATATTTGAAAAAATCCATCCGTTCCATTTTGATTTGACCCGCGATAATGAATCATCCATAATAAACTAATCGTCACCTTCATCCTTTGGCAAAAAAAATAGAAATAAGCACAACAATCATCAAAAGCAAGCTTCAATCGTAAAATCAAAAGAAAACTTCAAACCTTTAAACACAAAATCAAACTCTTGATCATTCACAAACATGTCAATCGACTTTATATCAACAACCTATCAATCAACTTATCAACCCATCCTCATCCTATACAATGCATGTCCTAGGATATATCATTCTGACAATGGACATCATTTTGGATATTACCTTGGATTCTTATCCTATCAAAACACATCCCTTTGGCTCAAAGTGTGAATAACATTGGCTTGTTTGCATACTTGATATTTTCATTTGGTTTATCTTATTGCGCTCATTCCAAGGACCTCTCAATGATATCCGAATGAAGGATTTAGAGATAGGAATGGGGAAACAATCATTATCCTTTTGTCTTTTGTGCTTGTTGGATGTTCTTGTAAAATAACTTGGTGAATACTTACTTTTTTAGGTATGTCCTAGCAAGGTTTTCATATGTCAAGTGTGAACAAGAATACTCCTATCTGTTTGTTGAGTCAAATTCCATCACACTAGGTAAAATTCCATCCTGGTTCTTTATACCTTGATGCATTGTACCTATGTGTGTTATCAAACATAAGGTAAGTAGCCCTTTTAAAAACCCAATCCTTGATAAGAAAATCATCTATCATCATCATCATCATCTCTAATAAAGTCTCATTAGATCATGGAATTGTTGGATCCTCTCGTCATCATCTCATTTCTTCTGTCTTCTCTTTGTGCTAACAAAACATCACCAATGCATCCATTATGCATCCATCCTGCATCCACAAACCATCAAAATTTTGCACATCATCTCACATACATAATCATCATCATAATATAGATATGTTATCCTAAGCATCTACATAAAACATCCATCGCATAATCATAGCATATCACATCATCCATCTCATCCATCTCACATCATATCATCATTTTAAGTTGTTTAGGATAATATACATTGGTTATTCTAAGCATTTTGAAATCATCTCATTTGCATCATCATCATAACAATCCATACCATCCATTTTGAACCTCTTTATTGCGAGATCGACCCTCAAATCAAATATTTTCAATTGATCTCTTGAGGTGGAAATGTACCATTGTACTTCTTTCTGCTGGAGAATTCAAAAAATCTTAATTTTTTTGAAATTTGATCGTGGTAAGATTATTCTTTGAACCAATGCAACAATTAAATTGCTTCAAAGAGGGGAAAAATGTAGACACATGAAATTGACATCATGCATATTCAACTAATCATATCCGTTCGTCAATTAAATAAATCAAGGTATTTAAATTGAATAAATTAACTCTATTTAATTTAAGCCTATCATCATCCTTTTAATTAAATAAATCAAACATTTATTTAATTAAATCTAAAATAACCTTTCAACTCTCTTTGATTTAATTTAAATCCCTAAATCTAAGTCAAATGGGTCAAAGCATCTAATCATCATCTTAACTAAGCTAATCATGTTTTATCTAATCTAACCACCCATCACATCCTCTAGCTTTTTGAACTTGCACGAATAAATCATTTTAATTCATTTATAAAATCATCATTTTCTCTCAACAAAGCATCTTTGAGAATATTCCTCAAGTTTGAATATGAAGACAAGTTGACTTGTCCCTTTCAACATGGCAATAACTTCTCTCTTACATGTCCCCCACTTAGCATTTAACTCTCAAATTCAAATTTGAATCTCCCCTTCTTTGGCACATTGACCAAAACTTGCACAATCCTCAACCACTCACAAGGTGACAAGTGGCTTCATGTCATTGGTCAATCTTTATCCCGCATTGCTCTATTTTGAGCACTCTTAGCATTTGAAATTTTATAAATAGAAGGCTTCATTCTTCAACAAATCCTCCACAATCTTATGCAAAGTCACTCTCTTCAATTGAGAATTGATTTTTCCCACCTCAAATCATCTTCAAAGCAGTTTCATATCAACATATCATGGAGTTTAGCAAGGATTGGGAAAGGGCTTATTTCCATAGAAGCACCAATCCACTATGAAATAAAGTTTGATTCATGTTGTTTATATGCTCATTTAGTTTTTCTTGTTGTTTTAATATCTTATTTAGCATATCTAACATGATACAATATTTCATAGGGATACTAGATTTGTTATGTTTTATTTGACTTCAATAATAATGCTTGTCAAAGACTAACGGGTATGTGCAGGATCATGATGGGCCAAAAAGTGGCAATATGATGGGTATGTGGCTGACAACATTTTTTTAACTCCAAATTGATGAAACGAAAAATGGTTTTTAAAGGAGATTCTCAACTTTCCACCAATATAAATTATTCTTTATTTTGAATTTAATAAGTAATTATTATTCATTTTATATTCAAATTATGACTAAAGTCTTGATTGATAGACTAATTGAAAAATATCTATAGCTTTCAAATGGTATCACATTTTTTGAATCCAAAATATGCGTCAAATTCTATGCTTCACATACTATAGGATTAAAAAAAGAAAAATTGAATTTCATGAAGTTTTGACCAAGTTAAGGTGGTCAGACATACAAGTTTTTTATATTTTTTAAACATTGTAATAAAAAATTCATAATTAATTAGTTACTTGGAAAAAAATTACAAAAAATATGCATCACATCAGGACATGAGTCCTCTACTTATATCTAAAATCTTATAAAAAATAATTATCATTTTATTGTGGTTAGGCTGGTTAGATAGACACCTACTTCTTATTATTTCCCTGAAATTTAAATACTACTATATTGAAATTTCAAATTTTCAACAAATAGTTTTTTGTTTTTGAACAAACCTAGTAGTTTAGAAACTACATTCAATTTGCTACAAATTCTATTCTTACATATTTTTGAAATAATATAGACAACTTATTCAAATCTTTACGTCAACTTTCCTAACTTTGATTTTTCTGATTTTTTTGCCACTTAAGGGCCTATTTTTTCCATGATGATCTTGCACATACCCTAACATTATGCAGATTTGGCATCCACAAAAATAAATAATGCCCTCCTTGGTTGTGAAAATAGACAAGTGATCATAAAATCTAACATTGGGACATGTCAAATTTTATAGGGGGAGAAAATACCTCTTCACATTAAAAACATTTCAGCTATGCAAATCAAGCATAGTGCTAGGAAAAATTGTAAGATATTTTGTGCTATGATTTTTCAAATAGGTGACAAATTCAAGTTAGATATCAATATCAAACCTGTAGTGCAGGAATTCAAAGATGTTTTTCTTGAATATTTAGATAGTCTACCCCCAAAAAGATCTATAGAACATGTAATTGATTTAGTTCCTAGAGCAGAACCAGTATCTAGAGCTCCTTATTGTCAATCTATCTCTGAATTAATAGAACTAAAAATTCAATTGACACAATTACTTAAGGAAGGAAAAATAAGACCAAGTGTCTCTCCTTGGGGTGCACCAGTATTATTTTTCAAAAAGAAAGATGGCACCATGAGGTTATGTATAGATTATCGACAACTTAATAAATTAACTATAAAAAATAAGTATCCCTTACCTTGAATTGATGATCTCCTATATCAATTACATGGTGCTAAATGTTTTTCCAAAATTGATTTACAACGAGGATACCATCAAATTCATATTAAAGAATCTAACATTTCCAAAACTGCCTTTCGAACACGATATGGTCATTATGAATTTGCAGTTATGCCTTTTGGTTTAACTAATGCACCTATAGCTTTTATGACCTTAATGAATGATATCTTTCACCCATTTTCGGATGTCTTTGTAATCATTTTCCTAGATGATATCTTAAGATACTCAAAAAATGAAAAAGAACATGAAAAACATCTCAGAATGGTACTAGAAACCTTGCAAAAGAATAAGTTATATGCCAAACTTAACAAGTGTGAATTCTTCAAATCAGAAGTGTCTTACTTAGGACATGTTATTTCTGAAAAAGGTATTTCACCAAACCCTACTAAAATTAAGGTGATTCAAGATTGGCCTATCCCAAAGGATGCACATGAAGTTAAAAGTTTCCTAGGATTATCTAGGTTTTACCATCGTTTTGTTAAGAATTATTCCAAGATAGCTTCTCCTTTGACTGATCTAACGAAGAAAGAACATAGTTATAATTGGACCCTAGAATGTGATAAAGCTTTCCACACTAAAGACTTTATTAACATCTACACCTATCCTTTGTATTCCTAATTTTAGTAATCCTTTTGTTGTGATCACCAATGCATGCGGTACAGGTATCAGTGGTGTTCTAATGCAAGATAACCAAGTGGTGTGTTATGAATCTAGAAAGTTGTTACCTACTGAAAGAAATTATCCAATCCCCGATCTTGAATTACTAGGCATTGTCCACGATTTAAAGGTTTGGCACCATTATTTATTAGGGAATAAGTTTATATTAAAAACTGACCATCGTAGTCTCCAACACATATTTACTCAACCTCACATTAATATGAGACAAAGAAGGTGGATGGAACTCTTAACTAAATATGATTTCACCATCCAATATGTTCCTAGAAAAGAAAATGTAGTGGCAGATGCCTTAAGTCGAAGACGACTATGTGTTAATACCTTGACCCTTGAGAGAATCCAATTTGAACAAGATATAAAATCCAAGTTACCTATTGATGATTACTTTCAATCCATTTATGAAGGCCTCCAAAACCCCTCCTCTAACGTCCATTTGAAAGATCGATTAGAATCTTATTTGTTGAGTAGCAATGGTCTCCTTTATTACAAAGGAAGGTTGTGCATTTCCAATATACCTAACCTTAAATCTCAAATACTAAAAGAATCTCACAATATCCTAATAGCTAGATACCCTAGATTCCAGAAGACCTATCTCTCAATCAAAAGAAAATAAGTTTTTACCTCAAATGAAGACCAGGCCTCTTGCAACCCTTCTCTATTCTGACTTGGAAATGGGATTCAATTAGTACAAACTTCATTACTAGATTACCTCGAACACGTAAAGTACATGACTATATTTTTGTAGTAGTGGATAGATTAACCAAGATAGCACATTTCATACCTATCAAAATAAAATCGTATGCTTATGATATTGCCCACATTTTTGTCAAAGAACATTATTTCAGATCGAGATCCTAGCTTTACCTCCTCCTTTTGGAATTCTCTATTTGTAGAACTTGGTACTCATTTACATTTTAGTACTTCCTATCATCCCAAGTCTGATGGCCAAATAGAAAGGGTTAATAGAATCTTAGAAGACATGTTGCGAATGTATGCCAAGGATAAACTTGGGTGGTGGGAAGACTATTTACACTTGGTAGAGTTTGCATATAATCAAGGATATCATTCCGCCATTAAGATGTCACCTTTTGAAGTTGTCTATGGCCGAAATTGTAATACACCCATTTCATGGTCTGATCCTATCCATAAAGTTTGGTATGAGAATGGAAACTTGTTAGAGATGGAAGCCATTATTAATAAAGCCAAACAAAATATGAAGGTTGCCTAGGATAGGTATAAAAGTTGGGTAGATTCTAAGAGGTCTACTCAAGATTTTGAGGTTGGTGAACATTTTTTTCTTAGAGTCAAACCAAAAAGGAGTTCGTTAAAACTAGGTAAATGTTCTAAGATAGCTCCTCATTTTTGTGGACCTTTTGAAATATTAGAAAGATTAGGGGATGTTGCTTATAAACTTGCTTTACCCCCTCAATTGCAAATCCATAATGTATTTCATGTAAGTTTACTTAAGAAATATATATACAATGCAAATCATGTTATTGATTGGAAAACTATTTCTATTGAACCTTCTTGGGAATTTAAGGTTGAACCAGAACAAATAATTGAAAAGAGATCAAGAACATTGAGAAATAAAGTTATAAATGAAGTAAAAATTTAATGGAGTCATTGTGATAATGATAGTGCTACTTGGGAAAATGTTGATTTTATTCAAGACCAATATCCTCATTTGTTTAACTAAAGTCTATTTTATTCATATGTATGTGTGATGCAAAAAATCATCAAGCTACTGAGGGAAATAGCTAAAAAACAAGGGGAGAATTGTTATGAGACTTTTTCCCCATGGAAGAAAAAGAAAAAGAAAATAGAATAAAATTAAATAAATATAAGAACTAGTGTAATAGTTCAAGAAAGAAAATGTAACAAAATAATAATTAGAGTTTTCATGGGATGTAATTATTATTTGTAAAAGGGTGTGTCAGTTGGAACTACCCTTTGTGTTGTATAAAACTGGTGAAAACTAAATTATTGGGGGACATGATGAAAAAAATAAAAATCAAGTGGAGCACATTGTGGGAATAGGGTTTCAGGTTAGCAGGCTATGAGTAGGATGGAGAAGGGCCACTCCTACAGTGGGTGTCCAACTTGGGGTACAAGTACGTGCACTCAGGATGGTCCTAGCTAGGGCATAGTTTTGTGGCACGAGTGTGAGCATTGTTCCAGTGGAACCAGCACTCGTGTAGAGCAGCAAAGTCTGCTTTCCTCCTAGACTGCTCATAGATAGAAGAGGCTGAACTAGGGACCATTCCAGCAATAGTTGGGGATTTCTTCTGCACATTTCAAAGATAAGTGTTAATGTTGATAAATTTTTTGAGCAATAAATTTGTTTTAAACCCTTTGAGTTTTTTTTGAACTAATAATTTATTTACAACATGATTTAATGTATTTGAGTGAAATTGTTGATCAATTCATTATATGCAATTTAATTTCAAAGTCTTTGATTGAGCTTTAAATATTATATTAAATTTTTGTATGATTTTTTTTAATCTATAGAAATCAATTTAAAACATTGCATTTAAATTTGGGAATTAGTCTCATTTCACATATTATATATCTTGATGTATCTATTACTCCTGAAATTCTATAAAAATGCCTTGTTACTAGCATTATGCTAATCATGTATGCTTTCCTATAAATACTTAAAGACAAATATTTATAACATAATGAATGGAGTAGTTTGTAGAGCATGTAATTAGTATAAATTAAAGAAAGAATTCCATAAATGACTTCAACTATGATTTTATTTCTTATTGAGTTTTTTATCTTCATCATTAACAAAACAAAAGAGTGATGCATTATCACCCACCATAGAATAAATGGCATGTCACAATGTTTCTACAAGCAACTAGAAGTGGATTTATCAAAATAGGAACATGTTCTTCTTAGCCAACATGATACTTTTGAAGCTAGGTACAATATTTTTATCATCATATTCCATTTTTTAGTAAGAAATGTAATTTTAAAAAACAATTTGTTAGCATTTAGACCATTTTCAATTCAAGATAGGAAATAAAAAAATGTTTGCGTTATCCTAATCAAAATAACTAAATTTTTTTTATACAATCAATTAATTTACCATGACAAGGGGTTTTTAATAAGGAAACACATTACTTGATATAAGGATTGATGAGGGTAACATTTTCTAGATTGCATTTCCATATGCCTAAGGTTCTATAGGTTATCTTATTTATTGTTATCTATATGCATCCCTTTTCAAGATATATTCTTCAAATTTACTACTATTCTCATATATTGCATGTGTGTTGGTGTTCATTCCTTGGGCTCAATGATTATCCCATACTAAGTTTTACTATATTTTCCCATCTTTGAAACTCCTAATCAAACATCTTCATAGTGAAATTGACTTTCATTGTTGGTTGAGGAAGAAAGTGTGGCCTAAATGTCATTCCTATCAATTCCTCTATGAATTTGTATATCATATCTATGATTGCCTTGGATCCCTATAGTGACCAAATGAGATTGTGTAGTGAGATGATTCCTCCTCTTTTAATATATCTAGATAGTATATTGTATCATTCTGGGCATTCTTCAAAGGTGGATTTAAGTAAATCTAGAATGTCATAGGTGAGGGGTACAAGTATCCATTATAGATAATTTTGTGCACCCCTAAATGGTATTTCATATTTCAATTTTTTGGGGGGTTTCTTTATATTTGACTTAAGAGTTTATAGTTGGATAAGTGTAAAAAGATGGGGTGACAAAAAGTGGCCAATTTATTTTTTCATCCTAAAATAGTGAAAATACGAGCACCCTATAGTAAAATGCACACACGTTATGGGTTGGTAGTGACCAAGCCTAGGCTCGGTCATTACAAATAGATTTGAGAGGAATGGTAAAGTATTCATATCATTAGGAGAGAATAGTAAATACTATAACTAGGGAGAAATTTTTAGATTATTTGCAAATAGTATAATAAACCAAACCCCAATCAACAACAGAGAACAATGAAAGAAAGAAACATGAAAATATGAAACAAAGTCACCTGGTCTTCAAGCCTCCATTGATTGACCTATATTGGACTTCTCCATCTTGCTGAAAACTTTAAGATTGCCCTAAGATTGAAGTGCAACTATAGCATATGCCTAATGTTAGGAATTGTATGCAGAAAATATCAATTAAATGCAAATTAAGATTAAATTGAGGAATGGAAAAAACATAAGTAATAACAGCAAGAGACAATATTTAATGTGGTTCACCAAAACTTGGGCTACGTCCATCAATAAAGAGTCCACTATTATTATCCAGTAAATCAAACTGATTACAACCAGTAATCCCTACAACTCAATGTAGACATGCAAAATTGGCATAATGCATTTGATTAGGTCATATTCATCCATTCATCAAATAAATCAAGTTTATTTGGTCAATCTCCTAAAGTCATCAATTTAAATTAAATAAATCAACTTGATCCTAACATCACCGTCCTTGATTAAATAAATCAAACCTTTATTTAATTAAGTTTGAAATCACCTTTCATCTCCCTTTGATTTAATTTAAATCCCTAAATCTAAGTCAAATGGGTCAAAGCACCTAATCATCATCTTAACTAATCTAGTCTTGATTAATCTAATCCAACCACCCATCACATCCTCTAGCTTTTCCCACTTGCACAAATAAATCAATTTATTCATTTATTAAATTCATCATTTATTATCAACATGGCATCTTTGAGGAATATTCCCTCAAGTTTGAATTCAAAAACAAGTTGACATGTACATCCAACAAAGCATTTATGAGCTCTTACATGGCTCTTACATGTCTCTTGCACAAGTCAAACTTAGCATTTAACTCTCAAATTCAAATTTGAATCTCCCCCTCTTTGGCACATTGACCAAAATGTGCTCATTCTTCAACCTATCACAAGTTGACAAGTGGCTTCATCTCATTGGTGAAATCTTTATCCCACATTGGTCCCTTTTGAGCACTCTTAGCATTTGAGAATCTATAAATGGAGGCTTCATTCTTCAACAAATCATCCACAAATATTATGCAAAGTTACTCTCTTCAATTGAGAGCTAATTTTGTCCATTGCATCCTCATAATTGGCATTATCAACGGTTGGGAAAGGGTCACTTTTCACAACAAAGTGACACCAATCCAATATGGGATAGATATACTAGATGTTTTTCTATAGATGCATTAGTTATCTTGTTATTATATTGCATTTTAAAAAGCATGTTAGATTATCTCATATGGATGTTGAAGGTTTGTTTTGTTTAAAAACACTAACCATGTTTTTGTATGTTATATTTTTAACCATTTGCAGATTTTGACATCCACAAAATGGCGCTAGAAGGAGGGCTTTAAAACAAACACTTCAAAATCTTTCAATTATCATTGCAAAGGGGATAAAACAAACTTTAGGCAACACTGACTAGATTTTGTTTGAGGTTAACAAATTGAAGGGAACTGTCATATCTCATTTTGGTGCTTTAAAATGAATCAAAATAATTGCTTTGCGGACTTAAAATGAACAAGTGCAACTTTGTTTTTGTGATAAATTACTTAAACTAACATCATTGAAAAGGACGTATGTGCTTCTCTCATGATTTATAGTGATCTTGAGAATCAAAAGGCCTTTTTTGTGATCTTAGGTTGAGATAAAGTGATCACCTCCACACTTCATATTGGGTTTAAAATTGAACAAAACATTGTGTGAGTGTGAGTAGAGCATTATTGCATACATTCTCTTTGGTTGTGTTGCAAACAAAGATTGATCAAGTTACGGTTATTGTCCTTACTCATTTTTTTTAATCTTAGAGGGCTTTCCTTAGGGAAAAATTACTCACCTAAGGGAACGACTCAACCGGTAACACTCTAAAGCCAAGAGTATTTCCAATTGGGATATAAATGTGGGTATTGTAGTAAATGCCAGTATCACGTGGTTGGCTCTGATGAGATGGATCTGAAAAGGACTCTCGCCATATGGGTCAATCTCCATGAATGAAAAATCTGAACTAAAACCCTTGTTTGCAGCAACCAACCAGTCCATCCAATGAGTTTATCGAAGTGGTGCATTGGAACTTTGATTTCAATAAGTCACTTTCCATGTCCAATCTTGGTTAAAGTATAGAGGTTAAGATTTCATTCTTAACATACCTTTATACTCTCTCCTTGGTTGCATGTAAAATCATCTCTTCTACTATGAAGGGCATTAGGCAAGCCCACCAAGAAAAATGTACCAATTAAGCTAGGATGTTATATTGATTGTAAGTTAATTTGAAAAAATAGTGCTTTGATTGAAAACATTGGAAAACTAACATTCAACATGAGCATAAAATGTCAAACCCTTTAGGAGAAGCAAATATCCTTCAAAAAACTCACATGTTATTGCTTTCCCTTGGGATTTTATCCTTAGAGGCTTCTAAGCATTTGAATTTCATCTCAATTTTCTCCTACTAAAGTCAACAATAGGAAACTATGCTCTTGAAACCTTGATTTTTACATAATGGACCTTGTGTAATGAAAAGGAATTAAGACATAAACATTCAGTTTGAAAACTAAGAAAGAAGTGTGTTTGTGGTAAAAGAAAGTCATTAACCAAGATTAACTCAAATTGAACCCCACACATGTGCTTGTTTATATTTTTATTGTCATTCGAGCAAACATTGGTCTTTTGGTTTGAATTACTCTTAGAGAAAGGCATGTTCTTCACTATCTTGGTCTTGTAAACAAGTCCTTCCTAGATTCATTTAGGATCAAATCAAACACTTCATAAATTCCAAAAATTTATCATATCATCTCATAAACAACTTTAGAGCTTTGAAAACATCATTCTAGACTTGGGTAAATCATCAAAATCAAAATCACCTTGTTTAGTTAGGAGTATGGGAATGTATCCTTTCTCATATATTTAATTGAATTAGAAATACTTTGAACAAGTTCATCCTAAGATAACATCTAACAACTTAGGGTTTACAAGTTCATTATCCAAATCAAACCAAATAAAATCAAACCCTAAGTCTAGCATTGATTCAAAGTCCATAAACATTCAACACTCAAATCATTCACCCCTTTTCATCCTTCATCTCATCATTAGTCCTAAACACCTTAGAGGTCACTTTTACAATAAGGTCAAAAAAAAAGAGGAACATGGAATATAAACATGACCTATACATCATGAGTAATCCAAGTCAACCAAACTATCAAAGCCTTACAATGCCAATTGATTTTGAAAACTCACATTTATACAATCCATACATGGGATCATTATCTCGTACAAACCTCAATGGTACAAAAAATGTGAGTCTACCCAATCTAAATATTGGAACACCTTTTATGATGGTATATTTAAATCAAAGTTCAAACTCACAAGTCTATCCACCAAACAATCAATGCACGAGTCTTCAAACGACTAACATCATTCCACCAAATCCATACATGCCAAAAGTGAATATACCAAGTACAAGATTACCAAAAATGAATCCACATTTGGTAAAATTTCAGATGGATATGTTTGCAAATCACACAAATGTTGTTCAAAGTCCAAAGATGATGATAACAACTCCATGTATTAATCCAGGTCAAGGTAACACCATGCAAAATCAAAGTTACCTAAAACAAGGAAATGTGATTCCCAACATCAACAATGTTCAATTTCAACCTATCATGCCAAATATGACCATCATCCCAAATCATAACATTGTCCAAAATAAATTTTTCCATGATCCCATTCAAAAAATACAAGTATGCATCCCAAATCTGCTTGAACAAAAACCATATCAAGGAAGTCAAGATCAAATTTGGTGAGACAAAATTGCTACACTTACCAAAATAGTTGAGTCATTACACCAAGAGACATCTCCACCACCATTATCCATATCAACATCATTCCTTCATTTAGGGCTTCACCCTTTACCTATCACCAATCACTCCATCCAAATCAATCCACCTAATGCCAATCAAACCATCACATCAAATCCTTTGATGTTACCATCAACATCACACCAATGGATGGTATCTAATCAAATGACGACATCAATCTTGATGAATCAGAAAATGGTCTCCCAAGGACCTATCGCCTCAGTCATTCCAACCATCACTATCACTTCAATCATTCCAATCACCACTCTCACCCATCACATATCAATCCCTCACTACCATGATTGCTCCAAGCGTACCTCAACCACTTGTCACTACATCCAACACAATTCCAAATCTGCCACCACTTCCACCAAAACCAAATGCAGCAAGACAATATAACATTGTGCTAAAAGCTCACCAGGCCTACGAAAAGGCCATCCAACAATATCTAGCCACAAAACAAGCAGCACAAGCTCAACAAGTGCAACAAGCCTCTCAAGCTTCCCAAGCCTCTCAAGCTACCCAACAAGCACAAGCACAAACACAAAAAATGATAGCTATTGGGGACAATGATGAAAATTCGACCACTAGTGATAGCGTTGACAATATCCCAACCACAATTGTTGAAAATAATGATCAAGATCTATCCATCGATGAAGATGTGTCTACTTCATCCATTGATCAAATCAATATATGTCAAAAGTCACTTTTCAATCATGATCAAAATCTAACAATATCTAACAATGATCCAATTCAAGAAATGTCAACATCATTTGACCTTATGGTTGAATAAATTACAATCTCTCCACCATGACTATTGAGAACATGGATAAAAACCTATCCATCAATTATCACATTGAAGACGTTTCCACCTCATTCGATGATCAACTCACCATACATCAAGAGCCAATTTTTAGTGATCTATTTCAAGGAGTGTTAGAATTATTTGATCCCATTGACATAATCCATGATCCATCAACCAATGATCATGTTGAAAATGTCTCTACATCACTTAGTGAGTTAGAGCACATATCTCAAGAATTTATTCCAAAGCATGATCAAAATCTTTCGCCAAGGTCTAGCAATGGTCCTTTCCATGACACGTTGACACCCTTTGACCTCATGGTTATAGATACTAAAGGAACCCTAAACTTGACACTTGATCCAAGTCCACTCAAAGATCGAGAGGATATTAAGCCACTTCCCATGCCTAATGAAGATATCCAAGAACCATTTGTGAGCAATCCATCCTTTGAAATTGACCCATGTCAAGAACTTGATCCAAAGCATGTCGAAAGCAATTCTGAAATCATTCAGGATCAAGTGTTTGTATCTCCAAACTACTACAATGGTCTAATGGACACTCTCCTATCTATAAGAGATGATCATATCCACATAGAACATGCTCCTCCATCTACCCAAGAGATTCTTTCTTTGAATGGACACGTAGATGATATTCATTCAGAACAGGACTCCTTTACTCCTGACATTATTACACAAAAAGAGTAGGTTACCAATTCCTACAATCAAACTAAATTGTCAACATCAAGATCAGACATATTCCAAATTTAGAATGAGGACATCATGTATGAAGATATCTAGCATTATCCACTCAAGGAAACAGGTTAGATAGAACAGGATATTCTGAAGTTAGTAGAGCATCAAATTTCAATAACATCATCTGCATTATCCACTCAAGGAAATAGGTTAGATAAAATAGGCAAGATCAAAGCATGAAGGTACTACTACCACCATATTAGGGGAAACTTTGTCTCAAGCAAACATCAACATAGGGAGCACGAAGAATCCTTATGATGAAACCAATGCCAATACTACAACCAGCCACGTCATGAATCCTCTTCCACCCATCACCCCATCCACAAATTGGGACCAACATCAAAAGAAGGTTTTGAATAAAAGCACAAATAATGTTATCAAAGAAAAATAAGCTAAAGAGCATATCAGACAAAACAAATACATATGGATACCAAAGAATACAAAGAAAGATTATCCCTATCAAACTCCATTAGTCAAAGAAACTATGGAGAAAAATAAAAAAGGGAAAATTATCCATCAAAGATGTCTACAAGAGAAAAAGTAGGCTTCTCAAGCAATGTACAAAGTATATCAAGCAGTTGGTCCTAATTCCATGCACACTTCTATATCCATCCATTATTGCTCATCTTCCCAAATTTGGAGAATCAAAGGTTGCAAATTGTCAAACAATACATCTCTTATCCCTAAAAAGACTCCATCCATGCCTCACACATGCATAATATCCAATTCTCACATTGACCATGTGTTGGCAACGACCCTTCATCAAAGGATTCTGAAGGCACTTTATCATGATGTGCATAGAGAGATAGAGTTAACCCTAGTATCAATAAAGCAGATCAAGAATCTCAAAAGTTACATTCAAGTGAACGTATCTTAGCAAAGAAACTTCTTTAGAGATGATATCAATGGAACATTATGACATAAGCATCTACATCAACAACACCTTGTGATTTAGCATGAGCTTAAAATCTTCCGAAAAAATTAAAAAAATCAAAAAATATGAATATCCAAATAAATTAGAAAAAGGATTGAAAATAGTTGATGAGCCCAAAGTATGCTCATAATTTGAGTATCATGGTGTACTTTTAATACCCTTACTTTTGTCGTTCATGGTTGTTTAAACTCTTTAGAAACCTTTTATTGGGGGATATCTTGTAGCAATACACTTTTATATTCCTGCAGCCTATCATGATGAAATGTCTATATTTATTACCCTAATTAACTTTCCAAATGACTGGTATAATGCATGTAGTTTTTGAATGATGAAGTAGATTTGAGATGTGATTAATAAATGAAAATTGTGTAAGTTGCCGTGCATGTTTCCGTTCTCTTCTGTTTCCTTGTGTTTCGTAGATTGTTGAAGAAAGTATGATTGAGTCAAGCACAGCTGATCTCGGCCTTGCAGTAAAGTCCATTTCTTGCACGACTTCGAGGAAGTTATTCTGGTGAATACTCTTTGACCAAAATTGTTGGGAAGGAATTTAAATGTCAATTAATTTAGAAAGAGTGGAATGTTGAATTCTCTCTTAATTGTGTTGAGTGGATAAGTTCATTTATTTAGTCTGTTCCTTGATTCCAGGATACATTTACATCCACGTCTTTCTCTGTTTGGGTTAGTTAGTTAGTTGTTTTCCTGATTTAATAAGTGTTCCTCCTGCACGAGTGAGCAAACATAGTAAGATAGAAGGATATCATGTAAAAGTTAGTATGACAATAAAAAACAGAGTCTATATGACGAGAGATAGATTTTTTTGTTAGTTTTCATATGAACAGAACAATGTATACCATTCTAAGTTTATGAATAAAACTTGATGAAGTTCTAAGTTCAATACTTGTGTAATTAGTTGATGCTTGCTAAGGGGGCCCACTTAGTAAGTATCTATAGTTAGTTAGTTAGTCATCCATTTTTTGTTCATCATTAGATTTCATCTTTGAAGTTTCTATGCAAATTCAGTCTTATATTGTTCCTGCAACATCGGGAATCCATCCCTGTGTCTGTTCCTGTAGCTTAAGGCCAGTTCATAGTTTGTTTCTCAGTCGTAGCTGTTATGATTTCTGCTTTGGTTAAATTATGGTTGAGTTTAGAGAACCTTGCATTACCTTCCTGTAACATAGGTAGAATTCTTTCCAAGTATTTATTTTCGATAAGTTGTGACTGAAACTAGTTCTTAGTGCACATACAGTGCCACTCCATTTCAAGTATATGTTCCCTGGTTTGACAAGTAAATGAATGACCATGAAAAGATATTAGTCACATGCTAGAATGTCCAATTTCTAGGATAGGTTTTGCTATGATTTTCATATCCTTTTATGGGCCCGACCAATAGTAAAGAGAAAAATCATCCTCTAGGGAAAACCGTAGATGCAACGCTTTGGGCAAGACCATGATAGAAACCTGGAAAACAGGTGTCATGTGTGGAATTGAGCATTTACGTGCACCAGTTCAGGTGAAATCACCTCATCCCATCCATAATAAATCCAACATTCCATCCATCTCATCCATAATAAATCCAATCATCCATGTGCATATGTCTATGTCCATAGTCCAAGTCATCTTGATCTTGAAAAATTTTGGTGCACACTTTATGCTTGCTTATGGTAAACATCTTGACATGGGTCGTTTTCATTGATCATATCCTATGCAATATTATCTAAGCTATGAAGCACTATCCAAATGATCTTTCTTGATCCAAACACCTTATCTTATCACAAGATAATCCATATCCATCCATCCATACACCTATCCGAGCATCCATCCATGACATTCCATATATTGCTAGACACTTGGGGTAGATATTTACATCTTGCTTCAATAACAAATATTGATCTATATCATGCAAATTATGTGGTGATCTGAACATTGGAAAACATGAAATCAAATTGGTTAAATTATTTATGAGCAAGAATCCAAATCACTAGCGCATGGCATATTTTGGCGAGCAGACATTCCTTATCAATTTTCATCTTTCATCGAACATCAATCCAAATAGTCACTATCAGTTGCATCTAATGCACCCTTCAAATGTCACATCAAATCATACAAAACAACTTTTGTTCCAAACCAAGCTTCATCAATCCTAATCAATGAAATCCAATAAAAAATCATCATCTCGGGATATCCTTTTGTTTCTTAACACTATCCTTGCATTGTTGTTCATCCTCAACAATGTTATCATCATCATCTTGGGGATATATTTCCCAATCCTTGTGTGGCTTAACACTATCCTTGCATTATTTTGCATCCTCAACAATGTTATTGTCATCAACCCTGATCAATCAAATCCTTGCATTATTGTGTATCCTCAACAATGTTATCATCATCATCAATCCATCAATTCAATAAGTCAACCTTAGCTTGCTTTTCAATAAAATCCCAAATATAGCATTGATATCACCACACATATCCATATCCAAGTCGTCAAAATTGTGTGAAAAGTCCAAAAACATCCAAAACACATCAAAATCCAAAAAAATAAACATAAAATAGAAAATATCAAAACCATTGGAATCCGAACTACGTCGTCTTTGAGCTTAAATGTAGGCAAGGCTAATCTTTGATTAGCCTCCGAGACAAAAAATCCAAAAAATTCGAAAAACACAAAATCCAAAAACATTCAAAAACACCAAAATCCAAAAAACATTCGAAAAAACATCAAAATCCAAAAACATTTGAAAAAAAATAAAAATCAAAACATTTGTAAAATCTTGAAAACACTAAAAACAGCCTCAAAACATTCCAAAAATGTCAAAAACATCCAAATATTTGAAAAAATCCATCCATCCCATTTCTCTTTCACTCACAATAATGAATCATCCATAATAAACTAATCATCACCTTCATCCTTTGGCAATACAAATAGAAACAATCACAACAATCAGCAAAAGCAAACTTCAAACACAAAATCAAAATAAAAACAACAAATCTTTAAATGCGAAATCAAACTCTTGATCATTCGCAAACATGTTAGTCAACCATATATCAATAGCCTATCAATCAACTTATCAACCCATCATCATCCTATATAATGCATTTCCTAGGATATATCATTCCGAAAATGGGCATCATTTTGGATATCACCTTGGATTCTTATCCTATCAAAACAAATCCCTTTGGCTAGAGGTAGGAAGAACATTGACTTGTTTGTGTACTTGATCTTTTCTTTTGATTTATCTTATTGTGCTCATTCCAAGGACCACTTGATGATATCCGAACGAAGTATTTAGAGAGATAGGAATGAGGAAATGATCATTATCCATTTGTTTGTTGTGCTTGTTGGACGTTCTTATAATATAAATTGGTGAATACTTGCTTTGTTAGGTATGTCCTAGCAAGGTTTCCGTATGTCAAGTGTGAACAAGAATGCTCCTATTTGTCTATCAAGTCAAGTTCCATCACATTAGGTACAACACCATCCTGGTTCTTTATACCTTGATGCATCATATCTATGTGTGTTATCAAACATAAGGTAAGTAGCCCTTTTAAAATCCCAATCCTTGATAAGCGAAACATCATCTATCATCATCATTATCATCTCTAATAAGGTCTCGTCAGAACATGGACTTTTTGGATCCTCTTGTCATCATCTCATTTCTTCTTTCTTCTCTCTACGCTAACATAACATCACCAATGCATCCATCTTTCATCCATCCTGCATCTACAAACCATTAGTATCCCATAAATCATACATTTTCATAAAACATCTATTGCATAATCATAGCATATTACATCATCCATCTCACATACATTACATCATTATTTTAAGTTGTTTAGGATAACATAGGTTGGTTATTCTAAGCATTTGAAAACCATCTCATTTGCGTCACCATCATAACAATCCATTTTGAACCTCTTTATTGTGAGATCGACCCTCAAATTGAATCTTTTCGCTCAATCTCTCAAGGGGGCAATGTGCTAATGTACTTTCCATTGGGGCATCCAAAAAAATCAATTTTTTTTTGAATTTTGATCGTAGAAAGTTTATTCTTTGAACCAACATAGCAAGTACATTTCTTCAAAGGGGGGGAAATGTAGACATGCAAAATTGGCATAATGCATTTGATTAGGTCATATTCATCCATTCATCAAATAAATCAAGTTTATTTGGTCAATCTCCTAAAGTCATCAATTGAATTTAAATAAATCAACTTGATCCTAACATCAACCTTCTTGATTAAATAAATCAAACCTTTATTTAATTAAGTCTGAAATCACCTTTCATCTCCCTTTGATTTAATTTAAATCCATAAATCTAATTCAAATGGGTCAAAGGACCTAATCATCATCTTAACTAATCTAGTCCTGACTAAACCAATCTAATCACCCATTATATCCTCTAGCTTTTCCCACTTGCACAAATAAATCAATTTATTGACTTATTAAATTCATCATTTTCCATCAACATGGCATCTTTAAAGAATATTCCCTCAAGTTTGAATTCAAAAACAAGTTGACATATACATCCAACAAAACATTTATGAGCTCTTACATGTCTCTTGCACAAGTCAAACTTAGCATTTAACTCTCAAATTCAAATTTGAATCTCCCCCTCCTTGGCACATTGACCAAAATGTGCTCATTCTTCAACCTATCACAAGTTGACAAGTGGCTTCATCTCATTTTTCAAATCTTTATCCCACATTGGTCCCTTTTGAGCACTCTTAGTATTTGAGAATCTATAAATGGAGGCTTCATTCTTCAACAAATCATCCAAAAATCTTATGCAAAGTTACTCTCTTCAATTGAGATCTAATTTTATCCATTGCATCCTCATCATTGGAATTATCAAGGGTTGGGAATCCAATATGGGATAGATATACTAAATCTTTTTCTATAGATGCTTTAGTTATCTTGTTATTATATTGCATTTTTGAAAAGCATGATGTTAGATTATCTCATATGGATGTTGAAGGTTTGTTTTGTTTAAAAACACTAACCATGCTTTTGTATGTTAGATTTTTAACCATTTGTAGATTTTGATGTCCACACTCAATACCACTGCAAATGTTACAATACAATGCCAATAGAACCCAAACCCTTAGTCTTTTATCAAGACTTATGTTAGTTACAAAATTAGGGTTTTTTTATGTTGGCCAATATAAAAATAACACCCAATGCCTTTATAAAATAATAAAAATCGTGACCTTTGACCCCGCAAGGGTCATTGCCCCTTGACCACATTTTGGGAGTGTTGTCCCCAAACCACCGTCTTGGGGACACTACCCCCAAAATCCTCAAGGGGAACTACCCATTAACCCTAGTAAATAATTGGGGGGAAACCACATTCATAAAAGTGGGGAAAATTTAACCTCTAAGTCTAATTAGACTCCATATACCAACAATCTCCCACTTGGAGACTGATCAGACTCCACCTCATATCACCTCCCACTTGGAGTTGATCATAACACTACTGACTCTATAGCTCCCACTAGAAATAATCACCCTGGACCCTGTTGTTATGATTTTATTGTTTTTAGCCTTGAAGACCAGTTGAAGCTGAAGAGGAGCTCAACTTCTCCCTTGGAACTACCTTTGTAAACATATCCAATGGATTGCCATCTGTATTTATCTTTTCCAGCCTTAACTATCCATCATCCAACACTGACAGAGTGAAGTGATACCTCAACTGTATGTGTTTGGTCTTTGAATGCAAGGAAAAATTCTTTGCAAGATGTATGGCACTCTAGCTATCTATAAACAAATAACTGTTGGCCTATTGTTTTCCCAATTCTTCCATGAATGATTGTATCCATATCATCTCCTTTCTTTCCTCTATTGCAACTACATACTCTACCTCTGTGGTGGATAAAGCAACCACCTTTTGCAACCACGAGATCCAACTTACTATTGTTCGACCTATAGTAAGGACATAACCTGTACTACTCTACTTGGTATCAATATCCCCTACCAAATTTGAGTCTACATAACCAGCTAAATTAGTATTGGAGCCTCCAAAACATAAACATTTATTGGATGTACCTCTCAAATACCTGAGAACCCATTTTACTGCATTCTAACGCTCCAATTCAGGATTACTCATATACCTACTTACAACTCCAACAACATGTGCAATATCCACTCTCATGCATACCATGACATACATTAATTGCCTACAGCTAAAGCATATGGTACCTTGGATATTTTATCTTCCTCCTCTTGTGTCTTTGGACACATCTCCTTTGTCAATTTCAAATGACTAGGCAAAGGTGTGCTAACATCTTTTGCATTCTGCATGTGGAATCTCTACAACACCTTTTCAACATAAGTAGCCTAAGATATAGTGAATTTTCTATTCTTCCTATCTCTACAAATTCTCATGCCAAGGAATTTTTTTGCTTCCCCCAAATCCTTCAAAGAAAATGATTTTGCTAACTGTTGTTTTAAGTCACTTATGTGATCCATGTTAGACCCTGCTACAAGCATTTCATCAACATATAAACATAAAATAATGTAGTTGTCATTATCCATCCTCTTAAAATAAACACAATGGTCGAAATTACACTTGTTGTAGCCTTTCTCAGCCATAAAACTAACAAATTTTAAGTACCATTGTTGAGGTGCTTGTTTCAAGCCATATAAACTCTTCTTTACTCTACACACCAATTTCTCCTTTCCTTTGACCTCAAATCCTTGGGGCTATTCCATATATATCTCCTCCTCCAAATCACCATGAAGAAAGGTATTTTTCACATCTAGTTGTTCCAAATGCAAGTCTTCAACAACCACAATACTTAAAACAGTATGAATAGAAGTCATCTTAACAACTGGAGAAAAAATATCAGCAAAATCAATGCCCTTTTTTTGTGCAAATCCTTTTACAACTAACCTTTCTTTAAATTTTTTCTTACCTCCATCTTCCTCTTTCAACCTATAAACCCATTTGTTTGGTGAAGCCTTTTTACTTGGAGGCAACTTGCATAAATCCCAAGTCTGATTTTTTAGCAAGGAGTTCATTTCTTCTTCCATTGCATGCTCCCATTGAACCTTTGTATCCACCTTCATAGCTTCATCATACCCTTTAGGTTCACCAACATTTGTTAACAAAATAGAATACAAATAGGGATAAAAAATTTCTGGAGGTCTACATATCCTTGAAGATCGTCTAACATTCACTAGATTTTGTGGTATTTGTTGTTGATGTTGTTGTGGAGCATGAGGAACCACTATAACATCACTACTTGGTGTATAATCTAGCACTACATAATAATTTTATTTCTTCTCATGCTGCTGCAACTAATCTTTGTACAACACTTTCTCATTAAATATGACATACTTGCTTCTCACAATTTTTTGATTTTCAGAATCTCAAAGCTTATAACCAAATTCATAAATGTCATATCCAACAAATATACATTTCTTTGATTTTGCATCTAGCTTGGTTCTACTTTCTGAATCTACATGTGCAAATGCTTCACAACTGAAGGTCTTGAGAACAAAATAACTCACTTTCTTACTTGTCCATGTTTCCTCTAGAATACCAAAACTGAAGGGAACTAAAGGACTTCTATCAATTAAATAAACAACAATGTTTACAGCCTCTTCCCACATGTTTAAAGGAAACCCAACATGCAATCTCATAGTTCGTGCACACTCCATTATTGTTCTATTCATGCGCTCAACCACTCCATTTTCCTATGGAGTCCTTGGAACCCTTTTTTGCCTACAAATACCATTTGAGGAACAATAATATTCAAAATATTTGCTGAAATACTCACCACCATTATCAGATATGAGAAATATTAATCTTTTACTTGTCTCATTCTCAACCAAGCTTCTCCATTTCTTAAAACTTTCAAATACATCAAATTTTTTCCTAAGGAAATAAATCCATACCTTCCTTGTTTCATCATCAATAAAAGTGGCATAGTACCAAGAGCCACCAAGAGAAGATACTTGAGCTGGTCCCCATACATCCATATGCACAAGCTCCAATTTCTCATCTCTCTTTTGCTTCCCATCCTTGAGAAAACTAACTCTCTTTAGTTTTCCATACACACAACTTTCACAAAAATCCATATTAACACATTTTAGACTTGGTAAAATATTCTTTGAATGAACTGATTTCATACCTTTTGCACTCATATGCCCAAGTCTATTATGCCACAGTGCTAATTTGGAATCCATAGCAACTATTTGATTTTTTTCCTGCTGAACTGCAACAACTATTCCTGAACATTGATTTTTATTTGCAATAGATAAATTAGAAAGAATAGTATGACCTGTACAAAGATATAAGGTGCCTACTTTCACACATTTTGTAACCTTCCAATTTTTATCACTAAATGTAACAACATAAACTTCATCATCTAGTTGCACTACTAAAATTAATTTTCTTTTCAACTTTGGAATGTGCCTTACCTCATGCAGTAGCCAATGATTCCCATTCAACAACTTAATCTTGATTCTTCCCTTTCCAACAATCTGATAGGGTTCGTTATCTCCCAAATAAACTAGCCCAAAATCCCCTTGGACATAATAAAGAAAATAACTTCTATGGGGCATATCACGAAATGAAGCCCATGAATCTAACAACCAAGAATCATCAACATTATCAAGGGAAAGAATCAAAGAATTCTCATTAGATCTATTACTTACCACATTCATCTCTTTATTGCCTTCCTTTTTGTCTCCTTTATTTTTTTGATACCGACAGTCTTTTTTTACATGAATTGGCTTACCACAGTACCAATAATCCCTCTTGTCTCTAGATTGAGACCTTTTGCCCTCTGATTTTCCTTGTGACTTCCCATGACTTCCAGAATTGTTTCCTCTTTCCTTTGTTCTACCCCTACTTTTTGTATTCAAAACACGGCCTGGTGTGGATGTTCCACCCGAGCTTTTTCTATGAATTTCTTCACTCAAAATAACACCAACAACATTATCAAATTTCAATGTATTTGAACCAGAAATAGAATTACTAACAACCATGACCAAGCTATTCTAGATTTCAAGAAAAAACATAGAATCAAAAGATCCCTAACTTCTTCATCAAAGTTAACATTTACAGAAGTTAATTAACTAGTAACTATATTAAACTCATTTAAATGATCAACAATTGACCCACCTTCTACCATTTTCATATTAAATTATAAATGGGTATGTGTAGGATCATGATGGGCCAAAAAGTGGCAATATGATGGGTATGTGGCTGATGACTATTTTTTTACCCAAAATTGATGAAACGAAAAGGGTTTTTAAAAGAGATTCTCAGCTTTCTATCAATATAAATTATTCTTTACTTTGAATATAATAAGTAATTATTATTCATTTTCTATTGAAATTATGACTAAAGTCCTGATTGATAGGCTGATTGAAAAATATTTATAGCTTTCAAATGATATCACATTTTTTGAATCCAAAACATGCATCACATTCTATGCTTCACATAATATAAGATTAAAAAAATAAAAATTGAATTTCATGAAGTTTTGACCAAGTTAAGGTGGTTAGACATACAAGTTTTTATATTTTTTAAAAAGTTGTAATAAAAAATTCATAATTAATTATCTACTTGGAAAAAAGTTACAAAAAAATATGCATCACATCGAGGCATGAGTCCTCTACTTATATCTAAAATCTTATAAAAAAATATTATCATTTTATTGTGGTTAGGGTGGTCAGATAGACACCTACTTCTTATTTTTTCCGTGAAATTTAAGTACCACTGCATTGAAATTTCAATTTTTCACCAAATAGATTTAAAAACCTAGTAGTTTAGAAACTACATTCAATTTGCTACAGATTCTATTGTTACATATTTTTGAAATAATATGGATAACTTATTCAAATTTTTTACATCAAGTTTCCTAACTTTGATTTTTTCTGAATTTTTTGCCACTTAAGGGCCTATTTTTTCCATGATGATCCTGCACATACCCAAATGCTTCATGAGAAATACCTTATTCGAAGAGGAAGGCTTTCCATATAACTTCGCTAGGGTTTCCATCAACTCTTCAGTTGTCTTTTTTGTTGTAGTATTAAATGCCACTGACTGTGCTAGGCATAAATGAATGGCTCCGAGTGCCTTTCTATCTAGAAGATTCCATTCCTCATCACTCATTCCTGCCAGTTTCTTGGTTGTTCCTCCCAACAACCTCCATAAATCCTTCTGATAGAGATAATCCTCCATCTTCATCTTCCATAATTGATAGTTCTCCCAATTGAATTTATCTACCTTAAATTTACCCTCGTCTTCCATTGCTTCCAGTTAACCGTGAGATTCCCACTCAACCGTAAGACATTCCTGCAGATGATAATCGAACACAACCTTCTCTAATACCACTTGTTAGGAATTTTATGCAGAAAATATCAATTAAATGCAAATTAAGATTAAAATGAGAAATAAAAAACACATAATTAATAATAGCTAGAGACAATATTCAACATGGTTCACCCAAACTTGGGCTACATCCACCAATAGAGAGTCCAATATTATTATCCAGTAAATCAAACTAATTACAACCAATAATCCTTATAACTCAATACCACTGCAAATGCTACAATACAATGTCAATAGAACCCAAACCCTTAGTGTTGGTTACAAAATTAGGGTTTTTTATGTTGTCCAATATAGAAATAACAGTCGATGCTATCCCCAAAGCCCCGTAAGGGGCACTGCCCCTTGACCCCGATAAATAATTGGGGGGAAATCGTGCAGATAAAAGTGGGGAAAATTTAACCTCTAAGTTTAATTAGGCTCCATATACCAACACCTAAGACAAGAAAAATATTGAAGTAATGTGTGCTCAAGTATTCAGGATTCTCAAGCATGTTGTGTGTGTATGAATTACTGAAAATAACTCTATTTCTAAAATGACTTGAGAGAGAGCCTTTTAAAGAATGCCAAATTGAGGATGGATGGCCAAGATTAAAAATTAAAAAAAACCTAAGATCGAAGGCCAGGATTCAATGTGGTGAGGAGCAATAGGGTTAGGGAAACATTATGTCAAAGTTAGGGCAAGCTTTGAAGTGAAGGGCTGAGATTTAATTCAAACATTAAATAATTTTTCTATTATATGTATAATTTCACATTAAATTTACTTTCAGTTGTTATTAATTAAACCATGTTAATTAAAAGTTAAGGTAGTGCACGTACATGATATTAAAACAAAGGGTGCATAAATTTAATAAGAATGGGAAACAAAACCATGTGTGTCTAACCCTTCATAAACTATATGTGATGCCTCTCATGTTGTTGTCACTATTCTGATACTTTTTATGTTATGTTGTGTGCCTTGAGACTATGTTTGTGGTTGTTCACCATTTTGATTTGGTTGGTTGATAGTTTAGTTTACTTGGATGATTATGATACTCTTTTTTGATCTTTATGTTATGCTGATACAGGTGTTTGATGTTGTGTTTGGATTTAACTAGATATGTTTATCATATGGATGTAGTACTATGCTTGTTATGCATTTAAATAATTAATTTCTTTATGATATTTATGATTATGTGTTTACTGCTTGAAGTCTTGGTGAGAGGACAATGTAGCATCACTCGTTCATGAGCATTAGGTTGCTACGCTATGATTTCTTCTCATGGTGTGTTTGTTATTGGATATATATGTTTCTTGACATCTTTTTTGATGTATGATGTAGGTACCAATCATCGACTCCACCTGCACTATTAGGTTTGAGCGTGCCTTACAAATCCCAATGAGTATGATGTGGAAACTAGAGTTGACAAGAAAGTCCCCCACCATAGCTGCCATCCTCAATGAGGATGAGTACCTTGTCCGTCACCTCGTCATTGTGTTGATGAGGTGGTCTATTTGCAACCCTATTCCCATCTTGGTATCATTTTGTTTTGAGTCATTTAATTTTAATTGTCTAATTGATGTTGTTTTAATTATTTGATATAGTTGTTGTTCATCGTGTTAAGTTTGTTAATGTCTCTGAATTAATTGTTTTAAGTTTAGTGATGTTCATAAGAGTTATGTTGATTCAATTAAATTGTTAAATTAGATTATTAAGTAAATGTCAATAACTAATTATTAAAGTAATTTGTTAAGTTATAATGAATCAATAATTATATACTAGCAGTTGCATGTAGTGGCATGCAATGATGAGTGAATAGGTAGAGGGAAGTAAAAATGGAAACAATGCAATCTGAGAGAGAGCAGAGGATGCGTTCATATCTTCACATAGAAAATGGCACTATATATTGTAAGTGTTAGTTGGAACATTGATTTTTTCCTATTATATCTTTTTACCCCTATGTGTAGATATGTATGTATGCTATAGCACAATCGAACAAAATTGATACATGCTAAGAGAGATAAAATGACCACATTTAAGAATACTTATGGCATCATTACTAACCCTTTTATGATACCTTTACACTAAAATGGTATGACACAGATAAAGGTACTAATACATGTAGGTTATGTCAAAAGTGTAATAGAATTATTTGAAAGCTTATAATGTTATTGATTTGCAATAGAAAATACAATTGTCAAATAAGTATATTTGCATAAGTGATGGACAACCATAACAATAAAGAGATAATTGCATCCATAGCATTCTATTGATGTTAAGGGAAAAGTATATTGGTACAAAAATTTTGAACTATATTTTCTCATTTTTTTTTGGGAATCTAACTTTACATGTGATCAGAATATATCTCAAAAGATTACATGTAAAATTTTTGGGAACGAGATTTAAAAATAGAGATTGTTGTCTCAATGTAGTCAATGCTCAAAAAAGTATTTAATATTACACTTAATATACAACCTATGAAACATATGAATCTTTTCTGAATCCTATGTCAGAAACATAGAGATATGCACATAGGAAATATAAAATGTTTTGGTGTAAATAAGTATTTTACTTATTACACTTTAATTAAGCTTACTTAGGGAATGCATATCATTATAGGTTGCACTTGTGACACCTAGTTATTTGCATCTTGCATCTAGGTTTGTGCATACATTGAGAGATATGAGTTGGACACTTAGGGAAGTGTGTGTAGGAGAAATTCCACTATTTGTGGTGTGATCTAGTCATCACCTTTTTATCTCCACTTTTCGTGGAATGATAATTCCACTTTAGGTGGGTGATCCACCTTTCATGGAATTATCTAATATTTCTCTCTACCTACCTTGCACATTATTGGGACACTTGTCTCACTCATTTATCTTCATTGTTTCCTAGCTTACCTTTATAAGCAAGCCTTGTACATGCTTGTAATTGTCCATCTTCATCGTCTATCTTCATGCATATTGAGAATACAATATTCATATTCAATCATCTTGTCTCTCTCTTTTGTGCTATGTTTAGTCTCTTGATCCTATTATTTCTTTTCATAAGTTCTTACATGGTATCAAAGTGGTTGGAGGTTCTTTGCATAGCCATTGTTGGGAGATCTTTGCTCGTGTGAAGGTGGTAAAGAGGAAAATCTGAGGAGCAACAACATTTTGGTGCATCGTAGACCAGATCTAACCTTAAATTTAGATTGAAAAGGTTGTTTTTAGGTAGGACAGCCTTTCGTTTTATCAAAATGTGACACTGGGAGCTCTAGATTGAAATTTTTTGCTAATTTGGGTATTTTTCAATTTTTTGAATTTTTGTATAGTTCTACAAAAATTTCATTTGAAATTTTTTGAATTTTTTTTTTTAAATTCCATTTGTACAGAGAAATTTTATTGTAAAATCAAAAAATTATATTTGTATTTTTTTATTTTTTAAAAATCAAAAATCAAAAAATATAATCAATTTTTTTTGTGGGAAGATTATTTTTTTATTAAAAATAAAAAAGGTAGGTCATACCCTACCTGCGCAGGGTTCCATGCCACTTGTTTTGCACCATGCGACATCCATCTACTCACCTAGATAGTCCTTGGCGTCATTGAAAATCTTCCATCAGTCGGTCAAACCCAACGGCTTTCTTTAGTTATCGACTAACAGTACTCTACCAGGCCCCCCACACCCATGGCCCCTCCAACCGGCGGTCTCCATTCAAGAGTTTGATGGTCGAAATTTCCATTGGTGGCAAAATTTTTGGTGAGAGTTTGGAAAATGAACAATCATTCTATAATTGGTGGCTTGTTTGGAAAACCTGGAGAAGGGTTTGTAAACAACAGGGACCACAAAAACCATTCACCTACAAGTGCTTTAAAATTCTGGCACAGGCCCCTCTACCGATGGTAGCCAGTCAAGCAAACTTCGACAACTACAATTTGAAGAAATCCAGCCAACCACCAATGAGCAAAAAGGAATTTGGTGACTAGTTAACCAGCGGCAATTTTTGGGAATATTTTGACATTTACAAAATTCCAAAGGACATTATATTCCTGCGTAGATTCTCTACATTTGGTCAACCCCTAGCCGACTTGTGATAGGCATTTTCCTATCATTTTTAATCTCATGGAGTGTGAGACGGTCATTTAGCCATCAAATTTAACACCGTAGATTGCTGACGTCAGCAGGGCGTCATCATTTTCAAAAAAAAATTTGCCCCTCTCTAATGGAGTTTTTGATCTCGCAACTCAACTTCACAGGAACATATCTTGCTCATTTTAGCCCCTTTTTCTAAGCAATTTTTTTATTTGAGCTAATTTTTTAGGTTCTTCGCAGTGGTGTACTCGGTTTCTGACTTTGGTGGACAGATTTTCCAGAATTTGTAGTTTTTCTACTCTATACCTATCTAATCATCATTTCTGCAACTTTCGAGGCTTCATTCAGGCACATATGAACTCCTTTTGAAGTGTCTTTTTTTTTAAAGTGCATGATTTTTTTCTACTTCTTGAATTTGCAATCAGTTTGAAGCAATCTTGAGTGGATTTTATACTTTCAGCATATGGTCTATTTTGGCCTATTTGGCACTTGTATTGAATAGATCTAAATTTAGGTCTTTGCTTCATTGTTCTAGTCTATTTTCAACCTAACTATGGCAAGTTGTAAGTCATAAATCATTAGTCCACTTAGCCAAATTGCAAGTGGCCTATTGTACATGCACTAAATTATAAAGTGCCAAAATCATTTTTTTTGGGGGGGTACTTTGATTGAGTGAATTTTGGGGGTGTCTCTTGCATGATTGTTTCTATTTTCTCTCTTGTGCTCTTGCATTCCATCATGGGTTCATCTAAATTTCCACTCTTTACTACACATAATTATGCAACATGGAAAGTACGTGCATGGAGTAAATTAATGGAAAAAGGTTTAATTTACTACATTGATGGAACCATAACTGCACCTTCAGATCCTAAGGCAGATCTAACTGCATATATGGATTGACTCACTAAAACTTCTATGGCATTGGGTACACTTAGAAATTTCATTTCAGATGATCTCATTTTCCATGTTGATAAATGTACTACAACGAAGGAAGCTTGGGACAAGCTTACTAATTTGTATGGAAAGGTTGATAAGGTTAAGAGGTACAAGCTTGAACATGATCTCCTAAGCCTTGATCCGAAGGATTTTGACACAATTTAGGATTATTTCACTAAGGAAAATTAGCTAAGAGCACAACTAAAGGATTGTGGTATTGAAAAAGAGGATGCTCAATTGGTCTTCAACTTGTTGGACAAACTTCCAGTTGAGTATGCAGCCTTTGTTTCAATTTTTCATACTTAGTGATTGACAATTTGCAACTTTAAATCACCATCTTTTGAGGCTCTCACAAATCTTTTGATTCTTGAGGAAAATAAGTTGATGAAAATGGGAATTATGAAGTCTTCAACTTCAAAAGCATTAGTGGTCAATGATGGAAACAACAAGCAAGGCAAATGGAAAGACCAAAAGCAATCTTCACCAAAGCCACAAGGAGAGAATAAACAATCCACTCCTCCACAACAAGGCTCATCATCATCTTCATCAAAGAAGTACAACTATTCAAGCAAGAGGGAGCAACCAACATGTGCATATTGCAAAAAGATTGGTGACGAGGAGAATTGTTGTCATGTTAAGAAAATTGATGAGTTGAAAAACATCCTCAAGAAGAGCAACATCAAATTGCCAAATGCATATGGAGAGGACTCATCTCCTTCCACTTCTACTTCTAAGGGACATAGTACAACTCTCATGGAAACAACATCAAGCTCATCTCCTTCTTCTTCATCTCAACATGAGAAACATAAGGGGCAATCATTTCTTGCAGTTGCAGATTCCAATTCAGATAGGTGGATCCTTGATTTAGGAGCTTCACATCATATGACTTCTTCCAAGGATATATTCTCTTCATTTGATTCTTATTCATCACCACCCATTTTGATGGCCAAAAACACTTCTTTGGTAGTTTGTGGGAAAGGGTCTATGGACATTGAAGGTGGAGCATTTAATGATGTTCTATGTGTGCCTACTTTGTCAAGGAACATCCTTTCCATCTATCAGATTACACATAGTGGTACAGGAAAGAGTGTAGAATTCAAACCAGATTCTGTCATTATTCTGGATTTGCATAGCAAGGCTCTTATTGTAGTTGGGCAGGTTGATCATCATTCTCAGTTCTACACGTTCTCATATTTTTCTCCTATTGATGATTCAGTTCACCCTAGTATGGACACACTTGAGGAGAATGATTATGGTTAGTTGAATCTCGAAGTGCTTACTACTCCTGAGGTTCTTGAGCCTATTGTTGATATTGCATCTCCTACATTGACTAATGTACCTAATGATACTTGTGTTTTTCCAGTTTCAATGCCTTGTGATTTAGTGCAATAGTGCATACCTTGTCTTCCAACAACAATTTCATGGGATGACTACTTGATAGACATTGGCAACTTGTTTGTGGAGTCCTACATTGCAGATTTGAGAGACACATTTTATTACTTATATCTTCTCTTTGATGAAGGTGATTCTTCTTTAGTTGTTGTGAGGGAACACTCTAACCCTCCTCTACATGATCAGTCTTTCGAGGTTGATGTGATTGTGGCTGCACATGTACAATAGTTGGAGGAGGCCAGTTTCTCTCCTGAGGAGACACTTGCGTCTTTGGAGTATGTTCTACCTTCATCCTTGGTAGATCTTGAGTTTTATTTTTTAGTGGATGAGAGTGTTGTTGCTAAGGGGTTCTCATAGGTTCTAGGATGTGACTACACTATGACATTTTCACTTTCCATTGCAGCTTGACATGGTTTGGGAAAGGCATCTTTCAGCATCAAAATAGGGAAATTTGAGCAAATTTAAGAGACTCCTTACATTTCGAGGGTTCTTCCTTCTTCACTTTTGGATTGGGGAGACTTCATTCATGCACCTTTGGTATTGTTTCTTCCTAAGGGGAGGAATGTTGTTCAACATTTTTGGAGCAACTTCTTCATTCCTTCTCGAGCATCTTCTATGGGTGAACATTGTACATTGAGGGGGGGTTGCCTTATCTCTCTTCTTCTTCTCTTGTATGGGGGGAATTTTTCCTCATATGGGGTTTTGTCCTTCTTATCCTCTGTTCATAGGCTTTTGTATTTCATCTCTCTTTTGGGGGGTAGTTTTTTTCCCACTGGGTTTTTCTATCTTTACTCCACTTGTGAGAGATTGCATTACATTTGTACATGGGTACCTAACATGGCTCAATTTTCAGGACCCATCTTGCATCTTATCTTGCATGGTTAGTTTGAGTCTTCATTCCCTCAATTGCACTTAAGGGGGGCTGTTGGTGTAAATAATTATTTTACTTATTACAATTTACTTAAGCTTTCTTAGGGAATGCATATTATTATAGGTTGCACTTGTGACACATAGTTATTTTCATCTTGCATCTAGGTTTGTTCATACATTGAGAGATATGAGTTGGACATTTAGGGAAGTGTGTGTAGGATAAATTCCACTCTTTGTGGTGTGATCTATTTATCACCTTTTTGTCTCCACTTTTCATGGTATGATAATTCCACTTTAGGTGGGTGATCCACCTTTCATGGAATTATCTAATATTTCTCTCTACCTACCCTACACATGATTGGGACACTTGTCTCATTCATGTCCCTTCATTGTGTCCTAGCTTGCCTTTATAAGCAAGCCTTGTACATGCTTGTAATTGTCCATCTTCATCATCTATCTTCATGCATATTGAGAATACAATCTTCATATTCTCTCATCTTGTCTCTCTCTTTTGTGCTATGTTTAGTCTCTTGATCCTATTGTTTCTTTTCATAATTTCTTACAAAATGGAACACAAAAAATTGATGCTTTCTCTTCACCCTACCATATTGGGTCATGTAACCTCATGTGATTTCACCAAACCCTTGATCAAGAACATACATCGTCCACCACTCTTGTCAATGGTGAAATCAATGTTGCTTATTACAGTTAATATAGAGTCTATGAGAATCTAATTATTTATTTGACCATTGTGATTGATCTTGTAGTCACTATGATTATTCTGAAATATTGTTTATAACACATTACTTCATCAAAATTCCCATTGTGGTTGGAGTATGCTCTGCAAGAATAACAACAAAATGTGAAGTTTAGTGCAGTGATCATCTATCATTGGTAGACAATATCTAGATAAGGAGATATAAGAGTTTTATAATTTATAATGGATAATATGCAATGAACCTGTAATAGAAGGGATGAAAAATATAGGCATACCTTGTGCATGCTGTGGAATGCAGTATAAAAACAAGAAAATAAGGCCTACTCTCCACCCTACCATATTCGGTCATGGAGCATCATGCGCTCTCACCAAACCCTCGAGCAAAAAAATAAATTATCCACCACTTTGATCAATGGTGAAAGCAATGTTTCGGCCCTTGCTGACTTTATACAAGATCTAATGGCGTCAAAACATCCATGAAGGATGATTGTTTGGCTTGAGTATGCTATGTAAACATGAAAGGATAATGTGAAGTTTAGTGCAATAAACACATGCCATTGGTAGACAATAAATAAATTAGGAAATATAAAGACTTGTATAATTTATAACAAATAATATGCAATATAATTGTAATAAAATGCAACAATTAAATAAAGTGTAGGCATACCTTGTGCACACAATGGATTGTAGTATAAACACAAGAAAAGAAGGCATGCTCTCCACCCTACCATATTGGCTCATGGAGCCTCATGAGCTCTCACCAAACCCCTGAGCAAAAAAATTAATTGTCCACCACTTTGATCAATGGTGAAAGCAATGCTTTGGCACTTGAGAAAATTGGTTGAGTTCAAATCAATGATGTACATTTTAAATAAATTGACATGTAGTTGTGAAATAAGAGATAGAATAAAAGATATATAGCCTTACATTGTATATCTAGATAGAATATAGGTGAAGGCCATACAACATTCAAATGTGCAATTGTAGAGCTATTTAGCATTTTATAGATCTGTACACCTTGTTTATAAATTCAATATAGTTGCAATCTAAAATGGTTTGACACAGATATAGTTACACACAAAGAAAATGCGAACTTTAGTGAGGTGAACATGTTTCATTGGTAACCAATATCTAAATTACAAAATTTAAACAGTTATATAATTAGTAAGGAAAAAATATGCAATACCACAATTACATCTCACATATAAAAAAATATAAGGAAGTGAATTTAGAAATGGTGGAAATTCTATATGCATGGAAATGAAGAGGGAAAGCGAAGCAGTATAGTTACTATAAAGAATCACAACATTTCATGATGATGGCAATGAACACAATTTTTGGAGACGACCCTCTTGTTCGATTCATAGTGCACTGTAATTTTTGGTATATATATCCTGTCGTATCTACACATAGCAAGAAGATACATCATCCAGCACTCTAATGGATGGTGAAATCAATGTTCCTTATTACACTTAATATACTATCTATCATTCAAACAACTCCTTTTTGAGGCTAGAAGAAATAATAACATAGATACATATCTGCACATAGGGAAAATAAAATAAAATGAAATAGAACAAAAGAAAGCCTACTCTCCACCCTACCATATTGGGCCATGGACCATCATAGGCTATTACACATATGTATCCATAAGTAGTCTTCAAACATATGAATTGTGTCTACATATAATGTCAGAAACACACAAATTTGCACATGGGAAATATAAAATCAAACACAACAAAATGATGCCTACTCTCAATCATACCTATATATTGGTGCAGATTTTGTTTTCCAAGCAAGTATACATACATTTCATGCCTTGGATGCATTTTTAGGGGTTTGTTCCTTGGATATATATAGACACAGAAACAATGTGTGGAAATGTATGTATGTGGAATTACATATAAACAACAAGTAGATGATGGGAAATAAAATGTCACATGACAACTAAAAGGGATAATCACCATTACAATAAACAAGGATGTGAGGACCAAATATTCAACTTTGACATTATTGACAGTGAGCAGACATAAATACAAATCACTTGTTTTGTGGTTTTTTGCATGGAGAGATGGTTGGTAAAGTAATAGAAAAGTCTTCATGATGACACCATTGATCAGAGTGATGGACAATGGATTTCCTATGTGTACAAATATGTATGTGTGTCATCATAGATGCAAATATGTTCATTGGTACATATTGATCCCTATGTTTATTCTATTTAGACATTCTTGCAATGATAAGGTGTATTTTAACTGTTATATGGAACATTGATGCAACCATTGACCACAGTTATGAACAATGCAATGTCCATGTTTTGATGTATGTCATAGTAGATGCAAACAAGATTGATACATACTAGCACATTTTTGGAATGATAAGCTGCACTTTGAGTGTTATATGGAATATTGATGTGACCATTGTTCATAGTGATGGACAATGTATTTCCCCTATGTACAGATATGTACATATTGCATAGCAGATGCAAACACCATTGATACATATTGAACCCTATGTTTACTTTATGTGAAATTATTGGAATGATAAACTATATTTTTAAGTGTTATATACAAGATTCATGCTTGGAAGAAATGGGCAAAGAATTATCACAACTAACACTTTTTTAGTGCTTTTGCAACCATCACCCCATGCAAAGAACACAAAATAAAATCCAACCGGTGCCTTCACATAAATTCCACAATGGCTAACCACACTTGAACATTAATATAAGCCTGCCATCATCACAGTCGAGCGCTATGTTTTTTGAGGCTTGAAATAGCAGGTGTTACTTACTAGTGGTTGGTTGTTTTGGAAGAACATACAATGCAAGATGATGGAATTCTACATTGAAATCTTGTTGGGATTTTCATAAACCTTCCTAGTTTTTAAGCCTTTCAATGGTCAGGGAAAAGGAGGCAAGTGGGGAAAAGGTGGCGAGTGGTTTTTGTTTCTTAAATTAAAAGTGTTTAGTGCATCGATAGAGAGGGCTAGCGAAATGGCATCAACACTAATCATGCATGTTTCCATGTAGCGGTAATGGTTGTAAGTAACACTCGGCTTTTAAAGTCTTAGAAAACATAGCAAATGTTTGTGCACACCACAAATGGAAAAAAATCACAAAGGTTTTTTTTTATATGCGCATCTTCCTACTTGCTTCAAACACACCTCTTCACACTAGCTTTCCTACAAAAAGAAAGAAAAAAATTATCATAGGCGACACTTTTCTTTTGTTTTTACAACCATTGACCCATGAAAAAACAAAAAATAACCTCCAACCACCTTCATAGAAGTAGGAAATTGCGCAATCAAACTTGCACCCTCACAAAAGCTTACCCTCCTTGCTCATGAATCTAAAAGGCTTATAGCAACAAAGCGAGACCCAACAATGCCTTATCAAAAATTTCACAAATATTTGCTATGTTTCCCAATGTTTTAAACATATATGGCTACATGTAATTTGAAACATGTTGTGGATTTTTTCCCCCTTTTTTTTGCAAAAAGAACTTAAAAATCCTAAGCCTGAGACAATTACTTCACACAAGAATAGGTGCCACATGTTTTAGTTGACAAAAGCAATTTCAATAAATGACAATGCGGGTCTTGAACAACAAAACTATAACTGTCAATTGAAACATATGTAATCATTCTTTTGTTAGAAGTCATGAAAATTATCAATGAATAGAGATAGGGCTATGTGATGGCAAGTAGCAATTAATTTCTATGGAGAAGTTTAAGTATAGACAAACAAACAAAAAAAGCAACTACCCTATGAAAAGAATAAACATAGGAATGAGTATATATGAATTTTCTTTGCATCTGAGCTCACATACATACATATATGCACATAGGGATGAATGTTGGCTACGATGTGGAAAAGATGGGAAAAAATTATCTTTGCGAGTTTTTCCCTCAAGGTCACTGTTGGTACCAATATTTTTTCATTTATGGCTTTCGTTTTGTGGTGATGATTGCAATTCTCTAGTTTAGGCTATGTTGTATCATTTATGGCCACTGTTTTGTGTGAATTGTTGTAAAATTGTTAATATAATGTGTTTTCTATGGGTTTTTTCATCTATCTTACTATTGAAACCAATATTGTTTCATTTATGGTCCATGTTTTGTGGTGAAGGTTTTGAATCAGTTTGTTACTGTGGAATAAAGTTTATAAGTAGACAACACACATATATAGTTGTATGTGGACTTGTCAACATAGAAATCATAATGGTAGCAAAGGAAATAAAGATCACTTGGCATAGTCTAGCATAGCATAAATGAATGTTTAATTATTAAAAAATAATTAATTTAATTTAAATATTTGTGTAAGATAAATTAGGAACAAGGTTAATTAAGATAGAAATATATATGAGAAAAGAAAGGGAGAGAGGTAGATGGAGAAATATCCCCCCTCTCTCTCATTATATATATATATATAAAACTCATAAACACACTCCCTATTTCTATCTCTATCTTCCCCGCCCTCCTTTCCCTGTCCCCCCCACTCTCTCTCTCTCTCTATCTCTCTCTCCCTTTCTCTCCATATTGCAAACATAAAATGAGGATGTTCTTAATGAACCTATTTATCTTCCTAATTCAAAGGTTTTTTTTTAGTCATTTTTCAAACCCTATAAGTGGATGCATAGTTGAATTGAAGCTATCACTCGTACATTCAAACCTTTTTTGGAGAAAGTCATTTTCTAAATGTAAGTGTTTTCATTAAATGATTGCCTATCCACATGTTGAATTAAGCCTACTTAGTCATGGAAATTATTGTGTAGACCTATTAAATATCTCATGGAATTTATTGTGTAGGTTAAATATCTCCTGATATTTTTCCCTGCTGATATTTTGGGATATTTTGCTCATGGTTGAATATTTCTCTTTTATAGGGAGACCCTTGAATATCTATCAAATAGGTTGAGTTTATGCATTCTATCTCCATTGTGTTTGTTCAGAATCTCTATCTTTCATGATTCTCTCATGGTATCAGATCTATTCAGGATTTTAGCAGACCGTAAAGGTGAAATTGATAGTTTTATTTTTTACCGATCCATATCCCCTATTTCTTTCTAATTTTTTGCAAGCTAGGAATCATCCTTTGAGATGATTTTTTTACCAACTAGAAGTAGCTTATATTGGAACCTGTGGAAGGATCGACTAGAGCTAGGAAAGGTCGTGTAATCTGTGCACTGATTTTGAGTCACAATACTCCTTAGAACAGCTTAGACCGAAATATCTCTATCTGAGTCATAGCACTATTTGCAACTACATTTTTTTAAACTTTTAGGGTTGTATCTTCCTGCTGGGCCCATCCTTTTGACCTCATGTGGCCTTTTTTCTCACTACAGTTAATTTTATTTTTGTCTCAAAGGCACTACCCCCTTTCAATGCATGAAACCTCTCTTCCAAGGCATGATTTGCTCCAAATTTAGTGATGACCTTGATTTTTTGGACGCATATGTCTAAGTCACCTATTTCAAGGGATATTCAAGATGTTGTTCAACTTGAATGAGCAACTCTAGATAAAGGATGTTGATATCTTCATTGCATGCTAATTCCCAGTGATGAAGTGAAGGATATGCATGACCTCAAGAAGTTGCAGATCTAAAGTCAGCTAGGACAAGAGGTGCTACCCAAGCTGCAAGGAATCTGTGGTAGAGGTGAAGGAGATTTGAAGTAGAAGCCCCCACAATTTCCTCTCTATTTGGCATGTTTTGGGAGAGGAGGTGCACGTTTCCTTTCTTCTAACAAAGGAGCCTCTAAACACATGATGAGAGGCTTCATTCTGTCTAGCATGTGTTGACTTCCTAAGGGTAGCTTTATTACAAAACAAGCGCACATTTTCATGCCTACTCTGTCTACTCAAATATGTGGTGGAAAGCCTCCCTTTCACTATTTCTGATTTACAAGAGGATGTGTCCTTAAATAGTATATGATTCAATAGATAATAGATTGATTCAAGTACCCCTGTATCTTTCTCTATACCTGTGTGTTTTTGTGTTTGGGGGCTATATATTCCTTGAAGGAACCTACAATCATAACTCAACCTTATTTTTTGAAAAGAGATTAGACGAAATTTGTATTGTGCAGGTTGATTGTTTTCCTCTTTATCTGCATTTGTAAAGAGTGGAAATTATAATTTTTAATTACTTTCGCACTATAGCTCAAGCTTTGAGTTTTTTTTTGTAAAATTTTACCTTTTTTTCTTCACCACGAACCCATGGAGCACAAAATTGCACTCATCTTATAGTGTGCTTGTTTGTATCTTTTTTTGGGGTTAGTTACAAGCACTCCTATAAAGTTCCAAATTGGGGAGGGAAACAAAATAATCAAGGGGGGTGTTGTGGGTAGTTCATTTTCTCACTTCCTCAAGAAATTCTTGTGTTGTGTTTTCTTCACTTATGCACGCATTTCTAATTACTTCTTTTTCTACATTTCTACAGGCCACTATCTAAGTCAAGCTGTATGGAATCTAATATTGTTGTAGTGCCCTTAACACCTTTCAATTATTATGATTGGAAGGTGAAAGTAATTCTTGTGCTTAAGAACAAAGGTTTATATAGGGTAACTATGAGAACAGAGAAAGAACCTAATGCAGCTAAAGAAAAAGATTTTTTTTTAATAAGTGCGATCAAGCATTTGGCTTTCTATGCTTAAATTTATCTCTTGATTTAATTATCCATGTTGAGAACTTGAAAAAACCCAACCAAGTTTGGGAAGGTCTTGACAATTTTTGTTGGGAAAATAGATGAACTTAGAAGCCATGAGTTGGAAAATCAACTCTTAGGACTTAGTACTAGGAATTTTTCAACTTTACAAGACATTTTTACTAAGTTTAAATCATTGAAATTGCACTTAAAAGATTGTGGAATTGACAAGAAAGAGGATCAATTAATCATTTCCATCCTTTCCAAGCTAGGTCCAAAATTTTCTATGTTTGTATAAACTTTCTACTCTACTAAAATGGATCTTGGAGCCTCATGGTCAATGCCCACACTTGATAAATTCAGTGTTGACCTCACAAGGGAGCAAGAAAAGTTAATTCAAATGGGTACTTTGAAGTATATGAAACCTCGAGCCCTACTTGCAGGGAATGAAACACCACAAACTTCAAAAGGGGAGAAGAAGAACACTAAAAAGGACAAGAAAGTTAAGAAAGAAAACAAAATTGACAACTCCAAAAAGGACCCTCAAGGTAAAAAGAGAGTTGGATGAACCTTTTGTAAAAATCTTGGACATGATGAACAACATTGCATGAAGAAAAAGATTGAAGTTCTACAAAAAATAATCAAAAAGAATAATATACGGCTACCTGATTCTATCAAGGCATCTTCATCAAATCAAGATAATACTAAGGACAAAGAGAAATCAAAGGGAAAATCCTTAGTTGCTAAAGCATCTTTATCTCCATCATGGATTCTAGACTATGGTGCTTCACACCATATGGGTTCTTCACAGGTTTTCTTTTCATCCTTAGAACCATCAAGTATGTCCATAATCACCTTAGGTGATGATACTCCAACATTGGTAAAAGGGAGAGGGCCTGTTGAAGTTGAAGGAGGAACATTTGCTAATGTTCTAAGTGTACCTTCAATCTCAACTAATCTTCTTTCCGTGTATCAAATAATTCATTTAGGGAAGGGAATGAGAGTACAGTTCTCTCTAGATTCAGTTGAGATAAGAGAATTAAAAAGAAACAATTTGGTATCAATAGGAGAAGAAAATCACCAATCCAAATTATATTCCTTCTCCAATTTTTCCACAAATATTTCTCCAAAAGCACTACTAACTCATTCAGATGGAGTTAGAAAACTATTGCATGAGCTGTTTGGCCATCTTAACTACCGCTATCTTGAACAACTATGTCAATAGATTATGGTTAAGGGATTACCTAAGGTTAAATTTTCTAAAGGTCTTTGTCAAGGTTGTGCACTTGGCAAGCATCCAGAAGCAAAATTTGACAAAGGTAAATCAAGGAGGGCAACACAAGTTTTAGAACTTTCTCATAGTGATGTTTCAGGGACGTTTCCCCCATCCATATTTTACAAAGGCTAGATATGTTCTCACCTTCATTGATGATTTCTCACATTTTACATGGGTCTACTTTCTTAGACAAATATCAGAAGTGTTTGAATATTTTCAAGATTTCAAAGCTCTTGTCAAAAAAAAAAGGGAAATTCATCAAGGTCCTTCAAACAAATAATGGGAGAGAATATGCCAACAATAGTTTTGAGAGTTTTGTGTATCAGAGGGGATAGACCTACAACGAATAGTTCCTTATACCCCACAACAAAATGGTGTCACAGAATGTAAAAATAGATCTTTAAAAGAGACGGGAAATTGCATGATTCACTCTAAGGGCCTCACACTATCATATTGGGCAGAAGCAGTCAACTATTCATGTTACATAAAAAATAGAGTTCCACATAAAGTCTTATTAAAGGGTATCACTCCCTTTGAAGCTTGGAAAGGATGGAAACTAGTAGTTGATCATTTCAAAGTTTTTGGCTCGCATGCCATGGCACACATTTCAAAAGAGAAATGCAAAGCTATGGATCCACAATCCAAACCTTGCATCTTTGTGGGATATCTAGATGGTGTAAAAGGATATCACCTACTCTACCCTACCACACATGAGTCTTTTATTGAGAGAAGTGTTAAGTTTCAATAAACATCTCCTAAAACTACACTTGACACTTCTCAACATATTGTTGGCTCTTCAGATCATGATTAGAGTATTGATGATTTAGATCATTCTCAATAGATTCCTAGTGTAGTATCTTCTTCTTCTAGTTCTCAAAGTGATGAGGGTTCATCTTCATCTAGTTTAGGGATTGCATTAGAAGTTGATATATCTACACCAGACTCACCCACATCTTACACTATACATTGGATAGATATAGGGGTACAAGATTCAACAAATGGTAGACTGATTCAAGTACATTTTCAAGGGGGGTCACATGCCTTCTTTACTTTAGTTTCTGATCCATAGACATTCAAAGAGGCATCAGGCATACCAGAGTGGGATATTGCTATCGATGAGGAACATGATTCCTTGATTAGAAATCACACTTGGGATTTGACTTCACCTCCTAAGGGAAGGAAGATACTTCGATGTAGGTGGATATATCAAACTAAATTTGTAGCAGATGGGTCAATTGATAAGCATAAAGAACAATTGGTAGCCAAAGGTTTTTCACAAGTTATTGGCATTGACTATACAAAAACCTTTGCACCAGTTGCTAAGATGACTTCCATTAGACTCACACTTGAAATAGTTGCATCACATGGATGGAATGTGCATCAGATGGATGTGAAGAGTACTTTTCTTCACAGAGACCTTAAGGAGGAAATCTACATGGAACAACCACCAGGGTTTGTTCAGGATTCATCCTTAGTTTGTAAACTCAAGAAATCTCTTTATGGCCTTAAACAAGCTCCTAGAGCTTGGTATTCCAAGATGGACTCCTACTTATTATCTTTAGGTTTCTCTAGATGACATTATGATCCTAATGTGTATCTACTATGGCAAGATGATTCACTTTTGATACTGGTTCTATATGTTGATGATCTTTTAATTACTAGGAGTACTTCATTTTCCATTGTAGTAGTGAAGACATCACTTCAGGATAGATTTGACATGACAGACTTATTTTTATTGCACTACTTCCTTGGAATCGAGATTTCACATTCAACTTCAGGGATTACTCTTGCACAACCCAATAATACTCTTATCTACTTGCACACTTTCATATGAATACTTGCAAACCATCTCCAACTCCCTTTCTTTCTAGAGTCAAGCTTGAAACTTCATGTACTACACCATTAGTTGATGATACATTGTATCGACAACTTGTTGGTAGTCTTATATAATAGACTCATACTAGGCTAGACATTGCCGATGTAGTAGGCATGGTTTCAAGATTCATGCAGGAACCTCATGAGCTACATTGAAAAGAAGCTAAGAGGATCCTTCACTATCTTCATGGTACTCTTGGTTTTGGGATTCTCTACAGAGTTGGTACATCACTTGACTTGGTTGGTTATACAGATTTAGATTGGGCTAGTGATATTGAGCATTGTAAGTCCACTTTAGGTTACAAATTTTCACTTGGTTTAGGCCCTATTAGTTGGTCTATAAAAAAGCAGAAAGCTATTGCTATATCATCCATAGAGGCAAAGTTCAGGGGGGTTGTTAACTGAGCTATAGAGGCTATATCGCTTCAAGGAATTCTTTCTATGTTTTTTACTCCTTTCAGGCAACCTATAGTCATCTATTTTGACAACTAGAGTACTATTTAGACATGCAGGAATCTGGTTCAACATCAATGAACCAAACACATAGAGATTCATATACATTACACTCAAGAGTTGATTCATGGTCAGATCATCGACTTAGTCTTTTTCCAGTCTTCAGAGCAGGTTGTTGAAATCTTCACCAAACCCTTCACTGAGAGTAAGTTCATTCATCTATGAGATCTTCTTGGCGTGCGGTCTATATCAGCATCATCATCATCCTTGGGGGGTGCTTTCTAGTCTTCTCCACTTCTCTCTCTTTTTTGAGGATAGTTCTTTCCCACTGAGTTTTCTATCTTACTCTATTTTTTAGAGAGATTGCCTTGTACATGGGTACCTCACCAGGCTAGTAGTCGGGACCCATTTTATCCATGCCCACCTAAGTTATGCTTAAGGGGGGTGTCAGTGTTTTCATTCCATGCTTTCCTATCCACATATTGACAAGTTTAAGCCTACTTATTCATGGCATTTATTGTGTAGGTTAAATATCTCCTAATATTTTTCCCTGCTGATATTTTGGGATATTTTTCTCATGGTTGGATATTTATCCTTTATAAGGAGACCATTGACTATCTATCAAATAGGTTAATGTATGTAAAGTGTTGTGGAGTTTAAATATGTCATGAAAATGAAAATGAGAGTTATTATAGGTCCATGCCGACCTCTATTGCATGTGTTTAGGCATGAAGACACTTTGACCTAAATTGGATGCCATCTAAGAATGCTTTGTATGATTTAAGGCTACATCTAATTAGGCCAATCTAATTGATGTTTCTGATGGATTTTAGTGTATATACAAGGTTTATTTGAGTTTGTGAATAGATTAATCTAATGTGTACATGATATGAATGCAAGAAGTGATGTTAAATTTTATAGAATTGTGTGAATAAGTTTTGAGTATTGAGAAAATGTGTGAATATAAAGCAGATAAAAGGATTGTAATCTAGTTGAGTAGAATGTATTAAAGTATGTGTTGTGAGATTCAATAGAACTAAATCCAACATATGCTAGATACACTTCTCTTAGTTCAAATCCTAGTTGTGAAGCCACCTCTTTCTATCTTTCTTTTCTCTATGAATAGAGAGTTCACTTGAACAATGAACCCACCTAGAAGCGAGCCTTTCTATAATATGTTATAACTAGCTATAATATATTATGATATCATCCTCACCATGATTTTTCCCTTCTTGGGTTTTCAATGTAAAAATTCTAGTGTTCATGTGTTGTGTGTGTTATGCATTGTACATTCTTTTATTCCCGATAACTATTAAGTATGCTCTAGTAATTGGATGATTAATAATTGGATGGTTTAATGGAATATTGATTCACCCCCTCTCAATATTACAAGTGTTCATAAATTTGTATTGAAGCTTGGTTCCTTGGAATAACCTTGACTGCTTTGGGAAGATCTTGGAAATTGAACATATGGCTAATAGAAAGTTTCCTATTTCTGTAGAAGTGATTCTTGCTATTAGGTACACAAAAAAATATTACATGTTTGAAAAAGATGGATAACTAAAATTTTCCCTTGAAGAACTTAAGAAAATTGAAGTTGAAAAAAAAGATCTAAAGGAAACTATTAAAGAAGCAAATGACTGCATAGAAAATTGAGAGAGAAAATCAAGAAGCTCATAGAAATATATAATGAGGTCAATGAACAATTGAAACAATAAAATGATAACATCATCAAATTCAAAGTGTAATTGGAAGAAAATAAAATAATTGAGGAATGTCTCGATGCAATGGAAAAAAATAAAGATTGATGAATGCACAAGACTTGAACAAGAAGTGGTAAATCTAAGATCAAATCTAGAGAAAGCAAGAATTTATGAGGAAAATTTTAAAAAAAGTTCTACAATGCTTGATGAGTTAATTACAGGTTAAATAGGATCCAAATACAAAGGTGGTTTGGGACTTGAAAAAAGAGAAAGATAAAAAATAAATCACACAACTAATGCAAAAACTATTGGAAAACCAGAGAAGAATGAAGACAAGAAGAACAATGACAAGTACTAGAATGAAAGAAACAATGATAGAAGACCCCGCATCAGAAAAAATAATTCTTAAAGGTACCTATCTTTCAATGGTATTTGTTACTTTTTCAATAAATTTGGAGGTAAAGTGATGAAATGTAGAAGCAAAATGAATTAGAATGTTCCATCCTTCACCGGTCAATGCTCTACATGCAAGAAGTTTGAACATAGAGAAAATGGATGCATAAGTCAAATGATGAATGCATATAAAAATGGTAGAATGATTCAATATTTCAATGGTTATTGCTATACATGTTATGGTTCTGGACACAAGACTAATCAATGCAAATTCAGAATGAATGAAAGGAATAATGCCCTAAGATATTTCATATGCAACAATTTCAATAGAACTGAACATATTAGTAGATTTTGTAGAAGAAATTCAAGTAAGGGAAATCAAGCAAAGAGAAATGAACTAGTTAAAAATATTGATTTGATTGAAGTAAAGAAGGAAATGGAAAATATTTGGAGAAAGAAAGAGGAGCTTGAGAATAAGGAAAAATCAAAGACTACAAATGGATCAGTACCACCCTTCGGTGTAGATAATTTGTCTGGGAATTGAACCTAGGAATTAACTTAGGGGAGGACTAACAAAAATAATATAACCCCCTACCAATATGAGGTGTCATGTCTTGGTATGAAGATATGATATGGAAATGGACAATATGGATCTTTTGGAGAAAAATCTAGAAGAAAATATGAAATTGTGGAGATTTGCAGAGCTATTTAGGGTTTGTTGTATATAGAAGGCTTTACCAATTTTATTATTTGGTGCATTGAATGTGAATTAGGGAAGAATTGAAAATATTATATACCTATCCTTTGTTAGTTTCATTCCCTTTATATTCATTTGGAACTAGTAGTGTGAATTGATGCAAATTTAAGAATTCAAAGGTGATTTGTGTAGAGCATCTAGACCCAAGTTTCTATTGAGTAAGAAAAAGATATATACTAGTGTCCAAATTTGAAATATAATTTATTTTTCAAAGAATTTGAATCTAATAGAGATGGAAACACCTACCGTAGTGAATGTGAATGAGAAACTCCAACTAAAATTCAAGAAATGTCGCATGAAATTGTTTGAGAATGACCTGCTTGGAGCTATTTTGAGTATTCCATATAGGGATTTTCCTACAAATGACATTAGAGAATACATACATAGGAAAATGGAAGAGTATAACCATACAAAGCTTATAGACCTAGGTGGATAGATCAATTGAGTGGAGATGATTTCAACATCAAACCCGATTATGAAAACCTAGTGAAGAAGAAACTAGATGTATGGCATTGGTTTCCATGCTTTGTTTATGATGATGAAATTAAGCATGTGAGAATGGAATTAAAAAATGTGCATGATCAATTCTTATGGACTCGCATGCTCAATTTGATATCTAAGGAATTAATAAAGGAAATTATTGGACTTTGTGACACTAGAACTATACCAACGCTAAAATCTATAAAGAATAAGGATGTGGTGGAATTAACTAGAAACACATTTGATCAAAGGGTCTCTCTATGAACACCATACAAAATCCTACAATAAGGCATGCCGCTATGGTAATATGATATAAGATAAACTACACCAACAAAGATAATTTTTTGTTTTCCACAATAATTCATGTAGCCCATGAAATGATGGAAAAGGGAATGGACTATGATTTGCGTGAGTTTCTCCTGCAATAACCTTTTGAAAACTTGAAGAAAAAAAATTATAATAAATACCCCTTCAAATTTGGTTCTTTGGTAGTTTGTTTGTTGTTCGATTTTCTAAGCAAGCTTCTAGGAAGAAGCAATCTTATATGGAGTAAGATAAATTTTGTATCCCATCAAATCTTTGAACATCTACACAACATTGGTGATATGAAAGCTCAAGATGAAGTACTTACTACTTTCTTTGGATTATTTCTTAAGAAAATATAGGAATAGGAGAGGATACCTAAGTCTATGATGGAAAAATATTGAGATGATATCACACTTTTGGTCAAAACTGATGAATGTATTATTGAAGTTGTTGAACCTAAAACATTCTAGATTCAACCACTTGGATATGAGATCAATGAAAATGAAGTATATTGTTATGCTAGTTATTATTCAATAGTCCGAAGGACCCTATGTAAGAAAGGCATGAGACATATGAGGAGAAATCCTTGAAAGTGAATATGGAGCTGACATACCTTGAAATAAAAAGAAATGTGATAAAAATGGTAAATAGACATCTCAAAGATAAAGGACTCACAAATGAAAAAATATGAATTTTAAGAGAAAAATCAAAGTGACTGATGAACCTAAAATATGCTCATAGTTTAAATATTATGATGTATTTTAAAACCATTACTCTTGTTGCTAAATGGTTGTTTAACTCTTTGATTAAAGACTTTTTATCTGAAACTAGGTAGTGCCCTATAGCTACGCATTCCTATATTCCTGCAGCTTTATATCTCTTTGTGTCTCATTAATTACCCTATTTGACTTCTCAAATGACTTATATAATGCATATGGTTTTTGAATGACGAAATAGATTTAACATGTGATTAATGAATGTATCGTGTTGTTTTCCATGCATGCTTTCTTTTGCTTCTGTTGGTGTGTGCATCACAAGTTGTTGAAGGGAGCATGAACGAGTCAAGCGCAACAGACTTCGGTCTTGAAGTAAACTCAATTTGCAGCACAGTGTAAAGGAAATTGTTCTAGTGAAGACTCTCTAACCAGGTCATTGGGAAGAAACTGTAATGATCATTTAATCTAGAAAGAGTGGAATGCTAAATTCTCTCAGGATCATGTTGAATGGATATGCTTTCATTTATGAGAAGTTTGTTCCTCAGTTTCAGGATATACTTATGTCCTTGTCTTTCTCTGTTAATTTAGTTAATTAGTTGCTTTTCTTATAAATAAATGTTCCTCCTGCACGAGTGAACAAGCATAACATGTAAAAGTTAGTATGATAATAAGAAGAAAAATATGTAAGAGTTAGTATTATTAAGAAGAGATGGTTTTCCTTTGTTAGTTTTCATACAAGCAGAATAATGTATATCATTACTAGTTTATGAATAAAATCTGATGAAGTTCTAAGTTCAATTCTTGCATAATTAGTTGATGCTTGATAAGGGGGCCACTTAGTAAGTATTTGTAGTTAGTTAGTTAGTCATTTATTTCTTGTTAATCATAAGTTAGATTTCATTCTGGAAAATTTCAACACAAACTCAGTCTTATATTGTTCCTGCAGCATCGAGAATCCATCCCTGTGCTTGTTCTTGGAGCATAAGGCCAGTTCATAGTTTGTTCCTCAGTTGTAGCTGTTATGATTTCTGCTTTGACTAAGTTTAGAAGGCTTCGCATTACATTCCTGTAGCATAAGTAGAATTCCTTTTATGCATTTATTTCTAGTAAATTGTGATTGAAACTAGTTCTTAGTGCACATACAGTGCTGCTCCATTTCAAGTATATGTTCCCTAGTTTGACAAAGTAAATGAATGACCATAAGAAGATGGTAGTCACCTGCTGGAATGTCCAATTCCCATGTTAGGATTTTCTATGACTTTTATATGCTCTTGTGGGCACGACCATTTTTGGCGCCATTGTCAGGGATGGTGTCAAGCTAAGAACCTATCATAAGTCATTATTAGCAGTAGTTTAGTTTGTTATTCAAGCATTTTCAAAATTCCTTCAATTCACCATTCATTCTATTGCATGGATAGAAGAAAAGATGCTCTGGGAAGGTTCCTCCTTGAAAACCTATTTGTTGAATTGTTGTTTGACCCAACTGACGAAGAACCTAAAGAAAATCCATTTTCTTTGATACTTTAGCAAGCAAATATGGCACAAAATCCACCTAATCGACCTCTTGCTTTTGAATTTCCTATCATTTCCTAGCAAGATAATGATAACCTTAAAAAAATTCCCTCTTCATTACTACCCAAGTTCTATGGAATAGTTACAGAGGACCTAGACACTTTCTTGTTTAGGTTTGACATCCTTTGTCATAGCTATGATTACACTTCAAATGCTCATAGGCTGAAGTTGTTTCCTACCACTTTGAAGGAAGGAGCCCTTAGATGGTTTATGAGTTTGGGAAGGGGTGTTGTTGATAGCTGGGCAGCCATGCAAACAAAATTTCTTAAGAAATACAAGGAATATTGTAAGAGTGCTAGTAAGGGAGATGATATATTCATAATTCAACAAAAGGAGGATGAAAGTCTAGAAGACTATATCTCAAGGTTCTTGTTTTCCTTGAAAAATAATTTAGACCATACTCTCAATGAAGAATCTCAAAAACTACTTTTCTTAAGAGGAATCAGTGATTCCTGTACAGATGCTCTGGACCTGATGGGAGGAGGAGATATAACCCAAATTCCTTGGGATGAGATCAAGAAAATATGTCTCAACTACTCTTGAGCAAATACTAAGAAGGGTAGAGGTCATCAAGCCAGAGTGGGGAAGTCTTCTACTAATGGAGTTTCATGGATGGAGATCACAAATTTGTTGTTTGATTTCAAGTAGGATATCATCAACAATATGCTACATAGTTAGATACTATGCAAGATCATAAGAAACATGAGGAAGATAAAGCAATCTTGGCTAAGATCTATCCACATTGTAAATAGAAAAAGTGTGACTATAGATGTAAGATGGTGGCTAACATGGAGGCTAATTAGTTACCTACATATTTCAAGATGGCAGAGAGTGATGATGACCAAGTATTCTTCGTCGCACAAAGGCGACCATGGGCTCAAAGACAAGGTATGCCTCAAGACCCTTTGACTTTTGGTAATCCTTATTCTAATTATAGTAACCAATGTCAACCTACATATGGCCCAACACCACCTCAGAATACTTCTCAACCACATTGGCCTAACTATTAGAGCCCTCAATGGAAACCTCCTCAAGGAGGTTGGTAGCAACCATATGGATAATGGACCCCACCTCCACATAACTGGCAGTAGAATCCTCAATGGAGAAGTCCATAGCAATGGAAAAATCAATCATCTAGATCCCTACAGCCTCAGTAGCCACAACCTCCAACTCTCATGCCACCTCTTGTAGCACCTGCAACAAATACTGGCCTTCCAAAACAAACCCCTATGCCTGCTCAATCATTGCCAAACCCTAATAATAACAAGCAGCAACAACAACAGCCTATGTATTTTGTAGAAGCCAATCAGTATCTAGCTTATGCCCTGAATATTCATGATATCCATCTCAGGTTTGGAACCACTCTCCCTACTCCACAGCCACTTGTAATAATAGAGATTCCAAACTCTACCTCTGAGCAACTTACTGATCCTGCAGAACGTATACCTATATCAGATACTATCTCTAAGGAGCCTGTCCTGCAGCATCAGGATAAACTACCTTTTCCTTAGAGATTGAAAATTACTACATCAAAGTCTATGGAAGAGCCTACTTTTGATATTTTGGATCAACTGAAGAATGTACACATTCAAATTCCCCTTTTTCAAGCCATTAAAGATGTCCCAATTTATGGAAAAACTATTAAGGAGGCATGTCTAAAGAAACCAAGAAAGAAGAAAAAGGATCCCCAAACCATCCATGTTCTAGGATAGTTGGCAGATATTATGTTGGGGAAGATAGTCATTCCAAAATATACTGACCCTGGAAGTCCTGTGGTACAAATAAATATTAATGGCTAAATAGTAAAGAATGTTTTGATAGACCTTGGTGTAGCCATCAATGTAATGACCAAATATACAATGGAGTGCTTGAAAATCCCAACAATTCGGTCTACACCTACCATCCTCCAGCTTGCTGATAGTTCTACAGTAAAACCTGATGGAGTGGTAGAAGATATCATTGTCACCCTTGAGTCTTGGGAATACCCAGCAGACTTCACCATATTGTCCACTAAGGCAACTTTGGGAGGATATCCTATTATCCTAGGTAGACCATGGTTATCTACGACTGATACTTTAATAGAAAGAAATTGGCATTATATCCACTTGCCCAACCTCAGCCAGACTTGTCTCAACCAGTTTGGCCAGATTTAGGAGAATAAATTGAATAAGTTAATTCATTGGCCCACCTAATGATGCTGCAAACCAAACTATTTTCATAGCTCTAGAGTGAGGATGACATGCTTTTACACATTGGGCAGTCCAACCATGGTCCAAGTAGCCCATCTACTGCAGATAGTTGTCCTTAGCAGTGTTTCCTACAACAACTGAATCCTAAGAGCCTGTCACCTGAATCTCCTGTAGTTTCTCCTAACTTGATCCCACATGAAATACATACACCACCTTTCTTAGTAGCCTCCATGAATGATCTTACCAAGCAAGTAGAAGTGTCTCCAGGCTGTAGTCTAAACATCAATAATAAGTTGCCTCAATCTCAACAAGCTGCTCTAGTCACAATGCTGCAAAATCAACATAAAACTTTTGCATGGGACTATGGGGATATGAAGGGAATAGATCCTCAACTCTGTACTCATATGATCTACATTAAGGAAGACTGTTTACTAGTTAGATAGTCTCAAAGAAGGATAAACCCAACACTTAGGGAAATAATCAATACAGAGCTCCAAAAATTGCTTGATGTTGGTTTTATCTACCCCATTTCAAACAGCCAGTGGGTTTCTCCATTGGTGATTGTCCCTAAAATAGGTAGAAAATGGAGAGTTTGTGTAGACTATAGGGAGCTGAACACAACAACTAAAAATGATCACTTTCCATTGCCATTTGTTGACCAAGTACTGGACTCATTATCTAGGAAAAAGTATTTCTCCTTTTTGGATGGATATAGTGGCTATAATCAAATTAGAATCGCCCCTGAAGATCAAGACAAAATAACTTTTACCAGTCCATGGGGTATTTTTGCCTATTTTTTTATACCTTTTGGACTGTGTAATGTACCAGCAACATTTCAAATGGCAATGATTAGTATTTTTGTTGACATTTCTCATGATACTATGGAAATATATATGGATGACTTCACTACTTATGGAGTTACTTATGAAGAAGCACTAGCTAATTTGGAAAAAGTGTTGAAAATATGTCAAGAGAAAAAATTGTCTTTGAATAGTGAGAAATGCTTCATGATGATGCAAGAGGGAATTGTTTTAGGCCATCATGTCTCTCAGGAAGGAATTCAAGTTGATTTTGGAAAAATAAAAGTTATTCTAACTTTTCCAACACCTACAAAACAAAAGGATGTTAGAAGTTTCCTAGGACATGCTGGATACTATAGAAGATTTATCAAAGATTTCAGCAAAATAGCCAGTCCATTATATGCTTTATTAACCAAGGATTCTAAATTTCACTGGACTGAGGCTTGTAACAAACCTTTCCTGTAGCTTAAGAACCTACTTACTCAGGCACCTTATCTTCAAGGACCGAAGTGAAGTTTTCCATTTCATATACACATAGATGCTTCTGATCATGCCATAGGGGTAGTTTTAGGACAAAAAGAGAATTCCATTGAGCATGCCATATATTTCATTAGCAAAGATCTTCAAGGCCCTGAACTAAACTATACTATCACAGAGAAAGAATTGCTAGCAATAGTGTATGCCTTAAACAAGTTTAGGCATTATGTCACTGGTTACCAAATATTTGTTCATATAGATCATGCAGTAATAAGGTACCTCATGAATAAGCTTGCCATATCTGGAAAATTAGCAAGATGGCTCCTATTGTTGCAAGAATTTGATATCACAGTTATTGATAAGCCAGGCCGAGCTAATGTGGTGGCTTATTTCTTGTCAAGACTTCAAACACCTACACCTGACACTCCTAAGGTAATTGATGATAACTTCCTTGATGAACATCTATTTTTTATTGCTGCTCAAACTCCATGGTATGCAGATATTGCAAATTATTTAGTAGCCAACAAAATTCTAGCACACTTCTCATCAAAGGAAAGGCAATTGCTGGTTGAAAAAAGTTTTAACTTTTCATGGATTGTAGACTATTTATTTTATATAGGACTTGACCAAGTTATGAGAAGATGTGTGAGGGAAGATGAGACCTATGACATTTTGCATGCCTGTCATGATGAGCCATGTGGATGACACTTTGTAGCCAAGAGAACATCTATGAAAGTACTTAATACAAGATATTACTAGCCCACACTACACAAAGATGTTGCAACCTACACTAGGAAATGTGATAGATGTCAACGCATGGGGAGACCAACAAGGTCTGATGAAATGCCCCTACATCCACAAGTGGTAGTCAGTCCATTTGAAAAATGGTGCATGGATTTTATTGGTCCTATTGATCCTCCATCCAATGGGAAATCATATATTTTTGTGTGTACTAATTATGTAACCAAGTGGGTGGAAGTGAAAGCAATGACACATGCCTATGACAATAAAGTTACTGAGTTCCTATATGAGCAGATTTTTACTCAATTTGGAGTCCCAAGGGAACTTGTTACTGATCAAGGAGCCCAATTTACATCCAATTTAATCACTGCATTGATGAATGATTATAAGATTGGGCATCAAAAGTCTAGCCCCTATCACCCTCAAGCTAATGGTCAAGAAGAGGTTACCAATAGAGAAATTGAGGCAATCCTTACAAAGACAGTCCAATTGCACAAGAAGGATTGGAGCAGTCACCTTCCTGAAGTAGTCTAGGCCTATAGAACAACATGGAAAACAAAAATAGGGTTTACTCCTTTTGAGTTACTCTATGGTAAGACTGCAATGTTTCCAATTGAGTTTGAGCATAGGACCTTAAGGACTACTCTTGAGCTTAACATTGATATTTTTGAGGCTCAAAAGGAATGTCTCCTATAGGTAAATGCATTGGATGGGCTAAGGAAAGCTGCCTTGTAGCATACTGAAACTATCCAATAGCAAAGAAAGAAATGGCATGATAATCATATTTGAACTAAGCAATTCTCTCTCGATGACTGGGCGTTGCTCTATGACTCCAGGTACAAAGAAAATCAAGGTAAACTAACCACACGATGGCTTGGTCCTTATGAAATAAGAAATGTATTTGATAATGGCTTAGTGCAGTTAACCACAATTGATCCAGTTTAATTCAAGCTACTGGTTAATGGATACCATCTTTGGTTGTATCATAAGCCAACATCCAAAGATGAATTCCTGCAATAGTTTGTTTCAAATATGGCCATTGATCTTTCTACAATGAAAGACTTCAGGCTTTCTCATGTAGCATCTCTTTAAAATTCCACGTTGCATGCCCATAATAAAGGTTTTCTTTAAAGGAAGCCACGTTCTCCGTTTTCCATCCATCACCACCATTCACTCTCTTTTCTTCCACATCATCCATCCCACCATACCGCCCTCATTCATAGTTTCTATTCTAGCTGTAATTTCATGGTATGCTGTGATCTTTCCCAGCATGTCTGGGCATTAATTAAAAGGTACACGATATATTTTCTTAATCATATTATTTATTTATCTCATTTATTCAATAACTGCTATGCACATATCATTCTTTATCACCCATTCTTTTCCTGTCATCTCACACATGTGTGGACACATGCCAACTTTTAAGTAGGGGGCAGGATAATCCATTTCAAACCTTTTCTTATGTCGCTATTACAACTAATAAGATATTTTTATTCTTCTTGTACTTTCCAAATATGGATTCTTCTTTTATCTTAAACAACATTAACTGCTTGATATGAGTAGTTCCTAATAATCATTACATGCAATTATCTTTTGAGTTATTCTTGGAAAAGAAGAGAAAGTGACAACAAGACAGGAAGAAGAAAAAAGAAGCAGAGCAAAAGAATTTTCTTTTGAATTTTCAGAAAAGGTTTGAGCTTTTGGAATCTTAGCTGAGGTAATTTGTGAATATGGGTGGTCAATTGGTAAGACATGAGCCTGTAGCTCATGAGATCTTAACAAAAAATCTTTGAATAGTGTAGGCATTCAGTAATTGTGGTTGGCTCAACTATTTTATGAGGTTAAATTCTTTCAATGAGGAGGCTGCTGGTGAATTTTTAAGAACTCTTTCAGAAGGGGAAGCTTCAGTATGGGGCATGATGGTGGTTGTAACAAAAGAATGAATTGCTGAAGTAACTAGGCTTCCTGTAGCAAGAGAAAATTTCTCTTCAGATGTTGTTTCTGCTAGGGCAGAGTTTACAGTACCAACTGATGGACCTTTGGAGGTCTCTAAACAAGGATGCAAATGAGTATCACTACCCTTCCCATATTCAGAATATGTTGTATTTATAATTAGGTATTTAACATGTGAGGGACACTTCTCCTATTTACATTCTTACCATTTTAAGTTATTAAGCTATATGAGGCATGGGTTAGTTGTTAATGTCCCAGACATTTTGTTAAATATTTTAAAACAAAGTGCCCATGAAACCTAGAGGGGAAGGGACAACTCTATTTCCCATCATTCCCTAATTAAACTATTAATTGAGCATTCCCTGAGGGATGTATCACCCTTTTCTTGGCAAGAATTTGTTTCCCAAAAGGGTTTGCAACTTCCAGAGCCTCTTAGAGAAATCCCTGCAGCACCTACCCTTGTAGCATCTATTCCTGCTGCCTCCACACAAGAACCCTCTACCAGAGTACAAACTAGGTCTGCTAGTAAAAGAGAAAAAGGAAAAATGAAGGTAGAAGAGTCATCTAGGGCAGAACAAACCTTAGAGTCTAACCCTCATGCTCAGATACAATAGTGTCCCTCTCCTGTAGCACCTTCTCCTATAGCAGTTCCTCCTGCAGCAATATTTGTTTCCATTATAGTGCCACTATCATCTTCTTCTGTTGAGTTTGAACCCTCTAGGAAAGTCAAAAAGAGGAAAGCCACGAGAGTGCCTCCTGTAGCTACCACATTTCCAAAAAGAGTTTCAAAAAGGAAACAATGTAAAGTCACCTCAACACCTGCTCAACCTAAAGTTATAATAATTTTAGAGGAGTCTAAAGAATACAACCATAGTAATTCTCAAAATGTACCTGAGAATGTTTCACATAGCCCACCTATTTTTTCTGACATGCAAAATGAACCAATGGAAATTGATGAAGCACAACATGATAGTAATGAAAGGGGAATGCCAAGTCTTGATGAATTGGCTAAGGTAGCTAGGAAAATTTCAGAGGAAGAACAATCTCCTCCTGCACAACAACAAGAATCTTTCTTGTAGTAAGAGAAAGATCAACCCGAAGTGTACAATGAAGCCTCATTACCCCCGTAGCTTGTTAAGCAATGGTTGTCTATAAAAAGAAATTTTTGATTGAAATTTTGGAATACCTTAGAACCACATGGAGGTCGGTCACATTTCAAACCTTGAGTTTCCGCCATTTAGCCAAGACTGAGATTCAACAAAGTCTTTGGGAGGAGGAGAAGAAACTGAAAAGAGAAATTGAAAGGAAAAAACAAGAAATCCATGAAATGAAAAAGAAAATGGATGACATGATGAAAATAACTGGTAAAATTGTGGAATGTAGACCACCACCTAGGGTTTATGCCCCGTGCCTTAAGGAAAAATTCCTTTGGTTTTAGTTAATGAGAATTTCAAGGAATTTAGATCCTGTGATTCATACAGCCATAGAATTTTATGATGCATCCCAAGTGGCTCCTAGTTGGCTGAAGAATTCTTTATGTGAATTTTATTTGCATGGATTGATAATTCACTTTGAAACAGAGTGGAATCCACTTCTATATATTGGTGACATTCATTTGAGATCACTCATGTCCTAAGTAGAAAATGAAACCAATTATGGAAGACAATTGGAAGCCTATGAAGAAACTGAAAGGGATGAGCCTATACCATTGTGATTAGAAAGCACATATCCCTATACAATGCTAGAAACCTGGCTCACTATTGCATATGGGTTCAACAATCAAGCATAAAGAGTAAAAATATTTGATATCAGAAAGCAAGTGTATGAGGAATTAAAAGGCCAACCATATCTATTTTGGAAGCTTGCCTCTTCTAGAATTGAAAAGAGATAGGAGAAATTGACTGTTGGGCTGATGAAATCTGAGCCACACAGCCCCCTGATTTTTAAAGAAACCCTCGGAAGAATAGAGAAGTACATACAACTTGGGCTTCAGAAGAGGTTCGAGTTATGGCTGCCAATAACATTTTGACCTCCGGTTTTAATGTGGCCACTGTATCCCTATCGAGCTACAGATGTTAATAAGGAAACATAAACCCTCATATATGAAAGATGACAAAATTTTAGGGGTTCCTATTATAAATTTGGGACTACGCCAAAAAGTCATACTGCTCTTATCAATTTTAGGGAAACAACTAGGAAACTTAATGCTGGTGGACCATCATTAGTTTAAGTAGGGGCAGATGATGAGCCTAAAATATGCTCATACTTTAAATATTATGATGTATTTTATAAACCTTAATCTTGTTGCTAAATGGTTGTTTAACTCTTTGATTAAAGACTTTTTATCTAAAATTGGGTAGTTCCCTGTAGCTATGCATTCCTATATTCCTGTAGCTTTATATCTCTATGTGTCTCATTAATTACCCTGTTTGACTTCCCAAATGACTGATATAATGCATATGGTTTTTGAATGATGAAATAGATTTAATATGTGATTAATGAATGTATCGTGTTGTTTTCCATGCATGCTTTCTTTTGCTTCTGTTGTCGTGTGCATCGTAGGTTGTTGAAGGGAGCATGAATGAGTCAAGCATATTAGACTTTGGCCTTGCAATCAAGTCCATTTGCAACACGATGTCAAGGAAGTTGTTCCAGCAAAGACTCTTTGACTGGGTCACTGGGAAGAAATTGTAATGATCATTTAATCTGGAAAGAGTGGAATTCTAAATTCTCTCAGGATCATGTTGAATGGATATGATTTCATTTATGAGAAGTTTTTTCCTCGGTTTCAGGATATACTTATGTCTACATCTTTCTCTATTAAGTTAGTTAATTATTTGCTTTTCTTATAAATAAATGCTCCTCCTACATTATTTGTTTTTCTTATAAATAAATGTTACTCTTGTATGAGTGAACAAGCATAGCATGTAAAAGTTAGTATGATAATAAGAAGCAGAATATGTAAGAGTTAGTATTATTAAGAAGAAATGGTTTTCCTATGTTAGTTTTCATACAAGCAGAACAATGTATATCATTCCTAGTTTATGAATAAACGTTGATGAAGTTCTAAGTTCAATTCTTGCATAATTAGTTGATGCTTGCTAAGGGGGCCCACTTAGTTAGTTAGTCATTTATTTCCTATTAATCATAAGTTAGATTTCATTCTAGAAAATTTCAACACAAACTCAGTCTTATATTGTTCCTACAACATCGAGAATCCATCCCTGTGTTTGTTCCTGCAGCATAAGGCCAGTTCATAGTTTGTTCCTCAGTTATAGTTGTTATGATTTTTGCTTTGATTAAGTTTAGAAGGCTTCACATTACATTCCTATAGCATAATTATAATTCCTTTCATGCATTTATTTCTAGTAAATCATGACTGAAACTAGTTCTTAGTGCACATACAGTGCTGCTCCATTTCAAGTCTACGTTCCCTGGTTTGACAAAGTAAATGAATGACCATAAGAAGATGTTAGTCACCTGCTAGAATGTCCAATTCCCAGGTTAGGATTTTCCGTGACTTTTATATCCTTTTGTGGGAGTGACTAGTGAGAAACAAGAACAACAAGTGGGACCAATAGACCTATTAGTTTGGAAGAATTGATTCCACTATTCCCCTTGGTATTCAACAACCCTCTTGATCATTTTCTACCTCCAATAGAAGAAAGAGAACGGAGTCCATTGCTCTGGTAATTGAAGAACTTCAAGTGAAGGAATCCACAAGGCCTAGAAAGAGAAATAAAATTACTTTGGTAGCTTTTACTACCACTACATTAAAAAGAAGAAAGAAAGAGAAAGGTAAAAGAGAAAAGGACTTGAGTGTAGTATCTAGAGAAGAAGAGAATGGAGATTCCTTGTTGATTCTAAAAATAAGTAGCACTATGTAAAAGAGACAAAGAATAGATATTTATGACACTTTAGATGAAGAATAAATTGAGAAGGAAAATGAATCCTTTCTAATACATATGCATAAGATGAGGAAGGAAAGGAAGAAAAATAAATCAGACACAATAGAACTAGAGAAGAAAAAGAAAAAGGAAAATAAGACATCTTTGGATAGACTTCTTAGTCCAATCAGATTGGACTCATTGTTCAAATGTATATTACATCATTAGATGTTGGAAGAAACAAATACCTTATACAAAAAGGAAAATGAGAAGAAAAATGTCACTATAATAGAAGCAATTATCAAATTCATTATCACAATTGAAGCAGATATGGAGAACATTAGGAAGAAATTTCTTGATGATGTGTGGAAACTCTTAATGGAGAGAAGAAAACAAGCCATTGAAAGGGAAGAGGAGCTCATATCATATGCTATGAAGAAAATTGGATTCTTCCTATCTGATGCTGACAAGGCCACAATGGCCTAAGCAGTTAGCTAAGAATTCAAAACAAAATGAAATAGAAGAAAAGAATAGTTCTAATAGGAAGAGATCATGATCAATTTGAGAAAATAAAAAAAGGAAACAAAGAAAAGATTAATAATATAGCACAAAATCATGGAATGATTCCCATTGCCTTCGCTAGCAAGGAACAAGATTCAGAAAATGAAAGCATAGGAGCTACTAATATAGAAGAAAATATAGATAATATTCCTTCGGATAGAGATGAACCACTGCAAGAAAATGTTTTTATGAATAGAGAGGAAATTACAAAGGATGACACTTCTATTTCTCTAGTAATTCAGGAGATGGTAGATCAAGGTGACCCAAAGATATATGTTCCTCTAGTAGATACAAAATAGAACACAGGTGAAGGTTAAAAGCATGATATAGTCAATGAGAAAAGTCATGATGATGAAGAGAATAAGGAAATAAAAATTGACAGTGAGAAGGAAGGAAAATGAGATAAAAATGAAGATAATGATGAAGGAAAAAGGGACAAGGATGAAGGAGATGCAGAAAAAGATAAAGAAAAGATCTTCGGTGAAAAAAAGAAAAGATAGAAGAAGAGGATTTTGATATCAAAAAGAATGAAGAAGAAGAAAAGTTTGAGGATTTTCATAAGCCCTATGATCAATCCTCCTCTAATAATCCTTTAGAAGGCTTGTTGTCTAAACAGTTAAAGTTTCAACTAGTTGTTTCTTCTCAATTGTTGCAGTTGCCCATGTAGCATGACACTATTGATTTAGATTAAACATATCCTATACAAAATTTTCAGCTAAGTGATGTGTTTAGTGCATTAAAAATAAAAGGAATTATTGAAACATATCAAATTGGTAGTGAATTAATAGATGAAGTTCTAAAGGAATTATAGGAGATCTTATAGGGAACTAATGTTGATACATGTATGCTTGCTATTGAAATTTTCAAAAAAAAAATTGATTCCTTTAAGGAATATTCCTCTAGATGGAATGGATAAGTGGAAACAGAGGTTGTGACAAGCCTGATAAAGAAGAAGTTGATGGATATCATAGAAAAATTTTCATCTGCACATAACAAAGTTGAAGGATTTTTGGAAGAAGTACTATCTATTGAGGATGGTGCAAAAACATTTGTTTTATATTACATGAACTAGTTGGATGTCAAACAAGGTATAAAAGATGAAATGGACTCGATTGATTCCCAGATAGCTAATGCATCAAGAGTTTATGACCCAACACTAGACAAATTTGATAAGACTTGGACTAATATAGTAGCTTGCAAAACTAAAGGAATTAGTAAAGACTAAGTACAGACTTATCTCAAGTTCCCTTGCTAGTATTGAAAAAATCTCAAAGTTAAATCTTAACCCCGGTATTGTGGAAGAAGGAAAGAAAAATTTGAGAAAGCTTGAGTCTCTACACATAATTCTTGCAATTGTGAAGAAGAGCTATGAGAAAGGAAAACTTTCTTGGCAAGCTATTCTTCAGAAGCTTCAAGGGTCAACATCTTTGGGTTGACCATTTCTATTTATTCGTGTTTTAAGATTCTTTTGTACATATGCAGATGTATTAGGAGTTTTTGGTTAGCTTCCTAAGGGGGAGATATTTTAGTTTGTATATATGTTTGAGGGAAGTACCCTTTGCCCTTGATGTCAAAGGGGGAGAGATATTACATGTTTCTAGGCATGAGGACACTTTTATTGAACTAGATGTCATCTAAGAACATTTTGTATGATTTGAGGATGCATTTAATTAGGCTGGCCTAATTGATGTTTGCAATGGAGTTTAGTATATATACAAGGTTGATTTGAGTTTGTGAATAGATGAATCTAATGTGTACATGATTTGAATGCAAGCAGTGCTATGAAATTTTGTAGAATTGTGCAAATAAGTTGTGAGTATTGAGAAAAGGTGTATGAATACAAAGTATAGTAGAGACTTGTAATTTGATTTGAGTAGAATGTGTTAAAGTTAGAGTTATGAGCTTCAAAGGAACTGAATCCAAAATATATTAGATGCACTTCTCTCAGTTCAAATCCTAGTTATGAAGCTATCTCTTTCTTTCTTTCTTTTATCTATGATAAGTGAGTTCAATTGGATAGTGATTCCACCTGGTAGTGTGCTTTTTTGTAATATCTTATAACTGGTTATAACATATTATGAGTTAATCCTCACTGTGGTTTTTCCCTTCTTGGGTTTTCCATGTAAAAATTCTAGTGTTTGTGTGTTGTGTGTGCTATGGATTGTTCATGCAAGTTCATTTGTTATAACTATTAAGTATGATTTTGTAATTGGATGGTTTTATAAAATACTAATTCACCCCACCTTTTCAAATTTTTCAACAAAGAGTATCATCTACAAATAGAGAGTGAGTGAGTGAATGTGGGTGAGTAATGATATTTACACCTTTTAATATTTTACTAGAACTTTCCATATTAACACATTTTCTTAACCCTTCAACCTTTAAAATACAAAGAAGTGGTGAGAGTGTACCTCCCTATCTAGCCCCTTGAGAAGAAGAGAAGTAACCAAAATGAGACTCATTTATAATTATTGAAATATTCAATTGTAAGATGCAAGAATAAATCTATTTAGACGAATCACTTAGAATGGGGAAAAAAATCCTAATTACCCTATCATAATCTTTCATCGTATCCAATTTGAGAACAATTGATCCATTTTCAAGTAGAATTGAGTGTAAAACCTCATGACTGAAAATTTACCCCTCGGGAGTTTCCTTTCTAAGCATAAAACCCCATTTCTCATTAGAAATAATTAAAAGAAGCACCCTAGATAATCTAATTGCAATAGACTTAGTGAATTTATTTTGAAGATGGTGTTGTAGAGAGAAATTGGTTTAAATTATTTAAAAGATGAAGCATTAGGTTTTTTGGAATCAATGCCACACAAGTATTATTCATTTACTTTAGAACATTTTTATTTTTCATAGACTCTTCCAAAGCCAAGACTACATCCTCCCCCACATAATCCCAATATTTCTATAATAACATAACAATATACCCATCTACACCTAAAGCTTTCTCCACAACCATATAGAAGATAATTTTTTAAACCTCCTCTAGAGAAGAATTTGACATATGTAGGTTATTTTTTTCTCAACTTATCAAAAAAATATTATTTAACACTTTATTGTCTAATAAATATTTCATCTACTCTTTAAGTGGAAGAAAAAATTAAAAAAATATAACTATTTCATGACCAATATCATCCTTTAGTAATAGGGTTAAACCTTCTTCATTTTGAATAGAATAGATTATATTTGCATATCTTCTAATTTTTGTAAAAGAATGATTTTTTTGTGTTTTTATCCCCATATTTTAACTAGATCTTCCTTGATTTTTGCTTCCAATAAACTTTTTCTCAAGGGAAAATTTCATCTAAGGGAGCCTTCAAATAATTTTACTTTTAAAATGTTTCCTTTTCCATACCCTTATTTATCACCAACTCATAAATATCTCAATGTTATTTCTCGATTCTTTCTTTTTCTCTAAAAAGACATTCTTGAAATGTTTTAAATTCCATTTATCTAATATATTCCTTTAAGTAGCTCAATTTTCTACAAATTTGGTTCATCCTAGAACATTCAATAAAAGGATACTGATTCGAGGAAGACTTTAACAAAGGGCTAAATTTTTTATCCTTAAACCGAGTTGCTTGAAATTTGAAGGGAATTTTAACCTGGTATTTATTTTCAAAAATTGAGAGAGATAGGAAAATGATTCGACCCAATTATTGTATGAATTATTGAAGAAAAGTCTACAGGTTAAGACAAATGATAGAAGAAATAGATCTAGTCACTCCACAATCTAATGAAAATACTTTCTCTTATTTATCCAAGAGTGAGCCATTTTTTGGAACATAGTCTTAAAGATTGTCTTTCATCGCAAAATCCCTAAAATCTTCAATGACCCTATTGGGAGAGATAATTCCTCCACACTTCTCTAATATGTCCAATACTGGTTTAAAATCTCCACCAAAAATCTTAAACTCTTTTTTAAGTGGTAAAGACATTGAATTTATTTGATCCATTAACTATTTCTTTTTCAAAGAGGAACATAGACCATAAATGTTAAAAAGCCACAAAGTGTTTAATAATCTACGACATTGAATTGACACCTCCGCCCAACTATCATAAGGAGCAACCAAATACGTCTTTACACTATTCTTATTCCAAAGAATTTCCAAATCCCTAGAATACCCCATAATAGGAGAAGTGGAAAAAGCCCAATTCACACAAGAGCCAAAGGTTGAATAAGTTGAGGCCTACTATTTGGTACCCCTTATTTAGTGATATTTTGATCTGAGCAATTTTTATACTATATGTGTATTAGACTATTTTGGTTGATCATAAATATTAGATATTATTTTTGTTTCATGCTTAATATACTTATGGTGGTTATATGCATGTTATGCTTTTCTTATTTGCTATATTCATGTTGATCCGATTATCATGATAAAAATGGATAGATTTCTATGAGATAGAGTTGATAAGATGTTAAATCTAAGGTAGGTGATGATGTGATTTCTTTATAACAATACCATGACTAGACATGGATGGATTAGATATGTTAATTGCTAGAGAAAGAATAATTGTTGATATTGAAGTTCTTAAGTTCTATATTTGATTGTGTTAATCATATATAGATGGAATTGATTATTTAAGTATTGATTATCTTTCATTAGATATTTTGAGATGTGGAATTGAGTGTGCAAGTACACACCCATGTCTAGTGGGATTGGAGGTAACCAAGGGTACCCTATTGTAATAGCCATGTAAAACCAACTATGGTCCATCTGGAGGGACCATAGTCTTATTGTGTTGTATTTTATTTTTTAATTAAAATATTTACTGTTTAATCTTATGATTTATGTTTTAAAAGCCAATTGAGATTTTTATGGGAGTTGTGGGATATGCTGATTTTCTATTATTATGTTTGAAATTTAAATTATTTTTGTGAGTTTAAATGGTTGAAAAAATATTTATATTTGGTTAATTGACCATTATGTAACCCCTATGATGATTACCTATGAATTAGGGGTGAAATCAAGCCTAAATCTTTGGAATTTTGTGATTTGTGACCCTTCTTAATTATTCATTAAGAAGAGTGATGGATTTGGGAAAGGGTTAGAGTATTTGCTTCAAAATCTCATTTATGAGATAAGAGATATTTTCTTGAGTGTGGAATAGTCTTTGGTTCTTCACTTCCCCATGAATTCTCACATATGTGTGAGAAATTGTGTGGACGTGTCTCCTTAGGAGTGAATGAGAAAGTGACATGTGTCACTCTCTCCTACAAGGAATCTCAAACTTTGACTCCTATTTGAATCATTTGGAAAGCCAAAGGAAGGGTTCTTTATACTTGGTTTTTTCTTGGGAGTTGACTTGGAGAAAGGGGAATTTAAGCTGATTTTCAACTTCTCCATTTGGGGAATGGATTTGAGGTAGGCCTCATTCTACTTATGGGTATCTTTTATTTCTCTTTTGTATGAATATGTAAAAAGACTATTTATGGTAAATACTTTGTATGCTTTATGTGTTCTTGCATTTACATGTAAATTGGGTTGGGGTTGTATGTGGATAGGCTCAACCAATTTGGGAAGAGCATCTTTTGTAGGGGATAGGAATGAGTAGGAACCTTCATGAGAAAATAATATTTTTCCCTTTGAGAAGGAGAGGCAAAAAGGGTATGATTACCCATGTTAATATGGTGGTATGGTTGTATGGAGTTGGATGGTATGGAGGATGTGTTGTGTGTAAAGTATTGGAGAATTGAGTTACTAAAAAGGAATAAAATGAAAATGATATGTTGGTTGTGATTCATGTGCACTAATTTTTCCATGTGGTAGTGTAGTCAACCTCTATCCCCATTTTAGGATTCTTATAGAATCCTTTTATAACTGTGTAATCTTGGATGTAAGTATATTGTGTGCATGTTTTCTTGAAATGGATTACTTATGCTACTATTGTGTGTACCCATATACTTAGATACCTCCTAGCTCAAGGGTGGTTTGTGAGAGAACCTATGGTTGGGAGGTGACCACACCCTATTGACCATGGAAGAAAGTTATACTATGTGTTTACTTGCAGGTTTCATTGGATTATTGGATTGGAAACAACAATGTATCACATTGTGAAAGAAAAGAGAGTAGCTGTGTTGTAACCCTTTTTGGTGAAACTCTCCCTTTGTGTTGGATGTTGAAGCCTGGTAAGGATGATTAATTTAATATATGAGTATTATAATTCAATTGTATTGTTTCTATTAAAACATTGTGTTGTATGAAAACACCCCTTGTATCATCAGGTATGTAATGCGTATATTTCAGTTATTTAAAAGTAGAGAAAAATAGATAAATAGAAAAAGAACTGTTGTGGGTAAAGATAGGAAGTGATATAAAAATATGTATTGTATTGGTCTTCTTTTCTTCCTACAATTAAACATATAGATGTGAATTTTAAAGAAAAATAAATCTAAAAACTAAAAAAACATTTTTCTCAATCTAATTAACAAGGAAATTTTAGCTGATAATAGTGGTCTGCAAATCCTTTATTAATTGTAATTCTCTTCCAATTTGGATGGATAGTTTGTAATTGAAATTCTTTATTAATTAGCCAAATCCTTGGCCAAAACGTTGCTCGCTCTCATTCCCAGTCAAAAATTTCTGTCTAGATTTACCAAGTGGCATCTACCAAGGTTGTTAGGATGGCGAAGCCTCAGTGAAATTGATAGTATGCTTTCTTTTCTATCATAATTTATTGGAAGTGAAATAGTGTATGTGCTTGTTATTGCCATAGTTTTTTCTTTAACGAAATGGAAAAGAAAGAATGGGATTTGAATTCACCAACAGTCAAATGCAGAATCACGTATTTTAATGCATAGATTAATCTCTTGTTTAGCAGATTTTTTTTTAACTTGAGCTGTGACAAAATAGTTGCTGAGGAGTTTTGAAAAGACCTAACAATGCTGACCCGTGCTTAGCCAACGTTCTCCTATTGGTTAATCTTAAAAGGGTTGGCTCTTTTACCAATATAAAGCTTTATCCATAACGAGCTGTAGAGAGTGGTAGGAAAGAAGTTCTCTATCCATGACTTGTAACAGATGAATTTTTATTATTTATTATGGGAGAAGATGTAATAGATATTCGATCTCCAACATTTGTCATGGTTGTGCAAATTAATAAGTTTTTGACAACATATTAAGCCTTGCAGAACAATAAGAAAATTTTAATTTACCCCTTCATAGACTATGACTGAATTTTAATTTTAATTTGAATATTGGACTTTAGTTAATTTTCTATTTTTTTTATATTGGAGTTATTTAATTTTAATGTTCTATCTCATCACTTTTCAGGAAATGTGAGAAAATAATGAACAAGCAAGAGGGTTGTTACCTAAGGGAGTCTACAAACTACATGTAAACATTTTATTTCAACTCATAAGAACGTATCTGTATGGAATGCCTAAAAATATTTTTTCTATCATTCTTGAGATATGATAGCAATATCATAAGCATCATTATTATATTTGGCCTCCATTTTCCATGACATATATTACATGTTGATGCGATCCCAGATTACAAATTGAACTTTTGATTTTGGAAACTTGTTCTTTTGAATGCAATTTTTTCTATCATTCTTGAGATATGATAGCAATATCATAAGCATCATTATTATATTTGGCCTCCATTTTCCATGACATCTATTACATGTTGATGTAATCCCAGATTACAAATTGAACTTTTGATTTTGGAAACTTGTTCTTTTGAATGCAATTTTAATGGAAGTAAGAAAATTAGTGACTACAGTTTAATCTTTTGAAATGAGTAAATACAATATCTTCCATTCCTTGTTCAAGATCCTTACGGAACTTTGTTCTAAGGGGGCAGATTACCCTATATTACCTTGCAAAATGTAGGTGAAACTACAATTTATCTTTGGGATTGTAACATTGACCTATTGTTAAAATGATATTTTAATATAAGAATATAAGAATCTTGTGAGTCATTAAGTAGCAATTTGTGAACCATATTGTTTAATGGGTTATTTTTCTTTATTTTTAAATAATGAAGGAATAAGAAATATATGTACATTGATACAATATACAATTTAGTAATAAATCTTGAATATTTTTGCAATATGAAAGATTTTTAGATTTCTTTCCCAAACAAAACTTGTGCACCAGAATTGATATTTATGCAATCATATTTTTTATCACTATTTTTGTATGACCAAAAAATTACCTCCTACAAAACAAAAAAAGATCCATCATATCCATAACTATAAGAGATATTTGTGACATTACATGTAACTAAATGTACAGGGCGTAAAACTAACATAAAATGCACAATCAAAAAGTTCCTACAATAGTGTCAACTATAGCATAAACCAAGGAGTTGTCTATTTGATTTGAATACACAAATTATTAATATTGAAAGGATAATACATGTTTCATGTTTGTAACAACTTCTTTTGAAAGGATAATACATGTTTCATGTTTGTAACAACTTCCCTTATTTTCAAGATTACAATTAAGTTATTATAATATCAACATTGTTGCTAGAACATAGTAGACACAACAAATAAAAACAAGACTCTACAACTCTTGATTTAATCTAGCCACCTCTTTTTCTATGCCAAATCTTATCTTCTATCTCAATTAACCTCCACCCATGATAAGGTTTTATTACCTTTTAAATCAATCCCATCCATTGTTTTTTCCCTAACCCTATTTCCTTGTTTCTTAAATAAATTCCATCCATTGTTTTTTCATCATTTGATCCTAGCCCTTCATTTTGAATTGGTTTTCTATAAAAGAGACCTTTCATCCTTATTTCAAAACCCACCTCTTTTTCCATGCCAAATTTTATCTTTTATTTGAATTAACCTCCACCCTTGATAAGGTTTTATTACCTTTTAATCTCCATTGTCCATCCTTAACTAAACCCTTATTTTTCCCTAACCCTATTTCCTTACTTCTCAAAGCAATCTCATCCACTGATTTTAATCATTTGATCCTAGCCTTTCATTTTGAATTGGTTTTATATAAAATAGAACTTTCATCCCCATTTCAAACCCCATTCTATTCTATTCTAGCTAGCTACAACCACAATGGCAATCTTCAATATTTTTCTATCACTATCACAAGACTTGTTCCTACATACTACAATATCAAAATGGAGAAGATTCAACCACGACATAGAAATTTTGGTAATATTACTTTATTTTTGTTCTAGGATCTTAAGGCTTGAGTTTTATGTATTTGATGGTTGATATTATTGATTAATGCTCTTTACCTTAATTTTACCCTACTTTACAATATCAATACAATCTTAACCCTTACTAATAAAAAAAATTAAACTAAACTAAAATTAATTTTTGAATAAATTAAATAATGAAAATTAATATTCCAAATATTTTGAATATAAATGTATTTAAGATATCTATAATAATTAATCATACATTTAAAATAATAAAGATTCATAATTTTTTTTTTTTTTTAGATATATTGTGAAATAATATTTATTATTGTATATCTAAAAATATCTAAAAATTGAGACTTCTTTTATATTTAAATACAATAAAATTAATTTGAAATCAAAAGACACATATTCTCTTTTTTTATAGAAGAAGGTATGTTGTTCATCAAAAGGTAAGCTTTAAAACACAAACAATTATTTTAAGTTATATCATACATAAAAAATATTTTTGATATAATATTTACTACATTTTAAAAATAAATAAAAAATGTAAATAAATAATAAATGATTATTAAAAAATGAATATTAAAATTTACATTTAAAAGTGAAATAACTCTTCAAATGAAGATAAAATGAATAATATAATATAATATAATAATTTACAAATAAAATTTAATATTTATATGTCTATAATTAAAAATAAATCTTAATTAATACTCTTAGATATCTATACTATAGATAAATTTAATTAAAACTTATAACTATTACAAAACCAAACACCTCTTTATAATAATACACACTAAAACTAAAATCAATAATTTAATTTAAAAAAAAAAATCACATTTTCCTGAAAGTTGTTAAGTGATCTAAATGTATAATTAGACTTAGTTTTAATATAAGAAACAATTACAATAAATTGTATAAATAATAGTGAAAATTAAAGATATCCATAGAACAGAAGCATAGACTTTTGTGCAGAGGAGACACATATTTCCTCCTCCTTGTCTTTTACTTTTAAAATTAAAAATTGGGAGCTCAAATTCACTCAAAAACTCATCTACCCGCCTTAAAATCTATCTCAATCGACTGTGATGAACAATTTTGTAATGAATAAGCACGCTTTTCTGGATTTGAATTGAACCCATCTCTGTAAAAGGACAATGATATATTCCTCAGACTGTTTCCTCCTCCTTGTCTTTTACTTTTAAAATTAAAAATTGGGAGCTCATATTCACTCAAAAACTCATCTACCCAAGCCTTAAAATCTATCTTAATCCACTGTGATGAACAATTTTGTAATGAATAAGCACGCTTTTTTGGATTTGAATTGAACCCATCTCTGTAAAAGGACAATGATATATTCCTCAGACTGTTTCCTCCTCCTTGTCTTTTACTTTTAAAACTAAAAATTGGGAGCTCATATTCACTCAAAAACTCATCTACCCAAGCCTTAAAATCTATCTTAATCCACTGTGATGAACAATTTTGTAATGAATAAGCACGCTTTTTTGGATTTGAATTGAACCCATCTCTGTAAAAGGACAATGATATATTCCTCAGACTGTGATGTGAATTGAAAAGTCAATCATCTGCACAATGGAATACAGTTTTTATTCTTTTGATGTTAGGATTGATAACATCGTGGATCCTTGCAACATATTCAACACTCAGTCGCAGGTGGAAAGTTGTGTCTCAGTAGCTTGAAAAACTAGTGTAAGTAGTGAGCCTTCAATGTAGTGGCTGGAGGTCGGGGCTGCCTTATGTAATATACTGGTTGGTACAAGTGAATTACTGATAGGTGTAGTATAATAATGTAGTACCTTAAATCCATAAGGGGTGGCAATGGTTAATGAAGAAGCATCTTCACTATTGAGGGCGTCAACATTTATGGCTGCATACACAACACACCCCGATGCATCTGTGTATCTCTATTTCAGCATCATCTTTGTCTTATCTTCCTGCAAATTTTAAAGCAAATTTAACTCAAGCAATATAAAATGCAGTAAAACAATTGCAGAAAAGGTTCTAATGTTTGTAGTTACAGTAGAAACTTTAAACAGTGAAATGCTATTTGCAAGGTCAAACCCATTTGTAATGCTTCGGTAGTTCTCCCATTCTCCACATGATAATATATTGTACTTCACAGAACAAAGGACAGTCCTAGCTTAGAAAATAGTAAATAAAATACAATCTAGAGACTAAGAAAATGAATTGGAACATATATATTATACTTGTGATCTGGTTTGCTCATCCCCAAGAAAATCGAACAGTATTTGTGGGGAAACGAAAAGCTTGGCTAAAGTGCAAACACAGATAACAACAGCTCTAGATGATCCCACTTCCGAAGCTTTTCTTGTTGGGATTTTAATATGGTCATGTCTTAATTGTGAGGTGGCGGATAGCGTACTTTAACTTGCAAAAAAATTGTTGGTTACTTTCTGCGCCAGTCTTTTCACATTTCTCTGATTTTTCTGCAGTACTCTATTAGCTGCAAACATTCTATACATTAGATAATTGCATACAAATTAAATAGAAAGTCTTTCTGTACTTTATCTTACTTTTCAGCTTGACTATAATTGTACTGGGCTCTATCCAAAACCCATTTTACTTTGAAAGAAAACAATTTTGAGAAAAATGAATACCTCCTTGGCTTGTGAGATCCACGAGACCTTTAAACCAAGTGCATTGCCTTTGCAAGCAAGTCAGCCAATGCTGTGCGCCAAAAGTCATTCCACTACTGATTAGTTGCTCATACGTTTCATGGACTATTCTATCTTCAGCCTCACCATGTTCTATCCAAGTAACCTGTAATATACCATAATCCATAGCTGTTAGATATCATTTCCAAATAGCACTAGTATGTATATCTGACACTCAAAAATCAGTTTTATTGAAATTCATTTGAAATCATTATAGTCATGCAGTTGACATTTTCAATAGAATACACACCCTTGAACACCCATTAGATGCCTCTTGTATGACACATCCAAACCGATACCATCCAATAGAGGCTGGAGCATTGTGGTTCAAACTTTGTGGAGTAAAATCTACCGCTACCCATAGAGATCGAAAAAAATATATCTTTCTAATTTAGAAGAGGAATAGTAAATTGTAAAATATGTGGAGAATAAATCAAAATTTATTAGCAATTCAAAACAATAAAATGTTAATATATATGAATATTCAACTAACTCATAATTATATTTACATAATTATTCAATATAATAAAAAGTAAATAACATTAAAACCATGAGAATTTCAAATTATACTTAGAAATCCATAAATTATCTTTCAATAATTATATAAAATATTACATAAATTTTTTTAAAGATTTTTTATCAATTTATTATAATTATTAATTATTATTATTCAATAAATAATAATTAAAATTAAAATTATTAAACTCGATTAAAAAAACTAAGTTATTTCAAAATAAAAAATAAAAATTTGAAATTGAAATCAGATCAATTCTTTTGTATAAGGAGAAAGCTCAAACTCAGTAAGTATTTAAATAGTATTTATAAAACTTAATAGGAGAAAAGGCACAAGAGAAAAGTACCTTCTTGTTTTTAATTAGATCATCAGAGGAGGGATGAGGAGAACGCATTTCACTGGTGTCGAGGTCCATTACAAATCTTCTGCAACAAACCTGACTAGCTTCTTACATGATCACATTATTTATAGTGCAATAAACCAGCAATAATAAAATGACAAGTTATAAAATGTATGTGTCACTAGGTTGCTGCCGTGTAGAGATTTGCAGAAATATAATGACAAGTTATAAAATGTATGTGTCACAAGTTATAAGTCTGTGGGACAAGTATCATATGACCTGCCACGGATATTTGTCCTATACAAAGTATCCATTAAAATTAAAATCAATAAATGTTCTCTGAAAAAATGTTTCTGAAAATTTGCCTACTTTATACTATTTAATACTGGTTTTCATACCATTTTATAGCAAAATAATTAATAATAAAATAGTTTTAAGAAAATTTATATTTCATAATAAAAAATATATATTTATTAGTCATGCTATTTATAATTTTGAAAATCAAAGTTATAAAAAATGTTTCTAGGAAAATTTACTGTGTCACTGCCAGCAATTCACTTTGGAAAAATTCACTGCCATGACAAATTCATCGCCAAGTAAAATTCACTGTCATGACCATGACAAATTCACTGCCAAGTAAAATTGACCCCATTAATATTTTTTAATACATATTTCCAAAACTTGAATTTTATTTTTTTTTGCAAAAAACAAATATTAATGTGGTTAAGTTTCCATGGCGGTGAATTGCTAGCCGTGAATCTTTACTTGGCAGTGAATTTGTCGTGGCGGTGAATGTTCCACTGTGAATTGCTAGATGAATTTTCCCTTGGTGAATTGTTGGTAGTGAATTTGTCGTATGCCTTAAAAAATAAATATTTATACTTATTAATATATTAAATAATTTTTTAATTAATATAATTAGTTATTTGAATAGTATTATGTTTTATGATTAGTTTTTTTGTTACTTTTTATTGTTGTGTCTATATTTATTGAATTGTCAGTTTTTGTAATGTGATTTTTTTTTAATCATTTCATATTTGACGTGTGGCTGGTGGATTTCATTACTAAATCTGCATTATACTTTGTATGAAAATTTATGTCTTTTAAAATTATACTAAACTTCCATATTATCTATCTATGTTTATCTTGATGTATATTTATTATTCCATTTGAAATTCTATAAAAATGCCTTGTTACTAGCATTATGCCAATCATGTATGCTTTACATTAAAGACTAAAAAAAAAAAATTGTAACATAATAAATGAGTAGTTTTTAGAGCATGTAATGAGCATAAATTAAAGAAAGTATTCCATAAATGACTTCAACTAGGATTTTATTTCTTGTTGAGTTTTTTATCTTCGTCATTAACAAAAGAAAAATGTCATGCACTATTATCCACCCTAGAACAAACCACAAGTCATAATGTTTATGGAAGCAACTAGAATTGGATGTATCAAAATAGCAGCATGTTCTTAGCCAACATGATACTTTTGAAGCTAGGTATAATATTTCTACGATCATATTACATTTTTCATAAGAAATTTAATTTTTAAAAACAACTTGTTAGCATTTAGTCCATTATTAACTCAAGATAGGAAACCAAAAAATGTGTATGTTCTCCTAATCAAAATAACTAATAACTTTTTTATAGAGTTGATTAATTTACCATGACAACGGGGTTTTAATAAGGAAATATGGTACTTGATATAAGGATTTATGAGGCTAATATTTTCTAGATTACATTTCCATATGCCCAAGGTTCTATAGGTTATTTTGTTTATTGCTATTTATATGCATCCCTTTTCAATTTATATTCTTCAAATTTATTAATATTATCATATATCACATGTGTGTTGGTGTTCTCATATATCACATGTGTTGGTGTTCATTCCTTTGGCTCAATGATATATCTCATACTAATTCTTACTGTAATGTAACATGGCTACCCAAGCCTTCAATTCATCAATCTAAGACCTTGCATGGCTCAAAAGATGACATTGAGATATCTAAAGATGTCCAATTTTTTAACACTCTAGTAATTCACATAGTGAACCATCTTAAAGAGATTGGTTCAATTTACATCTACTTATTTTCCCTTGGAGGCCATAACCAATTTTTTTATACCTCTTCCTCTAATTCAAATTTTCCCCCGTGGTAGTTATTATCTGTATTTGATTCTCTTGGTTAATTTCAATTAAGGCTAAGAGAAAACTCATAATATTTTTGTGAGATTTTCAATGTTTGCATCTTTTATAGCTAGAATTGAAATTAAGGCTAAGAGAACACTCACAATATTTTTGTGAGAGTTTCAATGTTTTCATTTTTTTGTAGCTGGAATTGATTGTATATTTTTATCTCTTGAGGTATTCTCCTTTGTTTTTGATAAAATATTAGGTGGTTTGTTTAATTTTTACTCAAGAAGAATTTTTTTGTATAATTTTATACAAGAAGCATTATAAAATTTTATATTTCTTAACGATGTTGGAATATCTAGATAGTTCAAATAATTTTTAGTTATTTTTTCAATTTCAATTTTAGAATCTTCTTCTTGGTTAATATATATAGATTTTGGGTTCCTTTATTTTATTGGGATCTACTATAGAGAAGTGTTAGAATCTACCTCTTGTGAAAATGTGAAATTATTTCATTTGATTACTACATCATTCAAAGGAGGCAAGTCATTTTTTTTGTAGGTTGCAAGTTAAATATCCATCTATTTTAACTTGCATTTCCTAACAAAAATATAGATTGAATTTGGTCCCTCTAGAAGAGTAGAAGTCAAATAATCATCCATTGGAACCTATTCAATGTGTTCCTCTTTTTTTGGGGTAATGTTGTGCCTTTTTCTTGATATATTCTAGATGAGTTCTTATCTTTTGGGTATAATTTTCCTCTAAAGGTGAAGAATACTTTTGAGAGTAAAAATTTGGACTGTATACTTCCTATGGGCCTTATTGGTGATACATATTAGTGTGTCCCCCTTAAGAGGAACACTAGGGATTATTGGAGGAGAAAAAAATGGATACTTTAAAAAGAGGTATAGATTCTCCATCTATTTCCTTTTGTAATTTATTTAAATTAAAAAAAGTGAGAAAATGATTATGTAATTTATTGAACGACCTTAAGTGGCACCTTCTTTTGGATGTCCAATAGAATTAGTAATTTTTTATGAAAATGGGAAGGTGTGTGCTCAAAAATGGGTGACAAAAAAGTGGTAAAAAGAACTCGTTTGATCTACTATGCATATTATATGAGTGCTCTATAATACACACATTATAAAATTATTACATCACAGCTTATGAGTTGATTAGTCACTAATGAGCCATAAGACAAGTATGTAATAATGCAATCATGATATTTTTTTGTTCATAATGCTCCTATAATATGAAAATAATAGAGAACAGTCTAAAAGAATGTGTTTTAACCTATTTTTTAAATATTTCATTAAATGAGAACAATATATTTTCTTAAAAAATACCAGACCTTGCAGTTGAATTTTTCTTTGAATTCCAATTCAAAAATTTGATTTACACTGCAACATTGAAAGATATAGTAAAATAGATTTTTTTTTGTGTCATTTTTTTTGTTCAACCAAATTTCAATTACAATTTTGTTTTTACATGAACTATACTCTATTCTATATATATATTTGTATATGTTTCATGACCACTATAAAGATTGTATTGATATTAAAAAGTGTGCGTACATAGCTAGAGAATGAAGCAATATCAAAAGGCATTCATCTTGATTATAAAACAACTCCATGCTTAATTTGTACAAATTTTAGATGAACTAGAAAGAATAGAAGGAGGGAAATATAGGATTACATTAGGATCCTCAAGAGCATGTTTGAGAAAAAATAAATAGTATTGAACATATTCTAAGCATTATAAAATAGAGATTCACCCACTGCAGAATGAAGATGATAGGTGCAGGAGAAAAAAATAGAAGCATTATCACCAACCAAGCTATATTCCATTGCACATAATATTGAAATATGTGTATCATTAGAGAGAAAAGCAGCCTAATCAAATACACCACCAACAACTAGAGAACCATATTTTAAATTATTCCTATATAACTCGACAAAAAGATCAAGAAGTGAAAAAATACTAGTAGAATGTAAGCCCTTGCCACAAATTTAACCGTGTCTATACACCATAAAAATTACATAAGATTAGAAACAAAAAATGAAGCAAATTCATTTTGAAGAGCCATAAAATGATTGGAAAGGAAATCCTGACCAACAAATAAAAATTAAAGCCTCTTCTACTTGAGGTAATTGAATTTAAAAAGCTTGACCAAGCTTAGTCCTTGAAAAGGGGAGATTATCCTTGGTTTCCTAGTCCCAAGAAAGTATGAAAACCTTAAATAGACACTCCATGAAGTGAAAGAATAGATAATTTAACAGTAAAGGAAATATGAAACCACAACAATGAAAATGCATTGCCAAAATCCATATAGCATAAAATATAGCATGTCCATGGAAATCCATTGAACATGCAAGATTTGGGCCATGAATTTTGGAGATACACCTTACAAAATCTACTCTAATAAAAAACTTCCCAAAGAAACTCATTTAAGCATACACATGTGACAACCTCAATGCTAGATAAAAAATTTAGGTGTTGATTAGGGTGAAAATAGGGTAGAACCAAAAGCATGAACAAGAGGATCTACCACTTATTTTTGTATGACTCTTATCACTTAAAATTATGAAAAATAAGATGCCAATAACAATTAGAAATGAAACCTATATATTATAGAAATTAAGGGGGATTTTTTTAGAGCATAAAAGCCTATGTACCTAGCCAAAAAGTTGTTAAGAAATGGAGGACTCTTTCGCCTTTAGTGGCGAATGGGTCCTTTTAGGGTTTTTGAAAATTGATTTCAAGATCTTGTTCCATGATTTTTTCTCTCTCAAAATTCCTGTTATCAAGTTCTGGAAGTCTACTTGCAATTCTATGGAGCTCTTTCCGTGACCTTGAACTTTGAATGACAAGTTTTGCAACTTTGCAACTTTGACAATCTTGCTCAATTTGATCTTCAACCTATAAATCTACAACAAACAATCAAGGGAAAAAAAACTTGTTGATTTTTTAGTGAATGGGGGTTTGCGTCAGTCAAACCCCTTGAAGGTAATTAAACCAAGTGATGAAATGAAGCATGGATATGAAATAATGTAACTGGTTTCATCTTTGATGTTGTCTTGGAGTACAAATCTATAAACTATCTAATTGATGTCACCTTGAATGTTTTTTTGGAGTACAAATTTTCAAACTATCATGAAGTGGCCATAAAGAATGTAGATCAAGGATCCTTGATAATGATGTTAACAATAGTGGCAGGTAGATCTTCAATGCTACATCCACCTCTTTAGCTCAACAACATGAATGCATGCATCAAACCCTTGAAATGATGATATGATCTTGAATTTCTGCAATATGCTCCTGAAATATGCCTTGAAATGGCTTCAAAATCCCTTCAAAATTATCTAATTCTTGATCACTTCAATTCTTGAATTCTTCACAAACTTGCTAGATCTTGTTAGGAGAAACAATGTGGATTAATCCCTTAGTTATACTAAATTAGGAGATTAACCCCAAAATTCAAAGAATTAAGGCTGACACCAGATCTGGAAAGAAACATAATTAAATACCTACCAGAATGAAATTAAAAAAGGGGGGTCTCATTAAGGGAGGACCCATTCGCTAGCTTGGGCGAATGGCTCATGGCTAAGTTTCTAGGACCAAGCTTCGGGGGACTGGAAGAAGGCTAAAAACCCATTTCGAATCACTTGAGAAAGGGGTTTCCTATAAAGGGAGGACCCATTCCCCATCAAAGGAGAATGGGTCCTAGCTAAACTTAATATGACCAAACTTTTCCCAATGAAATAATTTGCTAATTAAATTATGATTATCGGGATAGATCTTTGAGATGTGTCAAAATTAAGGCCTAAATTTGAATTAAAAGGGGGTTAATAACTCCAATTAACCATAATTAATTAAGACCACCTAGTTAAGTGTAAAAGTGCTTGATAACACTTTACAACACTTAAAAAAGGTACACATTTTATTCAGAAAGGGGCCCATTAAGCTTAATTAAGCAAATACATCCTAGAAAAGTGTGAAAGTGTGTTACAACACTTTACAACACCCTTGAAAAGCATGAAGTAAGGCATTATTTAGTCACATAAAGGTCCTAGAACAATGTGTATGTGTACAAAACATCACAACACTACTCCAAGACATCATTAATTCAATTTTAATGTCAATTATCCAAACAAGCAAGGAAAATGCTAATTTTTCTCTTACTACATTTTTCCCCCACTTTAGTGAGAGTATGACCTCATGTCTAACTCACACTAAATTAGACATCCAAAACACTTAAGTATGCAACAAAAACAAAGATACATGAACATAACCTTTCAAAGGTCAAGAAAAATAAACAAAAACAAAGGATCAAGCACAAGCATTTCAATATGACGTGGAATAGGGTTGTTTGTCCATAACATGTGCTGCTCACTCCAGGGTAGTGTAACCTAAGTCTTTCCACTAGGTGAGTTATCCCAACTAGGTGTAAAATGAGAGAATCATACTAGCCTCTCATACCATACCAAATGTATCCTCCTAACAACTTTGATATGGCACCACAATGAAAATTCTTTTGAATGTCATGTAAAAATTTTCCGAAAGGGGATTTTTCTTTGTTCGCATAATGGTCTTCCTCTTAGGGATCATTGTGCCTAATGTCTCCAAGAGAGGACAAGTCAAAAGTGTCTAATCATTTCCCATGGGATGCCTTGTTCACATCATGCCATGACTGTAGATCACACACTCTTGGACAACATGAAACCCAGTGACACCATCAAGAAGAGGACACATCACAAGAAAAAGGAAAATCACACAATGATATTTTTCCAAAATATGTCATCGATGTATGCCCCCACTTTGAAGTAGTTGCTACACCATTACATTGAGCAATTGCTTTAAAGTAGCCAATTTTTTTTCCCAATACATGAGAGATTTCCTCAAAAAACCTTACACCAAGAAATATGTTTCTAAAGCAAGCGACATCATGAAATAGGAAGGAAGGGTTGCCCCTACAAACACGTAAGGGATCTATTGATTTGGGGTCAATATGTCTTTGGTATAATTTTGTTATAATAGCATGGAACTATCATCATTCCCCAAATACTCATAAAACTAGAAGAATGATACAAAGAAAGCAAAAAAAAAGAAAAACCTTTTAGGTCAACATGGAAGAAATGTGAATGTCTCGACGCCTTATGTCATCCCAAAAAGGAAAACACAAAACAAAGGAAAGATAAAGAAAAAGATTTTGGGTCAACATGAAAGAGACATAAATGTCTCAACACTGTAGACACACAAAATTGACATCATGCATAATCATATTCACTCATCAATTAAATAAACCAAGTTTAATTGATTAATCTCCTAAGTTCATTTGAATAAATTAAATTTATTCAATTTAGCATATCAATCAAACCTTTATTTAATCAAATTTGGAATCATCCTTTAAATTAAATAAACCAAACTTTATTTAATTAAATCACCTTTCATCTCCCTTTTGATTTAAATAAATCAAAGTATTTAAGTCAAATGGGTCAAAAGCATCTAACATCATCTTAACTAATCTAATCCTGATTAATTTAAATCTAATCACCTATCACATCCTCTAGCTTTTCCCACTTGCACAAATAAATCAATTTATTGATTTATTAATTCATCATTTTCTTTCAACTTGGCATAAAAATGGAATATTCCCTCAAGTTTGAATTCAAAAACAAGTTGACATGTACATCCAACAAAGCATTTAAGAGGTCTTACATGTCTCTTATATGTCTCTTTGTAAAGGTCAAACTCAACATTTAACTCTCAAATTCAAATTTGAATCTCCCCCTCTTTGGCACATTGACCAAAATGTGCGCATTCCTCAATCCTATCACAAGTTGACAAGTGGCCTCTTTTCATTGGTTTTTTTTAGTCCCACATCCTCCATGTTTGGAATTCTTCTATCCTTCTTGGTCATAAATAGAGGCCTCCTCTATTGTTTTAATCCTACACAATCTTAGCATTTCATCTCCACAACTCATTCAAGTTAGGATTTCATCTTGATCATCTTCATAGCATTTTCATATCATTTTCATCATGGAGCTTAGCAAGGATTGGGAAAGGGCTTCTTTCCATAGAAGTACCAATCCAATATGAGATAAAGTTTTGATCATGTTTTTTATATGTTTGCAATTAGCTATTCTTGTTCTATTTAGCTTTGCATATTTTAGCATGGTTAAGTATTTCATAGGGATGTTGAATTTAATGTGTTTCAACTAACTAACATGATATTATTATGTTATGATTTAAACATGTTGTCAATTTAGCATCCACATTATGGCACTAGAAGGAGGGCAATACTTCATCTTTCATAAATACTAGCTGAAACTGAGCTACGGATATAATGCTTCTCAATTGAAGTCAAATCTGATACATATCTAGTAGAATGTTTTTGCAGCTTCATATTCCTTGTGCCTGTCCTGAGTATCAAATTCTCTCTTGCTAATCTGGAACTTTCCCACCTGGGTCACTTCAACAAAGGATGAGAAAATGATGGTGATCATCTAATTTTCCTAGAATGGTGCAATAAAAAAAAGCCTGTGAAGCGAAATGGATCCTAGTTCCTATACCTAGTTTGTAGCTTTAGCTATGATAAGAAATCATTCCAATAGTCACAACACCCTTGTTTCCAATAGCATTTACGGATTCATCCCCTTTTTCATTCACATTGCCAAACGTTTAATATCTATTTTTCCTTCTTGATAAGCTTAATATAAGTTCAAGCATTTTTTAATGTGGATTTTTCTGGTAACCATATTGTTTTTTTTTACAAGACATATTGAAGGGACTGGTCTTACAAGAAAAAAAAATCATGGGGATTAAAATATTTAATGTTGCTTGAAGTTTTCTTATGCCTTTTCAACAAAAAATTCTTATTGCATAGGCCATGAGACCACATCGTTGAGGCATTATGTCAAAAGGTACAATATCTCTATATAGAACTACATCATTTCTGTTCAGAATTACACACTAACCTCACTTAGAAGGAGCCATCATTTCGCCTGAGAGTGGTTGTGCTAATGATCTTAATGTTTTGTCATTAATATCGCTATTTCTCTCATTAAGTAATTTGCTTTGTCAAACAAAAATGTGCTTTGTCTATGCTCTTCTCATTAATATTGTTTTTCCTATCTACCTAAGATTGTTATTTTGGAATTTCAACTTTATTGGTGATATCGTTATTTTCAAAATTAAGTTGAAAATCGTAAACAAAATCGAATCATTATCTGAGGATTCTTTCAGATCTCATCTTTATCTCATTTAGTTTGGTTTTTTGCCTGTTGTGCTTGGACTGTACATATGGCCAGTGTTTGTTTTTTAGAAATATTAACTGATGCATTTCAAAATCAGATAATTTAAGTATCAAATCACACGCTAATGCTGCCTCAATCTAATCCAATCTTTGGGGAGTCCTAGTGCAATTCATTTTTTGTGAGAACATGGGGACACAACGCCTAATAAGCCCTAGGTTTCTTTTGAACTTATCTAATGCATAGGTTTGTGGGATTGGTCAATGAGTGTTTGTAAGTAACATTCCCTTGCAGGATGTTAGCGATTTGTTAATAGTTCATTTGTTGCCTTCAAAGATTGTTGATGTCTACAAAGATTCTTGATTTTGTGTGCTGATCTTCAGAAGCAATTGGCCATATGTCACCATAAGTCTATTTTTAAGCTTGTGCGATTTTTAGATTTCTTTAGCACTTTTTGTTTTGGTTAAAATGAAATGACAAATCTATAGAGATCGATTTACATAATCTTTATTTTTCTGATTCTTAACATGCTTTTCATTATTTTCTTGTGTTTGTCCCAAACTGCACTTGAACCCATACAACGTGTGCAATAGGCTATATTTATTTCCAATATAGTAGTAATGTACAACCCTATTCATGCATATCTTAACTCACATTAATTTTAAAATATTTTATTGCATGTGGTTCGTAGGAAAGACTTCAACGCTTTCAGGAGTCAGGAATCTACTCTTCATATTTGATGGTTCCTCTTAAAGATTGGAAGACATGTGTGAGGTTAAAGTCAACATATTAAATGCATGAATTTTTTATGTGCCAACTTGTATCAACCTTGGTATTGATAGCCAAAGATTTACCTTAGCTATCCTCAAGCACGTTCTTCTGAATTTTTGGTTAAAGAGGAGTAACTGTGGTAGATCGATAAAGAATGAAGAGGTAGACAGATCTAATTTCCACTATCAAGTTACTGCATCAATAGGATATGCATGTAAACAATCTTTACAAAAGCCCCAACGAATATCATAGATGGCATAGTATGATACATTCTTTTAAAATGTGATTCGAAAACTAATAATATCTTGATTTGCAGATTTGGAGTCTAAGTCAATGGAGAAGCATACTCAATGTTGATAAGATGTAGTGTGGTGTGGAAGTTAAGACTTTTTAAGAGATTTTAATGGCTGATTAATCTCTCTTATGATTTGGCATTTTCCTTTATGACAATTCCATTTTACACACACAACGACTTTATGACAACTCCATTTTCCCTTTATGTGTTTTGATTGGAATTCATTAATTAAAGGAGCGTTGGTGGTAATAATGCAAATTTATGCCAGTTTGTGTCTTATTTTTCCCCATAATGTGTCTTCCTAGTGTGTGTCACATCAATAGTCAATAATTTGTTCCAATTATCCTCTATCTTTTTTTATGAACTCGTTGAATTTAAATCCTCATATGTCAGATCTATTTGGGAATTGATGGGCCAAACTAATGCAATTTAAGTATAGATTTAAACATATTTCTATTTAATGATGCAGTTCAATGTTCGTTGGCTGCATTATCGAGGAAACACTTTATCTAGCTTTATGACTCAAAAAAAATGCATAATCTACAAGCAGGTTTCATTGTGGACTAGCACATGTTAAAAAGATTATCAATTAAGCTTTATTGTAGATTGGTATTCATTTAAGAGATTATCAATACATCATTGAATGCATGCATTTTTTTAGAAAATGTATTCATCATAAATCTCACTTCTAAATATTTTATTTTGTAAATGTTTGTAGGTGAAGGTTGACATTGGAATCAAGTGGTGGAATCAAGTGAAAACAAAAGCAAGATTGGAGATAAATTGAACATCAAACTTGAAGTTCAAAAATGTTTTTTTAATGCTTGGAGATTTTGTCTTATGCTTTGATTTTCTATTTTAAGCTAACTCATTTGGTTTTGGGTTTAAAACAAACATTTTAAAATGAATCGAATCATTGCTTTGAAGGATAAAATGAATGTGTATCTTTATTGTTTTGTAATTATTTACACAAAGTAATATCATCAAAAGACGTATGCGCTTCTCTCGAGCCTCACATCGATCTTGAGAATCAAAAGGCTTTTGGTGACATTAAATTGTGTAATTAATTACCCACACACTTCATTTTGGGAACTAAAATTGAACAAAACACTTTGCGAGTGTGAGTAAACCTATTGCATGGGTTCTCCCTTTATTTCTAAATGAAGGTTGATCAAACTATGAATATGTTTGCTCACTTTTGTCTATCTTAGAGGGCCTGCCTTGGGGAAAAAGTACTCACCCAAGGGAATGAATCAACTAGTAACACTCTAAAGCCAAGAGTATTTCCAGTTGGGATATAAATTTGGGTACTGGAGTAAACACTAGTATCACACGGTTGACTCCGATGAGATGGATCTGAAAAAGGGACTCTCACCATATGGGTCAATCTACATGAATGGAAAGTATGAACTAAAACCCTTGTTTGTAGTAGCCAACCAGTCCATCCAACGAGTTTATCAAAATGGTGCATTGGAACTTATATTCCAAGAAGTTACTTGCCATGTCAGATCTTCGTTAAAATATAGAGGTTAAGACTTCATTCTTAACATACCTTTATATTTTTTCCTTGGTTGCATGTAAAATCATCTCTTCTACTATGAAGAGCATGAGGCAAGCCCACCAAGAAAAATGTACCAATTGAGCTAGGATGTTATATTGCTTGTGAGTTAGTTTGAAAACACAATGCTTGGATCCAAAACATCGAAACCAACATTCAACAAATCATTAGAATTTCAAACCTTTGGGAGGAACAAATACCTTTGAAAAGTCCATGTGTTACTGCTTGTCCCTAGGGGTTCTTATCCCTAGAAGGCTTCTTAACACTAAGACCTATATCTTGATTTGTTCATTCCAAAGTCAACAATAGGAAATTATGCTCTTGAATCCTTGATTTTCACATAATAGATCTTGTGGAATGAAAAGGAATTAAGACATAGACATTCAGTTTGAAAATTAAGCAAGAAGTGTGTTTGTGGTAAAAGCGAGTCATTAACAAAGATTAACTCAAATTGAACCCCACACATGTGCTTGTTTATCTTTTTATCTTCTTTCAAGAAAACATTGGTTTTTTTTGGTTTGAACTACTCTTAGAGAAAATCATGTTCTTCACTATCTTGGTGTAGTAAACAAGTCCTTCGTAGATTCATTTAGGAGAAAAATAAAACACTTCATTCATTCAAACATTTATCATCTTCATCCCACAAACAACTTTATAGCTTTGAAAACATCATTCTAGACTTGCATAAATCATCAAAATCAAAATCACTTTGTTTAGTTAGGTGTATGAGAATGCTTCCTTTCTCATACATTTAAATTGAAATAGCAATCCTTTGAACAAGTTCATCCTAAGATCACATCTAACATCTTAGGGTTTACAATTCCATTAGCCAAATCCAATCAAACCAATCAAAATAAAACCCTAAGTCTAGCATTGATCCAAAGTTCCTAAACCTTCAACTCCCATATCATTCAGCCCGTTCATCCTTCATATCATCATTGGTCCTAAACACCTTAGAGGTCAACAAGGTCAAAACACAAGAAGAAAATGGAATATAAAATTGATCCATACATCATGAGTAATCCAAATCAACTAAACTTTCAAAACCTTGCAATGCCGATTGATTATCAAAACTCACATTTATGCAATTCGTACATAGGATCATTACCTTCTACAAATGTCAGTGGTACAACAAATGTGAGTACTCCCAAATAAAAGTTTGGAACACCTTTCCCAATGGTAGATTTAAATCCAAGTCCAAACTTACAAATCTATCAAACAAACACTCAATGCATGAGTCTTCCACAAAACAACATCATCCCACCAAATCCATACATGCCAAATGTGAATGTACCAAGTACAACTTTACCAAACATGGACATTTTGAATCGAAACTTGGAAAAATTTGGGATAGATATGTTTGTGAATCACTAAAATGTTGTTCAAAGTCCAAACAAGATGAAAATGACTCTATGTATTGATCCAAGTGACTTAGGTAACACCATGCAAAATCAAAGTTACCTAAATCAAGGAAATGTGATTCCCAACACCAACAATATTCAATTTCAACCTATCATGCCAAATATGAACATCATCCCAAATCAAAACATTGTCCAAAATCATTTTTTCCATGATCCCATTCAAAAACCACAAGTATGCATCCCAAATCTTCTTGAAAAAAAACCAAATCAACTATATCAAGGGAGTCAAGATCGAAATCAAGATCAAATTTGGTGAGATTAAATTGCTACACTTACTAAAATAGTTGAGACATTGTGCCAAGAGACATCTCCACCACCATTACCCATATCAACATCATTCCTTGGTTTAGGGATTCCCCCTTTACCTAGCACCAATCACTCCATCCAAATCAATCCACCGAAATCCATCACATCAAATCCTTTGAATATACCATTGACATTGCACCAAAAAATGGTATCTAATCAAATGAAAACATCAATCCTAATGAATAAAAATATGGTCTCCCAAGGATCTATCACCTGAGTCATTATGACCATTCCTATCACCTCGATCACTTCAACCACCCCTATCATAGCCATCATATCTCAAACCCTCATGATCACTCCAAATGTATCTCAATGACTTATCACCACAACAAGCACTATTCCAAAACCACCTCCACCACCACCACCACCCAAACCAAACACATCAAACCAATATAGCATTACATTTCAAGCCACTCAGCAAGCTGCTTATCAAAAGGCATACCAACAAAACCAAAACTGACAAGCTGCATAACTAGCTACACAAGCTACTCAAGTAGCCCAAGTCACACTACAAACCCAACAAGCACAAGCCTAGGCTCAAGTGCAAGTGCAAGCTAAAGCCGAATACCAAGCCCAACAAGAAAATGTTGTTCAAAATTCCAACAAAATGTTGATGACTCCATGTATTGATCCAAGTCAACAATCACATAATCAAGAACTATCCATCAACGAACACATGGAAGACGTTTCTACCTCATCCGAAGATCAAATCAACATACATCAAGAGTCACTTTTTGATCATGATAAGAATCCTTCAACAATATCTGACAATGATCCATTTCAAGGAGTGTTAACATTATTTGATCATGTAATCAACAATCCATCGACCAATGATCATGTTGAAAATATCTCTACATCACCTAATGAGTTAGAGGGAAAATTTCAAGAATTCATTCCAAAGCATGATCAACATCTTTCACCAAGTCTAGTAATGGTCCTTTCCAAGACATGTTAACGATCCAGAGGATATTGAGCCACTTCCCATTCCTAATAAAGATATCCAAGGATCCTTTGAAATTGACCCATGTCAAGAACTTGATCCAAAGCATGACAAATGCAAGTCCAAAATTAATCAAGATCAAGAATTTGTATCTCAAAGATACTACAATGATCTAATGGACACTCTCCTATCTATACAAGATGTCAGAAATGATGATCACATCCATATAGCACATACTCCCCCATCTACCTAGGAGATGCTTTCAGTGAATGGACACGTAGATGATCTTCATTCAGATCAGAATTCCTTTAGTCCTGACACTATTACACAAAAAGAGCAGGTTATCGAATCCTATAGTCAAACTAAGTTGTCAACATCAGGATTAGATATATCCCAAATTCAGACTGGGGATATCATGAACAGAGATATCCATAATTATCCACCTAAAGAAGCAAATAAGATAGAACAAGATATTCCAGAGTTGACATAGCAACAAATGGAAACAATGTCATCTGTAGTGGTCATTCATTAGAGAATGCATTCTAAAGAAGAGCTCTCAGAATATGAAAAATCAAAGAATGAAGGAAATACTACCACCATGCTGGAGGAAGCTTCATCTAGTGCAAATGTCAACATAGGGAGCACAAAGAGTACTTATGATGAAACTAGTGTCAATACTACAACCAACCATGTCATGAATCTTCTTCCACCCATCATCCCATCCATAAATTGGGACCAACATCAAAAGAAATATTTGAATCAAAGCATGAAGAATGTTATTAAAGAAAAAGAAACAAAGAAGCATATTGGACAAATCAAATAGAAATGGATATAAAAAAATATATAGAAAGATCATCCCTATCAAACTCCATTAGTTGAAGAAACTATGGGGACAAATAAAAAAGGGAAAAGTATCCATCAAAGATATCTAAAAAATAAAAAACAAGCTTTTGAAGTGATGTACAAAGTGTATCAAACAGTTGGTCCTAATTCCACACACACTTTCATATCCACCCATCATTGCTCATCTTCCCAAGTTTGGAGAGTCAAAGATTCCAAACTGTCAACCAATCTATCTCTTATCCATAAACACACTCCATCCACTCCTCCACACATAATATCCAATTCTTACATTGACCATGTATTTGAAATGACCCTTTATCATAAGGATTCTAAAGGCACTCTATTACAATGTGCACACAAAGACAGAGTTAATAGTGGTATCAATAAAGTAGATCAAGAATCCCAAAAGTTGCATTCAAGTGCAGGTATCTTAGCAAAGCAACTTCTTCAAGTAGGCTATCAATGGAACATCATGACAAAAGCATCTACATCATCCTCTAGTGAAGACCACTACAGTGGCACTTTGGGCAAGACCATGATGAAAACCTGGAAAACATGCATCATGTGTAGAATCAAGCATCTACGTGCACTACTTCAAGAGAAAGCATCTCATCCCATCCATAATAAATCCAGTCATCCTTGGAATCCTTTGCATTCTTACAATATCCATCCATCCATACACCTATCTAGGCATCCATCCACGGCATTACATACATTGCTAGACACTAGGGGTAGATATTCACATCTTGCTTTGGGAATAAATCTTGATCTATATCCTCCAACTTATGTGGTGATTTGAACATTGGAAAACGTGAAATCAAATTGGTCAAAACATTTGTGAGAAAGATTCCAAATCACTAGCCCATGGTATATTTTGATGAGAACACATTCCTTATCAAGCCTCACCTTTCATCGAACACCAATCCAAACAATCACTATCAGTCGAATCTAACACACCCCTCAAACGTCACATCAAATCATTCAAACAAATTTTGTTCCAAATCAAGCTTCAAAATCCTGATCAATCAAATCCAATAAAAAAATCATCTCAGGATATCCTTGTGTTGCTTAACACTATCCTTGCATTGTTGTGTATCCTCAACAATGTTATCATCATCAATCTATCATCACCTTGGGATATCCATCCCATCCTTGTGTTGCTTAACACTATCCTTGCATTATTATGCATCCTCAACAAGGTTATCATCATCAATCCTAATCAATCAAATCCTTACATTGTTGTGTATCCTCAACAATGTTATCATCATCATCAATCCATTGATTTGATCAGTCAACCTTAGCTTGGTTTTCAAAAAAATCCCAAAATAAAGCACTGATATCATCACACATTTCCATATACAAATCGTCAAAATCATGCGAAAATCCAAAACATTAGAAAATCATCAAAATCCAAAAACATTCATAAAAGTAAAAAAAAAATCAAGAACATGTTATCTGAACTGCATCATCTCTAAGCTTAAACGTAGGCAAGGCTAATCTTTGATCAGCCCCTGATACATCAAAATCCAAAAACATTCAAAAAACATCAAAATCCAAAAACATTCGGAAACACACAAAAATCCAAAAACATCAAAAATCACATCAAAATCCAAAAAAAATCATAAAATATTAGAAAACCCCAAAACATTTGAAAATAAAAAATTAAAACATTTGAAAAATCTTGAAAATACCAAAAACAACCTCAAAACATTCCAAAAATGTCAAAAACATCCAAATATTTGAAAAAATCCATCCGTCTCATCTCGCTTTCACTTGAAATAATAAATAAACCATAATAAATTGATCACCACCTTCATCCTTTGGAAAAAAAAACAAAAACAATCACAACAATCATAAAAATCAAGCTTCAATCGTAAAATCAAAAGAAAACAACAAACCTTTAAAATAAAATCAAACTTTTGATAATTTTTAGACATGTCAATCAACCTTATATCAACAGCCTATCAATCAACTTATCAAACCATCATCATCCTATACAATGCATGTCCTAGGATATATCATTCTGACAATGGACATCATTTTGGATATCACTTGGATTCTTACCCTATCAAAACAAATCCCTTTGGCTAGAGATATGAAGAACATTGACTTGTTTGTGTACTTGATCTTTTCTTTTGATTTATCTTATTGCGCTCATTCCAATGACCTCTCGATGATGTCTACTCAAAATGATTTAGAGAGAAAGGAATGGGGAAATGATCATTATCTTTTGTCTGCTATGCTTGTTGGACATTCTTGTAAAATAGCTTGGTGAATACTTGCTTTGTTAGGTACGTCTTGGCAAGTGAACAAGAATACTCCTATTTGTTTGTTGAGTCAAATTCCATCACACTAGGTACAATGCCACACTGATTGTTTATACCTTGATGTATCGTATCTACATGTGTAATCAAACATAAGGTAAGTAGCCCTTTTAAAATCCCAATCCTTGATAAGAAAATCATCCATTTCTCATCATCTAATTTCTTCTTTTCCACACTAACATCACATCATGAATAGTTAATCCTCATCACCGGTGCATCCATCCTTCATCCACAAACCATTAGTATTTTGTATATCATCTCACATGCATGTTCATCATCATAATATAGATCTATTAGTCTAAGCATCTCATAAAATCATACATTTTCATAAAACATCCATTGCATAGTCATAACATATCACATCATCCATCTCATCCATCTCATAGGAATCATATCATCATTTAAGTTATTTAGCATAATATAGATTGGTTATTCCAAGCATCTTAAAACCATCTCATTTGCATCATCATCATAAGTATCCATTTTGAACCTCTTTATCGTGAGATCGACCCTGAAATCGAATCTTTTCGCTTGATCTCTTGAGGGGGCAAGGTACTAGTGTAATTTCCATTGGGGCATCTGAAAAATTAGAATTTTTTTGAAATTTGATCGCGGTAAGATTATTCTTTAAACCAACGCAACAAGTACATTGCTTCAAAGAGGGGAAAAATGTAGACACACAAAATTGACATCATGCATAATCATATTCGCTCGTCAATTAAATAAACCAAGTTTAAATGATTAATCTCCTAAGTTCACTTGAATAAATTAACTTTATTTAATTGAGCCTATCAATCAAACCTTTATTTAATCAAATTTGGAATCATCCTTTTAATTAAATAAACCAAACTTTATTTAATTAAATCACCTTTCATCTCCCTTTTGATTTAAATAAATCAAAGTATGTAAGTCAAATGGGTCAAAAGCATCTAACATCATCTTAACTAAAATAATCCTAATTAATTTAAATCTAATGACCCATCACATCCTCTAGCTTTTCCCACTTGCACAAATAAATCAATTTATTGATTTATTAATTCATCATTTTCTTTCAACTTGGCATAAAAATGGAATATTCCCTCAAGTTTGAATTCAAAAACAAGTTGACATGTACATCCAACAAAGCATTTAAGAGGTCTTACATGTCTCTTACATGTCCCTTTGCAAAGGTCAAATTTGAATCTCCTCCTCTTTGGCACATTGACCAAAATGTGCTCATTCCTCAAGCCTATCACAAGTTGACAAGTGGCCTCTTTTCATTGGTTTTTTTTTAGTCCCACATCCTCCATGTTTGAAATTCTTCTATCCTTCTTGGTCATAAATAAAGGCCTCCTCTATTGTTTTAATCCTACACAATCTTAGCATTTCATCTCCACAACTCATTCAAGTTAGGATTTCATCTTGATCATCTTCATAGCATTTTCAAATCATTTTCATCATGGAGCTTAGCAAGGATTTGGAAAGGGCTTCTTTCCACAGAAGCACCAATCCAATATGAGATAAATTTTTGATCATGTTTTTTATATGTTTGCAATTAGCTATTCTTGTTTTATTTAGCTTTGCATATTTTAGCATGGTTAAGTATTTCATTGGAATGTTGAATTTAATGTGTTTCAAATAACTAACATGATATTATTATGTTAAGATTTAAACATGTTGTAGATTTAGCATCCACAGACACCTTGTGTAACAACCTATCCTGTCTACAATTTAATAAATCAACTATCAACTAACTTTCATCTACATTGCAACTAACTTGTTTTTGATACTAGGGCTTCCAATTTGTTTCTTGCTTCCAAAAAGTAACGAAAAAAAACTAATGTTGTGAAAAAAAAGTACAACTATCATTCTATAATTTATAATTTGGAAACTAACTACCAAACTTATCTAGAAAAATAAACTAACTATTCGCTCGAGGGTTCCCATTTAACCAATTAACAATCTGAGGAAAAGAAATAACTTCTTAATATATAGTAACTAATTTTAGATCTTCCAATTCAGCTGAATGATTCAAATATCTGTCTAACTAAATTACTGTAGAATCTTACCATGAACATCTAACATAAAAGAATAACATTCTTTGCATAGATGAAAGTAAACTTTAATCAGCTTTGCATGTACCTGGATTTATGAGTGAGAAAGGATTACATTTGAAAACACCTTCATGTTATTATTCTTGGCATCTTTGTCAATGAGGGAAAGAGGATTATCATCAGGGGATTTACTGCCCAACCAAGACCTACTGGTCTCCCGAGTTTCTTCAACTTAAGAACCCACCCTTCACTAGGGTAATCAACATGGATCAAATGATCATCATGCCTTTGAGCCTGGAGTCATGAACTTATACTGCTGGTTGATCCATCCTCTATGGGTACCTCCTACTGAGATGGATCATTCTGACTAGAAGTATATCTGGATCATGATAGCTGACTATTGCCTAACTGGCATCATACCTTGGCCAAGGATTTTAATAATTTTTGGCACTCCTGTGCTGATGTTTCTAGCACTCTTGTGCCGATGTCTCTAGCACTACTATGCTGACATCTCTGGCACTCCTATGCCGTCAACACTCTCACCCTTGCTCGACATGATAATTCTTAGATCAAGGTCAAATTTTACATTAGCAAGTTTGTTTGTCAATTCCTTTTAGTTTAAGGTTATCTATTAACCATCAAGTTTCATACATAATAAAAGAGAATCATTGGCATGGGGAATTTCCAAGTATCTCCTATTTATTCCATAAAAGACTTGGACACAAGAATATGCACTATACTAGCTTCTATTGAGAGAGAAGAGCATTTGGTTTAACTAGTTAGATCAAGTTCTTTAGATAATTTTCAAATGGTTCAAGTAAACCCAAATTAAGAATCTTTTCCTTCATTTAAGGTTAAGTTAATATCATTAGGAATCTATTTATAAAGAGAAAGAGAGAGAGAGTCTCCAATCCACAACTATCACTTCTTTTAAGACTAACTGCCTTTTCTAAACAAAAGTTGTTATCATTGAGCTCTTAAGTACAAAAAAACATATTCGATTAAAATTTCTCTTAGATCTTACAATTCAAATAGAGATTTTGGTCTCAAGCAGGATTACAATTGTCAAGATATTCCTTCTTAGTTCCAAATTGTATCATAACCACAAGGTTTATGTGCAAAGAAGAGATTCAAACAATGAGGAGTTTTAAAGTCCACTTTTATATCTCACAAAGGTTCGAAGAGCATGGAAAACCCAAGACTAGTGAAAAATGAATCTAATCAGGTGAAGTTCCTTTCATATTATAACCCCACAATTCTTCCAATACAAAAACAAGATGGATCACAACATAAGAAAGAAGAAGATACCAGAACCATTCAGGTTCCTCAACAAAGGATCAAGGTCTCATTTAGGCCACAAATCGATAGAGGGATACTTAAATAATTGAATGTACAATTAACTTTAGGGTCGACATAGCTCTAGAACCCCATGAAGGAAGAGAATTGAATACCAGTGGCTAGGTATCAAATTGACATCACCATCATGAGAAAGTAGATTGATGCAAATGACTCAAGTAACTATCATTCTATTATGTATTATATCCGGTAACAAGAAATGAATTTTGATTTATTCATCTATAGAAGGATAAAAATGACTGCAAAAGATAATTTTTAATTAGAACTTAACTGAAAATACCCTAAAATTATTCCATCATAATTATATTCAGTGAGGACTTTAATCGTTACTTGCCTATAAAATTAGATTCAAGACTTAATATCAATGTCCCTCACTCCACCACTTCAACAAGCTAAAGGACACTAACGCTTCCAGAAGAGAAAGAGAACCAAAGACGAAATGCAAAAATTTTCATTGCCACAACTACAGATTGAGGACGTGCAAAGTAGAATCCAAACCCAATGCAATGGTTTCAACAAATCTTTGTCATAATATCACAAAATTCACCAACTAACAAGAATAAGATGAAAAAATGAATGAGCTCAAATGAGGCCGACAATTACGAAGGAAGAGAGAGATATCCAAACATGAGAATGAAGATTTAGTGCTGAGTGAAAAGATACTCCAAAAAAATAACTAATTCAATACAGCTATAGAGGACTTGGGGAAAGCCACCGGAAAATACTTGACAGACTACTAGAGGAAATGAGGAAAACAAAGAAGTTAAAGATAAAGAATGGAAATTCATTTTATTCCTTAAGGTAGCTCGAGTCACCTAGACGATTCCAAGAAAATTTTCATCTACCTCAGTTTTGGGCATTTCTCCAACAAATGTGGCAAGCTGCCAGGAGTCCACCAAAAAGGCCCGACACCCATTTCAACTTCCATTTTGATTTTGAGAAAAGAAACATCAATGCCTAAATTAATATTTTCAAATGTTAATTTGATATTCTTTATTGATTCTCCCTCTCCCAAGATTATAGTATTTAATTATATCGTTTATTATTCAATTCAATTTATATTTAAAATGACAAACTTAGGAATTAATATATATATTATTATAAATTCAAATATTTGGAGACAAGCAAAATTGACATCATGCATTATGCACTTAGTTCATATTCATCCACTCATTAAATTTATCAAGCTCATCAAATCCATTCATCAGGTAAATTAAACTCATTAATTTCTTTCCTAAGGTTATTCATTTAAATTAAATAAATTAAACATCAACCTTTTAATTAAATAAACCAAACTTTATTAAATTGAAATCCAAATGCATATTCCATCCCTTTTTGATTTAAATAAATCAAAATATTCAAGTCAAAGGGGTAAAAAACACCTAATCATCACCTAAGCTAATCTAATCCTGATTAACCTAACCTAACCACCCATCACATCCTCTAGCTTTTCCCACTTGCACAAATAAATCAATTTATTGATGTATTAAAATCCTTATTTTCTTTCAACTTGGCATAAAAATATAATACTCCCTCAAGTTTGAAAATGAAGACAAGTTGACTTGTCCTTTCCAACATTGCAATAAATTCTCTCTTTCATGTCCCCCTCTCAAAATTTATTTCACAGATTCAAATTTGAATCTCCCCCTCTTGGGCACATTGGCAAAAACTTGCACATTCCTCAACCTATGAAAAGTTGACAAGTGGCATCTTCTCATTTTTCCAGTCTTTATCCCACATTGCTCTCTTATGATCATTCTTCCAATTTGAAAATCTATAAATAAGGGGCTGATTCTTCATCAAAACATCTACATCTTCATGTAAAGTTACTCTTAAATTGAGAACTAATTTTTCTCTTCATCATATTGCATTGCATCTTGTGAGTTTTAACAAGGATTGGGAAAGGGTCATTGGCACATTTGACACCAATACAATATGGAATAGGTACTTTGTCTTGCTTTTGAAATGTCTTCTTGATCCTTTTGTTATTTGTGGCATTTCTTGAGCATGGACATGTTATTTCATAGAGGTATTCATAGATTTTCATGTGTAAACTAACCCCACTAATGAGTGTTTGAGATTGGTTCATTTACAGATTTATAGTACTTCAATATTTTATAAATATTTATTATTCATTTACAATCTCTTAGGTTATATTTTGAGAATTGGTTTGCACAACTCCAAAGGAGGTTGTTATTAAATAATTTGGGTTAACTTGTTTTTCACTAATTAAATTAAATTACTTATGGCCAAGGTCATGACGTTGACACAACTGTCTAGCATTGACTCAAGGTTTGATAGAATTGATCCATTGTTAACCACATCCTCTCCTTGATGATATTTCCCTTTCTCTCGTGGCATCAACAATCTTGCATCCACTGACAAGGATTATGGTTAGATTGTTCTCAATGGCTAAATAATATGAATTTAAATTTAATCTCATGATCTCATTCAATTTCACGTGAACAATAGATTCACTTGAAAAAGAAAGAGCTTGTTAACATTACAATTACAATATAAAGAGCAACTAATGCATTCTCAATGGCATTTTCACATGAAAGCAGTTATTTGCAACTAAGAAATACATAACCATCATACAGTATCAGTGTGAGGGATGTAATACCTCGTGTCATTCCCAAAAGGAAAACATAAGACAAATGAAAAAGATAATTACAATATAGGGAAGAATGAAGGTACACATAGAAGAATGCACAAAAAAGAGAGAGGGACATCAAACAAAACATCACGAGGGATCACATTACGCTCATGCAATCACAAATAAAAATGGAAAAGAAAAAGACTAGTAAGGCACAAGCAAGTCAACCTAAAATAGATCATCTGCCTCCCAATCTCAGTAAGTATAAATGGAAGGTGGGAAACTAGCCAAAGGGACAAGAACAAGTGCCAAACTAGGACACACACTAATTTCCACACTCATTTTAGGAGATTTTTCATTTAAGCTCATGGAAGAAGCAAAAATTGTATTCAACTCATCATTCACTTATTCATCAATCTTTGCAATATCAATGTCATCATCTAAGTTAATCACAGTAGGAGGTCAAATAACAATGTCCATGCAATGTTCTTTTTTATGTTGTGGCAAGGGTTGAGAGTCATCACACATTGCTTTAGGTAGGTTTGGATTTTTTATTTTCTCTTGTATTGTTACATTTTCTTGAGTTTGCAATTTATGAGCAATAGCATGACCTTTACGTCTACACTCTTTAGCACTTTGATTTCTTTTCAATTTATTGTGAATTTTTTTTTTTGTGTAAGAGAATGTTTGTCAATCAAAGGTTTCTTCTCTTCCTTGGGAGAACTAGAAGAAATAATAGGAGGTTGTTGAACCACTTTGACTTTGACTTTGTCAACTTGTTTGTATCTAAGAGGGACAACGAGATTGTAGTATCTAATGGTCTCTTGTGAGAAATTGTAGGAGGTTGTTCTATAGATTGTTCTTGTATTTTTGGAATTTTTTTGGTTCAATCATTGTCTCGTCAAGGATTTGTGATTTAGTCATAGGTTGAGGCATGTTGCACAGGGATAGGTCTGCTATTTTCTTTTCCTTGAATTTTTTATATGATTTGAAAAAGAAATATTCACGAGGCTTGATAGGTTCCATAGGCTTGGGCCAAAAGTAATCTAGTGAAAAATTCACATTTTCTAAGGCCGAATGAAATATACTATGATGCATAGTGAAGATGTCATTACCAAATGGAAACTTTAGACATTTTTGCACAACTGAAGGGACAAAATTCATGTAGTGAAGCCATGGATATCCTAGCTTCACATGAAATTTTTCTGATTGTGGAATGATGGAGTATGAGACTGTTAATATTTTTAGTTTGAATTTTAAAGGGAGATCTATCAAGCCGATCATAGGGAAAGAAAGTTATTTATGTGTCTTGATCCATTGCTTTGGATTATCATATGTTTCTTGATATAGCTCCTGCATAAATAAAAATTCTTTTATGATTACATTCTCTCCATAGATGGGATCAATCAATATCCCATTAGTGGGCTTATTATTGATTTGGCTAGCTATGTAGATAAGACCATCAGGTGCACATTTAGATATGCCATTTTGTGAGAAATAAATGTCAAGAGGTTGTATAGTCAAGCCCTTATGAGGTCTAGCTTCAATAAATTTTATTACCCCTTCTGTGGGAGGTAATGGCATATGATCATTATCCATGTTAACATTGTTCTTAGTTTCAATAGAAGGATTGATTGTGACATGTATGTTGCTATTATCTTTTTTGTTAAAGTACTTCTGAAGGAAGTAACTAAGGATATAGATGATTTGTGATTCATTTTTATTTTTAAGCACTTTCCTTAGGTTTTGTATGATAGGAACCAAGCTAATGTCATTGCATTCACTAAGGATATGGGATTGTAAGTTTTTTAGTTGTTCAGCTAGCTTGTCAATAACATCATGCACATTGATTATAGGAGGTGAAGCCATAGGAAATGAAGTATGAAAACTATGAGCCATGGAGGGTTGATTCTCAAGACTATCATAAAGAGAGTTAAGAAACCCAAGATTCACGATGAGTGAGATATCAGGGGAATACATGAGCCTCAAACTTCATCGTATAATAGTATCACGAATAGGAAACCAAGTTGTAAAGCTCATGAAAGTTTTACAAACCTAGTTTGCAAACCCTAGAATGCAAAGAGACAATGCAATAACCTAGAATGAAATGAATTTTTTAGATTCTACGCAATGCAATTCACTGATTAAGAATGCAATAAGCTAAAAATGAAATTTTCTCATGCAAGTTTGAACTTTTAATAATGCACTAAAATGAAGCAATTTAAGCTATGCAATGAAATTGATGAAACAACAAATTAGGAAAATGAAACAACAAGATAACAACACCAAACAAAATCTAAAAAGTAGGATTTTAATGTCCTGAAAATTTTGATCTATAGCTAACAGGGACTCATTCACTAGTAAGGGCGAATTGGTCCTTGTTAGGTGTTTCTGGGATTTTGATGGATTTTAGAGTCAATTTTAATGCCTTTTCACATGCCAAAATGTGCAGATCAAACCTGATTAGAGACTTATTCACTAATAAATATGAATGGGTCCTGGTTAGGTATTTTTAAAATATTTTTTAATTATTTGCAAGCACTCAATTATATCTTTCAATTCTAGATTTCAAACAATAAGCTTCAACTTTAAATTTTCTAGAAACTTAATACGAAAATGTAATAGAAAGATGAAATGCACCTAATGTGAAATGCAATTTTATTTTGATTTTCAAATGCACAATTGAATGAGATCTAAATGAGATGCAAAATGACTGATTTTTTTTGCAATTTTCAGATTTAAGAAGTGCAAAACAATGCAAATCTAAACTCTATATGACATGCAAGATTTCAATGCAAAATAAGAAACCCTAAGTGATATCTTAATTCTAATATAAGTCTAGAAGGCTTGTAAATTAAACCCAATTCTAATATAGTGTTGTAATGTGTTCTACACATTCACATTGGATGTTGCACCTTTCTAGCCTATGTGTACCTCATCTTAATGATGTAAAGTGTAGTTGATTACACTTTCACATTGAAATTTATGTCTCTAGCCCCAACTACTCTTTAAATCATCATTAATAGGCCCCTATGGCCCCATATTATGCATCTGAAGGCTTAATTTGATGAAGGACTCGATAAAATCAACATAAAGACCTAATTTCTTCAATCCCTAACAATCCAGCTGGAAAAGGAGCCTATGTGGGACCAAGTCGCCCATCTGGGAAAATTAGTCCCATCTAGGTGAGGCTAAGTCGCCCAGCTTGGCGACTTAGTCCCATTTGGGCTATTTTCGAGGCTTGGGTGGGAAAATTAGATTTTAAGTTTATTTTTCCTTCATGTCAACCTTTGGCATCAAATTAACACAAAAATTAGGTGGGTTTCCTATAAGTATAAGATTCTAAACCATAATTCACAACTCATTCATTTTATTAATCATTCATCTTCCATTTCAAGTCAAGTAAGTCAGGGTTTTATTAGTCAAAATCATTAACAACTTTCTAAGGAATTCAAGGGCAGATTCTTCATTCATTGTTGCAGAAAATCAAGATTTATCATCATGGAAAGTGTCTAACTGCATTATTTCATGCTCCATTACATTATTTCTTAATTTTGGTTTAATTACCTAAAAAGGGGTTTGACTAAGGCAAACTCCCAATTCCCTAACATTCAACATTTCTCTCTCTTTCATTGTGTGTTTGTAGATTTAGGTACCTTGGATGGCTTGGACATGATTAAAAATCAAGTTTCAAACTTGTTGGAGTGATTTCCCTATTGGAAAGGTCAACTTATGTGCAAAAGTCCCTTATAGCCTCAAAAATTAGATTTTGAGAACCAAACACCTGGAGGAACAAAAAGAGTAGACCAAGATCTTCTCTTTCCATTTTAAATTTTTTAGAAAATCCAAAGTGGACTAAGTCACCAATAGTGGTGACTTACTCCCACTACACATGTTTTTTAGATTTTTCTATAGATTTGGATAATCATTTGGTTGAAACAAGCTCCAGTGTAGTTTTCTATATTTGGGATTAGGTCACCCAGAATGGTGAAAGTGTCCTAATAGGCAAAAATTTTAGGATCAACAACATTTCCAGTCTCCATTCTATTTTGCAAAATTTTTCCAGGTGCATGTTTTCTATTTTGCTTCCTTGTTATGTTTTACTTTCATTTCCGTTCATCTTCTTAGGTATTTTTGCATACATCACTGTGTTTTAAAACAACTTGCATTTCTTAGGTTTTACATCAATAACTCATTTCCTAAGTTATCCATTTATTGCATTATATTTAGGCATGTTTCATTCATATTTTCATTAGTCTTGAGTGTGGACATTGCACATTTTGGCCTACCTCTCTCCTTTTAGGTGGAAAACCCTGGAAGTGTTAGAGAGTCTTGTGGTGCCAAAATCTTTGTCCACATCTTGGTGAACCTACCTTTAGAATACTTTCTTTTCTAATTTTGGATTCCATCATCCTAGAATTAGCTTGCATTAAAATTGCATTTCCTTTTGCATTCTAGGGTTTTCAAAATTTGCATTAGTTAAAGTGCATATAGTTTACATTTTTGCATTTTAAATCATTGAAAAAAAGTTGAAAACTGCATTTTCATTTAGTATTCAAGTCATACAAACTAAAAAGAATCAAAATCAATTGAATTTTTTTGAAATTTTTGAAAAAGCCCTAATTGGGACTAATTCACCATTCTAGGCGACTTTGTCATAGTCCAAATTTTTAACTATCTATTACAACACCAGAAACCTCATTTTTGTACTTCCTAAGCCTCCTAGTACCATATACTATAAGTCTAGAAACTTTAGAGAATATTTTTTTTATGCATCTAGGTCAAAAACATCAATTTAGGGTAGTCTTTTTTTAAATCATTTCAATCTAACACATCATTAGATATGAAAATACTCACATTTTTGAAATTTTGCATAACATGGAAAAAATTACTTTTCACTTTTTCATATACACTGTTTCTATTCATAAAACTTTGCATATGTTTGATAAAAGTGCTTTTCATTCTTGTATATACATTATTTGCATTCTTAAGGTTTTGCATACATTGGCAAAAAGTGTTTTGCATCTTTGGATATACATTGTTTATATTGATGAAACATTGCATGAAATGGTTACATGTTCTTTTCATTTTTGTTCAAACAATGTTCATATCTACCATACATATGCATGTTGAGAAAAAATCCCCTCCCTATGAGAGTGTTTTAGTCAAAGAGAATACAACCTTGGAAATTCCTAATGATCAGATTTATTCTTCTCTTAATATCTATCCTATTGGCGAAGAAGATGTTTTGGTAAAATAATCAATTAATGAGAGTTTTGAAAATCCTATTTGTTTCTCTCCTCTTACCTCTCTTAGTGGACAAGACATTGATAAAAAATACAACACAACCATAGGTAATCATGACAAAAAAAAAATTAATCTCCTAGTATCTCTTCTAGTTGTGAAGTAGATACTTTTATGTTAGAAAACACAATCGATGAAGGTCATGAGAATCTTAGTTGCCCCCCTTCACCAAGTGAAACCCTTATTGAGAAAGAAAATTCAACCATTGATCATTCCCCTACTTGTGATGAAATAATTTTAGAAGAAACAATCCATGAATGCCAAGAACATTTGATTCGTAGTTCTCCTAACAACTATCCTCCTAGGGAGAAAAGACTGGTGAAAGAAAATGACAACAATAGTCACGTGTCTTCCTCTGATAATGATAAAAGTGTTCTTCTCAATTTCCCTTTAGTAGAGATACATCACACCAAGATTGTTGAGGTTTTGAATGGGAAAGTGTCTATTAGATCTCACTTGATTAATGGACTTCCTACATATCCCGTGGGACATCCTAGGAATCCTCTAATTCTTTACTGACCATCACACAAACTTCCAACTCAACACAAAACTGAATTCATCATCTACCCACCTTAGAATAATGTGTCACAACAGCCGAGTCCTCATACCATTACTCATATCTCTCACACTGGGCACAATCCTCAACCAAGTCAACTAACCCCAACCTCCTCTCCTTTTTCCCAATTCTATATATCCTATTGCTCCTCAATTAAGAGAGTATGATCTTGTCGAGCAACTTAAGAGAACTCTTGCAAATATATTCCTATGGGACTTACTTTAGAATTCACCTAACTATCACACTATGCTTCTAATGGCTTCACAAAAAATTCCTATCCCTTCTAATGTGCAACTGAATCACATAGAAACCCTAATTCACAAATTGAATGCTAACATTATTTTCCACCAAAGTGAACTCCCCACTTTGGAAGTACAAAAAATAAATTATTCTTTCATGATCATAGCTCAATACAATAGGATAGGGATAAAGCAAACCCTTGTTGAAAATGGATCAACCCTTAATGTGTGTAGCATATACCTTTTGGATAGGATTCATGTGGATAAGTCAAAAATCCAACCTAACTCCCTATCTATCATGGGATTTGACAAAGTAGGAAAACAACCAATGGGTGTGACTACTCTACCTATTACAATTGGATAGGCCACATTGCAAACACTTATCCATGTCATTCCCCATAACCTTTCATATAATCTTCATTTAGGAATACCATGGATTCATGAGATGAATGCAACTCCTTCAAATCTTCATTGTAAAATTAAATATGATTACAATAACACAATCTACACAGTTGACACTGATCATGATCCTTATAGTGTCTTTCAACTTGAGTAAAACAAAGAGAACCCCTTGCACACCTTAACCCCAGCCACACAAGTGGAACCTATGCAATGGAAAGCTAAAACAAAACATATTGAACAAGTCACAAAGCTATTATATGATGATTGTGGTTCCTTAGATTTTACACCAACATTCATGGGAGAATGCAAGATCACAACAAACGACTCTAACAAGGGAAACAAAAAAACATTCAAGTCAACACAAAACTTGGAAGACACTTCGAAAGCATTAACCTCAACCACTTTAAAAGTGTCATAGAAAAATGGCCCCTTGTCATTTTGATGGCCTTTTATGTCTTGTTTCATGGTGTTTGATATATTTTTCTTTGATTTTATGTTGTGACATGGCTTGAACATGCATATATAGGTACTAAAATTCAAATAACGATGTCTTGTTAAGGTGTTGTGAAGTGTTGTAAGGCATTTCTACATTCTTCTCGACTCTATTTATTACAATTCATATAAAAATCACCTTTTTATTCATTATTAGGTCCTATTTTGAAGTGTTATAAAGTCTTGTAACAATATTTCACACTTTTCTAGGGACATCTTCACTATTTATCCCTTTCTCATGCTTTATTTGGTCACTTTATGCCCTCATATGTGTTAATTAAGTGTATTTTTGAATGTTAACCTGACAAACAACATTAAATACAACATATTTCCCGACACATATTTTCAAGTCCTAGCTGGAACACATTTTCCATGGGTGGTGAATGAGTCCCCCTTTGCTCCAAATTCAAAAATTTTAAAATTTCATTTCGGGTTTTTATTCAAAAAAATATGATGTTAGCCTGTGATGAGGTATGAATAGTTAACTAAGGCACATGTGTGTATAAATATTTTATTTTCACCTCCTACAATTCTCCAACATTCATACATCATATTCAAGTGTTCAAGCATTCTACAACATCAATTCAAGCAATATTCAAGCACTTTGGAGCATGCATTGACATTACTTCAGATTTGCATTATCAAGAGTTTGGTAAGTTGATAGCTATTGCATGTTGTTAGTTTATCATTCTCTTTCTTTTCATTGTTTCATTAAGGGTTTGATTACCAAAAGTGGGGTTTGACCAAGGAAAACCCCTATTTTCTAAACCTCAACCATTTTTCCCCTATTGCATGTGTGTTTGCAAACCTAGGTATGCAGATTTAACAAGCTTTTCAGTGTTGAAGATTGGTTTACTAGTCAACTAGGTGCCTCAAGTAAACTCAAGTCTATTTTATGCTTGGAGAAGGTTTCTTGTCCATTTCCTACAAAATTGAATTTGACAACCCAACATTCAGTGATTTCCAGATCTGGTGTTGCATAGTTGTCTCTTAATTTTTCAAAAATTTGGGGAAGGAATAATTCTCCACCAGTGGAAAATGAGTCCCACCTTAGGCTTGAAAATTTGAATTTTTTCAGATTCTGGATCCCAACAAATAGAAACTTGTTTCCAACATTTTTTCACGAGGAGGAGGACTAATTCGCCACCCTGGGTGAATGAGCCCCACTATGAAAAACCAGTAATTTCAACCAACATCCAAAACAATCCAAATTCATTAGATATTGCCAAGGTGCACTCAGATTCATCCTATTTCTTTCTATTCTATATATTTTCTTCATTTACTTCATTGTTTGCATATCACCGTCTATTTTCAAATATAGCTTAAATCTCACTTTTGCATTTAAATTTAATCATTTAGATCATTCAATTGCATTTAGTTTACTTCACTTAGATCAAAAAACATTGCACATAACATAATTTGAATGAACTAGTTTGCATATTTTTCCCTAACTCTCTCCTTTTAGGTGAAAAATGATAAGAGTTAGAGAAGTCCTAGAGAGCCAAAAATCAATGGTTCATTTTGGTGAACACGCATTTTGAACACTTTGCATTTTTGATTTTTTTTGTATATTGCATCCTAGATTACTTTTACATTAACATTCAATTAGGACATTGTTTTGTTCTTGCATTCTAGGAATTTTAATATTGCATTAGTGAAAACTTCATATTGATTTATTTTTTCATTGTATCTAATTGAAGAAACTAAAATTATGCATTCTGCATCTTTGATTGCATTCTGTAGAGCATTAAAATCACATTCAATTTTTTTCAAACACAAAAAATATCATACTAGGACTCATTCACCACTATAGGTGAATTAGTCCCTTTGCACTTTTTGAACAACAATTATGGCAAATTTTTGACATTTTTTTGCACTTCTCTTTTTTGTAGTTAGCTCTCTATTCCAAATTTTTGTTATTAGCATTTTAAACCTCTTATATTATCTTTCATTTACATTCACCTCTACTTTGTGGTACTTGTATGAGTATTTGGTGCCTTGTTGATAATAGTTTAGTGAGAAGAAGTTCTAGACTCAAGGCTTCCCATGATAGCACTTTCATTCTGGACCTTAGGATCTCACGAGCTCCTACTCCTAGTATGGACAATGGTGCATTAGGCACTAACAATACTGTTGGTTCCCAAATCAATAGTTGCAATGAGTCCTAAAGAGTAGAACCTCTTTCATATTCAGACTCAACAGGTTGATATGGCCAACGAATAGGAGAGTGAATAAAATACACCTTTCTCCCCTACACTTGAGGTTGTGTTAAACCTGAGAGGGTGATCCCAACAGTGTGTTTTCAAATACTTGTGTGCCAAAGTATCAAACACAAAGTGAACAGATGTTTCTCCTTGATTTGTTTCAATGAAATAGTACCCTAAAGGCTTAGCTAACCTCTACAGTAATGCCTCATTTAAACATGAGATATATGATTCATTAAATCCTACACAAAAAAACTGAAGAATAATATTCAATTTGATTTAAATTTATGATCAATTTTTGAATCAACTAATAGAACATAACATGAATAAACCATTTAGATCAGTGCTTCATTCATTGGAACAGAGTCATCTTAGACACCCACATAATCTGATAACAATCTTTAAACTAACATTACATGAATCTCTGAAATTTTGCATTACAATATTTTAGCATAATATCCTGACCACTACTTCTTATTAGAATCCTATCACTTAATTCACATGAATCTACAACTTCCTTCAAGAACTTATATTAATTCTTTGAATTAATGGGCAAGAAATAAACCACACACCAACTGAAAACCAGTGGAGATGAACAAAATAATCCTTGATTATATATATCCAAAACTCATGAAACAAGCACATAGGAGAGAAAGTAGTCTTGATATTACACTACTCAGTATTATCATGCCAATTAGCAATCAAAATTACAAAGATATCATAAAATCCAACCTAAAACAAAACCACTGATAAATGTTCTCTATTCCTATTATAGTGTTCTTTTGTGATGAATTACAAAACAACCTCTCCAGAATGAGGCAGAAAGACAACATTTAAGGAGACACAAAAACCCTAAATGTTCATCCAATGAAGAAACTTGGCACATTTAGGTTCGCTGATCTTCAACTTCCTTTTCTTGCTGAAGAAGTTCCAATCTTCTCTTTGTTTTCTTGCTCCTCACGCTTGATTTTCCCTTTGATTCATGTGTCTTGTGTTTTCCTTGTAACATAAAATATTCATCTTTGAAAACTCATCATTCTATTTTTATGCTCTTTTACCCATGTTCAAGAAATTCCCTATAGTTGAAAATATATTTACTTGCAAAATATTTTAATTCCCTCTTGTTCATTTTCACCCAGTTGTGTTGAAAATGGTCTTCACTGTAAAAACTTATTTGCAGCAAAAATATTTTGCAAAGTGAATAAAATATTCATTTTTCATTCTGTAATTTATTTTCCAACTATTTTTACCATTTAAATTTATCAAATGATAAATTTAAAACAACATGCATCAGGCCAAGACCACTTTACAAATTTTACCAGCTATCCACATCACACATCTCTGATAGAAAATGAGAAATAAGAAATATAATGGTGATGAAAATGCAACCATGTTCTCGTGAAAGATTTTAAAAAGTCATTTATCAGGAAAATATAAATTTACCCGTGCATTTTATTTACCTCCATGTTTCACTTTCACCATAATTTTCTCCAGAACTTTTCACGGCAACAATTAAAATTTATTTTATTTGTGAAAACTCATGACAACCACCATCACATGTCTTTGATATATTTAGAAGGAAAAATATTTATTAGTGATGGAAGAAATGGGGGAACAGCCATCGGGCATCATGGATGCAACCAAAGAAAATAATAAGAAATCAATGACGGGCGATGGACACAATAACCATTGCTCATCACTAATTACAACTTGATTTTCCATTAAAAAATGGAGATGAGCACTACTGTTGTGAATAGTCAAAAGTTCCTCTAGCCAATAAAAAAAAAATTTAACTTTCCCTTTTCACTTTAACAATTGAGAATTTCCCTTTTTAACTACTCATATGTCTTTAGTCGGTTATTACTATTGCAGAAAGAACATGGAGAAACCAAATGGAAATGCCTAAGAAAATTCCCTACAATCTCTTATCGCCAATACAATGAGGAGGAGGGCCTTTGAATCCACAATTGGTGATGAAGAGCCATTGTCATCGCTGATCCCCAATGTAGAGAGGTGAATGTTAATGAAAATAGAGACGAGCGATGGAGTTTTGCGTGAAAGTTGTGATACCACTTTTCAACCAATCACAAACAAGAATTAAACTTGCTTTTTTTCCAGAACATTTGAAATTTATTTTATAATTTCCCTAAATGAAAATTTCATATTTACATACCATTTAAATTATTCAAAAATATTTGAAACATAAGTATTTGCAACTTTAGAAAAAATGCAAATTTTAATTACACCTACGACCCATTTGAAAAAAATCATTGCAGAGAAACGGTGACACTTGGAGCCAAGATATTTTGTGTGTGGCCATAATCAATTATTTAGAGAAAACCCATTTTTCTGAAATGTTTCCCAATGATTAAGAATTAGGTGCCTCCTTTGTAAACTGGCCCTCGTGATGTGTTTTCCACAACATAAATACATTAAAATAATATATCAAATAAGCTTTGTTTTTTTATGAAAATGGAGCTATAGAGGTTTTAGACCAAAACAAGAAATGGGTTGTCCTTATATTTTCAAAATTTGAAGCTTTTCAGAACACCCATTTTAGCCATGTTGCATTCAGAAAATGATTAAATAACCCATTTGAACTTATCTTGAAGATGAGAAATTAAAAAGCCATGTAGAAATTTTCCCCCAGAATGTAATGCAACAAAAATATCAGCAAAAGGGTTCCTGAGGTGAAAGATATTAATCAACAAAGTTTCCTTCTCATACTTTTCTAAAACTGTTGATTCTAAAACCTTGAAAGAGTTCATCTGGAATGGGCTTTGAAAAAATGTCAAATGAGTTGTTGGGGTACTGTAAACTGGAAAATTAGTAGATAATAGCATATCAAATCACATAGAACAACCCCTTTCGCAAGTAGGTTAAAAGGTTGCAAAATAAAAATTCAAATGTGAGGCCACTTTCTGCATATTTACATAGTTCAGTTTGCAAATATGAACTTTTTGTAAATGGATTCAAGCTAGAAATCTTAGCAAATGGATTGATGGGGATTCATAAAGATGCAAAAAATCATGGAAAAATATCACTTGGGCTTAATACTCAGTAGACACAAAGATACAACATCACAAAGATGTCTCACTCAGAAAGGTGAAACATGTGTAAACAACAAACCAACTTTTGGACCTTAAAACCAAGACTTCAAATACTCACCAAAACTGATCCAAGGAGGCTGTAAATGGTCACACACCATCTTTGATAGGTGTTCAACATTTCCCCAAAGTGATTTTCATGGTAATCAAGGGGTACAAAGTTATAGGCTCTCAAACTGGGCCACTTAGGCTTATTCAATAGGGTACTTCTGAGTGCTATAGGAAAAAAATTACAAGGGCCCTCAAAATTTAGCCAAATTTTGGAGGTCTCAATAGTGACTCTTTCTGGGGATGCACGCCCCCTATGGGCATGAAAAGAATTCAAATCCTCTGGAGAAGTAGACCAGGTTCCTACTCTATTGGGCAACAGATTCAAAAGGTTATCTCTACCCCCAACTACTCTGGTTTGACAAGTCAAACCAAATCGGATGGCCCAAGGCCACTAAAACTTGTAGGTCTCTTCTTACCTCTATCATAGACAAAGTTCTCATCACACTTTATTGAAACCAACCTGAGAAAATTACTGTAATATGCCTGATTAAACATGCTAGCATTTCTCAACAACCCATTATATATGAAATTATCAACATATTCAAACTTACCAAGCATTTAAAAATTAGAAATGCTCTCAAAATACTAATTATCATGTGACAACAACTTACCATAGTTATCATATGAATCATTTTCAAGCTAGAAACAACATTCTTCAATGTTTTGCACATTACCGTATTGTAAGAAAACTTCATCCAGCTGAAAAAATGGCGCTCATATTCTTCCACATGGCTAGTACTATCAAGCTCAATCTGATTAGTTGTTTCCATGTCAAATGTGAAAATATGATAAGAAATAATCAAAAGATTGTGCACATCATGCAAACTACCTTTTAGTGTATGTAAAGAAATACACTCATGTACTGGCACACATTGTAACTATGCCTCAACATGCTAGTGTAGAGAACCATCAAGAATATCTAACCTATCCTTATTCTTTCTCACTTTGATATCCTTTGAACATAACATTTCAATATCTTCAACATTTATAACTTGTTCAAAAGTGAGCAATTCTAGTTCAAAAATATAATCTATTTTTTCTTTGAAATCAACATCCATATCCACATGAAAAAACTCATAACTAGGCTCATCTAAATCAATAAATAGATACTTATACAAATCTACATTAAAATTGTCAAAATCTTGCTTATCATATATAAAAACTTCATGGTTATTTGTTGTTTCTAACTCATCAAAACAAGTTTTTGAAATTACATCAGCCTACATACTTTCATGCTTATCATACTACATACTTTCATGCTTATCATACAATGCATTATTAGAATCAAATGGTTGTTTGTCATTACCCACATTGTCACCATGTTGACCAACTAGTTCATAACTAGAAGGAAGATGACTTCCACTAGAACTACATGCATCGCCCAATTGTAAGTTAGAGTGTACCATGATATCACCATCATCAGAATCTAGAAACTCAATGGAGTGGGTGTCATAACAACAATCCTCCTCTTTTAGCATTTCAATATTGGACTTGGTGTCATCATTGAGTTGCTCATCCTCTTGAGGATAGACACAAAAATTTTCACTGTCATGATCATCAATGGTAGACATTGTATCATTCATAATTTCTTCCTTCTCAATCATGCACTTGTCTGTATCTGAAAGTACATGTATCTGATCTTTTCTACTCATATAGCTACTGATTCCATCAACATGTTTACCCACAACTGAAGACAATATACTTTGCACATATTCATTCCTCATATTTTCCATATTATCTAAACATGTGTAAGCCATCTGCATACTCAATATTCTGAAATCCTTCAACAATGCACTAGATCCCTCCTTAAAAGCTTCAAAATACATATGAATGCAATTTGATGTACTAGGTATTAAAAGTTTAGGGATTAGTGCAAGAGCATCAACAAATTTGTGACGAAATGCAATGCTTGACTCTTCATCTTGTTTCTTAAGTTGTTTTAACTTTGTGACAAAATAAAAAGGTTCTTTTTCAAATTCTTCTCTATAAGCATCCACTAGTTTATCCGAGCAAGGAAAGGACTTCTCAGGAAAACTTAAGTACAAATCCCTAGCTTTAGCTTCAAGAGATTTGACAAAAAATATCATCCACATATTCTGATCTCTAAATGAATGTTTCACCATGAAATTATAAAAAAATTGGACATGTGCATCTCCTTCACACACATTGCATCCATTAAACCTAGACATGTGCTTGTAGACTTGAGATGGCATACTTTTAACCTTGTAATCAACCCATGAAAAATCTAATTGGTCATTTAATGAGTCAAAAGGATTGATAAAAGGTGCAACAACCTAGCTAATATATCTAGTATGATTATCTCTCAATTAGGCTTGTATAGCCATCAAGTGCCTTTTGTTCAACTCTTTAACTCTCCTTTTGAATACAACTTTCCATTCTGGCCTTATCCAAGGCTTATTCACACTTAGGTTCCTATACTTTGGGGTTTCAACTGTTTGAGGATTATTAGACTTCTGAAGCTTCTTGACAATATGCATCCAAGTTTCTAGTGGAATGGTTATTTCTCTTTGATAATTCGTGGATGTATGCAAACTAGGGTTTAACTAATTATGCACAGTCACAACTATGAAAATATGAAGGATGATGGTAACTTGGGCCTTTAACATGTGGTAATGGAAATGGATAGTAATTATTAAGATATATTACTTCATTTTAACCATCCGTACTAGCCAGTTTGTGAATTCTTAGACAAACACTTTGAATGAAACTATAATAACATTCAATATGATAGGTTCAACAAATGAAAGTAGGCAGAGAACCATGTACCTTCACACCTCCAGTTATTGCAACTTTGAATAGAGAATTTTCAAGTTACGATAAAAAACAACCCTTCATGTGCACAAATTATAGACCAGAGTCACCACCTCTTCAATAAGAGGAAAACATTTGAAGAAAGGATATCTTTCTCTGAGTTCTTCTAGCAGAGTTACTTCACAATATTTTGAATTTGGGGCTGCTACGACTCAATTTGTAGATCTGGAACTTCTTCAACTTTTCAATCAATCATTTAATCTTTTTTACTCTTTCCAAATGAGCTACAACAAATTTGCACCAAAGATTCAAAGTTCTCACTAGTAGAGTTGCCAATTTTTTCATTCCCAAATTATCAAAAAATGCAATGAATCCTAAAGAGTAGCCACTCTCTCATATTCATATTCAACAGGTTGATATGGCCAATGAACGGGAGAGTGAATAAAATACATCTTTCTCCCCTGCAGTTCAGGATTTGTTAAATCTAGGAGGGTGATCCCAACAGTGTGCTTTCAGATACTTGTGTGCCAAAGTATCAAACACAAAGTGAACAAATGTTTCTCCTTTAGTTGTTTGAATGACACAATAGGTCCTAAAGGCTTTGATAACCTCTACAATAATGCCTCATTTAAACATGAGATATATGATTCATTAAATTCTACACACAAACAAACTGAGAATAATATTTGATTTGATTTAAATTTATCATCAGCTGTTGAATCAACCAATAGAACATAACATGAATAAACCATTTACATTAGTGTTTCATTCATTGGAACAAAGTCATCTTAGACACCCACATAATCTGATAACAATCTTTAAAGTGACATTACATGAAGCTCTGAAATGTTGCATTACAATATTTCAGCATAATATCATGACCACTACTTCTTATTAGCATCCTAGCACTTAATTCAAATGAATCTACAACTTCCTTCAAGCACTTATATTAATTCTTTGAATTAATGCGCAAGAAATAAAACAAACACCCACTGAAAACCAATGGAGATGAACAAAATAATCCTCGATTATATATATCCAAAACAAGCATGAAACAAGCACATAGGAGAGAAAGTAGTCTTTAAATTGCACTACTCAGTCTTATCATGCCAGTTTACAATTGAAATTACAAAGATATCATAAACTCCAACCTAAAACAAAACCACTGATAAATGTTCTCTATTCATATTATAATGTTCTTCTATGTTGAATTACAAAACCACCTCTCCAGAATGAGGAAAAAAGACAACGTTTAAGGAGACACAAAAACCCTAAATGTTCATCTATAGAAGACACTTGGCACATTTAGGTTTGCTAATCTTCAACTTCCTTTGCTTGCTGAAGAAGTTCCAATTTGGTCTCTATTTTCTTTCTCCTCATGCTTGATTTTCCCTTTGATTCATTCATCTTGTGTTTTCCTTGTAACAAAAAATATTCCTCTTTGAAAACTCATCATTCTATTTGTCTTATCTTTTTCCCACATTGAAGAAATGTCGTGTAGTTGGAAATGTCTTTACTTGCAAAAGACTTTACTTACCCCTTGTTATGTCTTTACTTGCAAAAGACTTTACTTCCCCCTTGTTCATTTTCACCTAGCTACATGAAAAATGGTCTTCACTGTAAACAATTATCTCCATCAAAAATCTTTTGCACAATGAATAAAATATTAACTTTTCATACTTTAATTTATTCTCCAACCATTTTTACCTTTTTAGTTTATCAAATGATAAATTTAAAACAATATGCATTGGGCCAGAGACCACTTTACAAATTTTACTCATGCAGGAGCATCCAATGGTGTGAGGGCAATCTTGCATCACCCAAAAAGATATTTTCCATTTATGTTCCCGTTGTTTTCTTTTTGTAGATGTTTTTGCATTTCTGGATACCCTTTTCGTTGAATAAGAGTTTCCAACTTTCAGAACTACTTTTCTACTTTTTTTTGCTTAATTGCTATTTTTAGCAAGTTTGAATTTGAAGTCGTGGGAAGATAGAAATTTATGGGAAGGTTCAAGATGGAAAAATAAATAGTCTAGTGAAAGAATCAGGTCAAGATCATTCACGGTTTGAAAGTTATTCAAGTTCCAGATTCTGCTTTTTGCCTTGAAAAACCTTCTGAGGTCAGTTTGAGGCACTAAACGATCCCGGATGGGGCTGAAAATTTGCAAAAATGCCAAAGTAGTTCGTCAAAGGCCTACTTTGTAGAAAATTGTCTTCTTGAGAGCTTTCCGAAAAGGTATTATCATTGAATATCCGATGGTCGGATTAAAAGTTATGGCTGCCAGAAGTTGGTGCATATTTTAGAAATGTGCTAATTTTCGTATGTGAATTTAAATATGAATTTCAAATTGTAATTTTGGCACCAAACCGTCAAAAATATTATCTCGAAGGTTGTTTTTGGTTCCAAACCGAAATGGGTCTATTTATGGGCTTGTTTTTGATTTTTGAGTAACTTTTTGGGGAAAGAAGTTCGCATGCTGCGAAAGGGGGATCTGGGTAATTTTCTATAAGTCTATAATTTGCATGTAATACAGAGCTTGGGGATTTGAGATCCTCTGCATGTAAGAGTTTCATATTTTAATAGAAAATATTATTCTCTATTTTGTGAGTGTATTTCTATATCTCGGGTTTACTCTCTTGTCAGGTGGTATCAGAGTGGGTTTTCTTGAGCATGTGAACAGATCGCCGATCGTGAGGCAGTTTGCACCAAGACCATGGTTGTGGGTTCAAAATATTCAAGATGCCTCCAAGAGTGATTCTTGGTAGGCGTGGTGGTGCTAGAGGTGGCAGAAATGCTGGTGGAAGAGACCCATTAGCTGCTGAGGGTTTCAGAGCCCTCCAGAGACAAATCGATGCATTGCAGGAACAAATGAGAAGAGGGTTAGACCCGGGAAGGAGAGGAGAAAGCGAGGATGAAGAAGAGGTGGAAGATACAGATGTAGAAGAGGAAGAAGAAGCTATTGATTGAGATCAAATGTGGCTGATTAGGGCCATTTCAAAGATTGGAAAAAAACCCAGAATAGAAGTCCCCAGTTATTCCAGAAGTCTGAACCGGGAAGAGTTGATCGATTGGATCAACAAGCTAGAAGAATACTTTGAGTATGAAGAAGTAGAGGACCTAGATTGGGTTAAGTTTGTAAAAACGAAGCTGAAGGGCCATGCCAATATTTGGTGGAAAGAGGTCCAATTGGAGAGAAATCAAAGAGGAAAAGGAAATATCAACAATTGGGATTGCATGGTGGAGAAACTGAAGAAGCAATTCATACCAATGGACTACGAGTTAGATCTACTGAAGAAATTGCAAGGACTGAAGCAAGGAAGTAGATCTATGAAAGAATACATAGAATATTTTCACAATATGATCATCAGAACAGGCCATGCAGAGGTCAACAAGGAGAAGGTAGCCCGTTATCTTAATGGGTTACGACCGAGCATTCAAGAGGAGCTAAGCCTAGTCAGAATGACCACCATTGAGGATGCATACTAGTTTTCTCTGAAAGTTGAGGAGAAGCTGATCAAAAGATTTGACAGCAAGAAAAAAGGCCGAGGAGGTCAAAGTGGAAGAGGTAATGGAAGATCTTCTGGGAGCCGAAATGAGGATGAAAGGAAAAATGAAGATGTGGGTACCAGTTGAGGTCAAAAGAATGATAACTTCTACCACCCTCATGATCAAAACAGTGGCGATCAAAGGGGTAGAGGATGAGGAAGATCTGGGCCATGACCCAGAAGATGTGGTTTCAGAGGAACTTGTTTCCATTGTGGCGAAGAAGGGCATCGAGCCTATGAATGTCCACAACACCAAGGAAGGACAGACAGAAGACCAGAAGGTCGTGGAAGGGTTGCACATGCAGATGAGGAGGCTCAATCCGAGCATTCAAATAATGCTGAAAGGGGAGAAGCCCTAGTGGTTAGAAGAGCCCTAGTGATTGAAGAGAAGGAGTTAGAATAGAGGAAGAATATGTTCCGCACAAGGTGCAAGTGTGATGACAAATGCTGTGAAGTCATTATTGACAGTGGGAGCACTGACAATTTGGTGTCAGAAGAGATGGTTATGAAGTTGAAGCTGAAAAGGGAAAGGCATCCACACCCATATTGGATTGCCTGGTTGTAGAAAGACCACAAAGTTCTAGTCAATGAGCAGTGCTGGTTGAAGTTCAAGAGTGGAAGCTATTATGATGAGGTACTCTATGATATCATCCCCATGGATGCATGTCACATGTTGTTGGGGAGATCGTGGCAGTTTGATAGGCGTGTTGTACATGATGGCCATGTGAACACTTATTCTTTAATGAAGGATGGAGTCTGCCATAAGTTGAAACCACTGAAGAAGGATGAAGAAAAGGTATTCAGTAGTGCTATAATTTTTTTTGTTGATGGAAGGAAAGTTTTAGAAGGCATAAAGCATGAGCCTATGTGTTATGCATTGATTCCTAGAATGGATAAGGAAGGTATTGAGAAGGTACCATTAGAAGTTTCTAGACTATTGGATGAGTTTCAAGAGATTATTTCTGATAACGTACCTGAGGGTTTACCACCAATGAGGAAGATCAGTCATCAGATTGACTTGATCCCTGGAGCTAGTTTTCCAAATAAAGCAGCTCACAGAATGACTCCTGTAGAAAATGAGGAGTTGAACAGACAAGTTCAAGATTTGTTGAGAAAGGGTTTGATTCGAGAGAGTCTAAGCCCATGTGGAGTACCTACAGTACTAGCACCAAAGAAGGATGGGGAGTGGAGGATGTGTACAGACTCCAGAGCCATAAATAAGATAACAATCAAGTACAGATTTCCCTTGCCAAGGATGGATGACCTGATGGACTGTTTGAGTGGAGCACAGTACTTCACGAAGATTGATCTGAAGAGCGGATATCACCAGATCCGGATTCAAGAGGGTGATGAATGGAAGACTGCCTTCAAGACCAAGGAGGGCCTGTACGAGTGGTTAGTCATGCCTTTTGGGCTAACCAATGCACTGAGCACATTCATGCGGCTCATGAATGAGGTACTGAAAGAGTTTCTAGGGAGTTTTGTCATTGTGTACTTAGATTATATTTTAATATTCAGTAAGTCCCTAGGTGAGCATTTGATGGATATTCGTAGAGTCTTTGAAAAGTTGAGAGAAGAGAAATTGTTGATTAATCTGAAGAAGTGTAGTTTTGTGAAGAAGGAGTTAGTGTACTTGGGGTTTGTTGTCTCAGCAGAAGGTCTCAAGATGGACCCAGAGAAGGTGAAGGCTATTCTAGAATGGCCTACCCCAAGAACTGCTACTAAGGTGAGATCTTTCCATGGTTTGGCAAGTTTTTATAGAAAGTTCATTAGAAACTTCAGTAGTATTTGTGCACCTTTGACTGAAACAATGAGAGGGGATAGAAAAGAGTTCAAGTGAAGCACCAGAGCAGCGAAGAGTTTTGATTTGTTGAAGTAGAAGGTGACAGAGCAACCGGTTTTAGCCCTCCCAGATTTCAATAAGGTGTTTTAGGTGGATTGTGATGCCAGTGGTTGTGCCATTGGAGCAGTGATGAGCCAAGAAGGTAATCCCATTGCCTATTTTAGTGAAAAGTTAAATGATGCAAAGAGAAAGTACTCTATGTATGATTAGGAATTTTATGCAATAGTTTAAGCATTAAAGAAATGGAGACATTATCTGTTGCCAAAGGAATTTGTTTTGTTTACTGATCATCAAGCATTACAGTATCCGAGTACTCAGGGAAAGTTAAATCAGAGGCATATGAAATGGGTAGAATTTTTGTAGAGTTATACCTTTGTTTTAAAGCATAGGAGTTGCAAGTCGAATAGGGTTGCAGATGCCTTAAGTAGGAGGCAAACATTGTTGACAAAGATGCAAATTGAAGTGGTTGGGTTCAATGAACTCAAGACATTGTATCCTAAAGATCCTAATTTTGCAGAAGCTTGGAAAGCTTGCAAGGAGCCTGTTACAGTTGATAGGACGAAGTGGCTAGATTTCATAATCCAGGATGGCATGTTGTTTAAGGGAAGCCAATTGTGTATTCTGAGGAGTTCCATGAGGGAGAACCTGGTAAAGGAGAAGCACAGTGGAGGAATGGCAGGACATTTTGGTCGGGATAAGACCATTGCCATTATCAATGAGCATTATTAGTGGCCTCAATTATCACAAGATGTGAAGAAGTTTGTGTAGAGTTGCAGGGTATGTCAGATGGCTAAAGCAGTGAGCCAAAATACTGGGTTGTATCAACCCTTACCTGTACCAAAGAGGCCATGGGAGGATATAAGTATGGAATTTGTTCTTGGTTTTCCAAGGACACAGAGAGGGAATGATTCATTATTTGTGGTAGTTGATAGGTTTTCAAAGATGGCACATTTCATCCCATGCCAGAAGACCCATGATGCAGTCCACATTGCTGACTTGTTCTTCAAAGAAGTGGTGAGACTACATGGTCTGCCAAAGAGTATAGTCTCAGATCGTGATACCAAGTTTGTGGGATAATTTTGGAGGACCTTGTGGAAAAAGTTGAAGACAGAGTTGAAGTTTAATTCTGCACACCATCCACAAACTAATGGGAAGACTGAGGTTGTGAATAGAAGTCTGGGTAACCTATTGAGATGCTTGGTAGGAGATAAACCCAAGGGATAGGACTTGATCTTACCCCAGGCAGAATTTTCTTACAACAATTCTATCAACAGAAGTACTGGTAGATCACCATTCCAGATTGTGTATGGAGGCAGTCCCAGGACCGCTCCTGAATTGAGGAAGATGGACCAAGAGAAGAAGACTAGTGCTGAATACGAAGAATTTACAGAGCACGTCAAGAATATACATGAGAATGTCAGAGAACATATCAAAAAGATGAATATGCAGTATAAGGCTAAGGCAGATCAGAAGAGGAGGTATAAGGAGTTTCAAATTGGTGATGAAGTGATGGTACACTTGAGGAAAGAAAGGTTTCCAGTGGGAACCTATAACAAACTGAAGATGAAGAAGTTCGGTCCCTGTAAAATTGTGAAGAGGCATGAATCAGGGAATGCATATGAGGTAGAGTTGCCGGATGGAGTCAATATTTCCCAGGCTGTGATTAATATCTCAGATTTGACAGAGTATCATGAAGGTGGTGCAAAGGAAGTACCAATAATAGAATAGTGTGGCATTCCAACACCTACTTCAGAGAAGGAGCAGATTGAAGAAATCCTGGATAGCCATGTGGGAAGGAGTACTAGAAACAGGCAATATGAAGAATATTTGGTGAAGTGGAGAGGAAGGCCTGTCGAAGATTCATCCTGGTTGTCTAAGGCAGAGGTTGACTATTTGGGTTATCCTCAATCACCTGCGACGTGACGGGGTCACTACTCAAATTACCCTAGGTGTCTGATGCAGGAGCATTCAGTGGTGTGAGGGCAATCTTGCATCACCCAAAAAGATGTTTTCCATTTATGTTCCTGTTGTTTTCTTTTTGTAGATGTTTTTGTATTTCTGGATACCCTTTTCGTCGAATAAGAGTTTCCAACTTTCAGAACTGCTTTTCTACTTTTTCTACTCAACTGCTATTTTTAGCAGGTTTGAATTTGAAGTCGTGGGAAGACAAAAATTTATGGGAAGGTTTAGGATGGAAAAATACATAGTCTGGTGAAAGAATCAAGTCAAGATCATTCATGGTCTGAAAGTTATTCAAGTTCCAGTTTCTGCTTTTTGCCCTGAAAAACCTTTCGAGCTCAGTTTGAGGCACTAAACGATCCCGGATGGGCCTGAAAATTTGCAGAAACGCCAAAGTAGTCCATCAAAGGCCTACTTTGTGGAAAATTTTCTTCTCAAGAGCTTTCCGAAAAGGTATTATCATTGAAGATCCGACGATTGGATTAAAAGTTATGGCTGGCGGAAGTTGGTGCATATTTTAGAAATGTGCTAATTTTCGAATGTGAATTTAAATATGAAATTCAAATTGTAATTTTGGCACCAAACTGCCAAAAATCTTATCTCGAAGGTTGTTTTTGGTTTCAAACCAAAATGGGTCTATTTATGGGCTTGTTTCTGATTTTTGAGTAACATTTTGGGGAAAGAAGTTTGCATGCTGTGAAAGGGGGATCTGGGTAATTTTCTGTAAGTCTGTAATTTGCATGTAATACAGAGCTTGGGGATTTGAGATCATCTGCATGTAAGATTTTCATATTTTAATAGAAAATATTATTCTCTATTTTGTGAGAGTATTTCTGTGTCTCGGGTTTTCTCTCTCGTCATTTACCCAGCTATCCACATTGCGCATCTCCAATAGAAAATCAAAAATAAGAAGTATAATAGAAATGAAAATGCAACCAAGTTCTCATGAAATATTTTAAAAAATCATTTTTCAGGAAAAGACAAATTTATCCGTGCATTTTATTTACCTCCATGTTTCACGTTCACCATAATTTTCTCCAGAACTTTTCACAGCAACAAATAAAATTTTATTTTATTTGTGAAAACTCACGGAGCCACCATCGTGTGTCTCTGATATATTTGGAAGAACAAATATTTATTAGCGATGGATGAAATGGGACAACAACCATTGGGCATCACAATGCAGCCAAAGAAAATAATAGGAAATCAGTGATGGGCGATGGACACAGAAAGTATCGCTCATTGCTAATTACAACTTGATTTTCCATTCAAAAATGGATATGAGCACTACTACTATGAATAGTCAAATGTCCCTCCAGCCAATAAGAAAAAAAAATGAACTTTCCCTTTGCACAATAACAATTGAAAATTCCCCTTTTTAACTGCTCACATTTCTTCCATTGCTTATCACTGTTGTGCATGTTTTGTACACACGCCCCGCCGTAGGCAGGGACCCCCTTTTTTTCACTCTCGACAGGCTGCTTTGCTCCTATCTTGTTTTACGTGCCCCATTTCCAAGCCCAAATTGGTCATGTGCCATCAAACAATCAAATCCCCTACCCAAATTCACCTGCTTGGGGTATTCAAATCTGTAGAGAAATAAAGTCCCCCATCCCCTTTCTGCCGTTTGTCTTGCTTTGGCTGTTTCAGAAACATCCGTGGACCCCTGTCGGTCCAGTTTCCACATTTTTGGCTTTGGGGACAACTTTTTGGTGGATTTGGGATGTATTTGGGGTGTTTCAATGAACTATCAAGGTTTTGTCAACGTTCCGTTAAGTTTTGATGGTTTCAAAACTTTGCCTCCGGAATTCCCTTCCTCCTTGGTTGTTTGGAAACATCCGCGAACCCTCGTCACTCCCGTTTCCTCAATTTTGACTTTGGGGGAAACCTTTTTTGGACTAGGGATGTGTTTGAAATACGTAAATGAACTGCCAAGGTTTCGTCAACGTTTGGTTGAGTTTCAATTGTTTCAGAACTTTGCCTCCGGAATTCCCTTCCTCCTTGGCTATTTGGAAACATCCGTGGACCCCCATCACTCCCGTTTCCTCATTTTTGACTTTGGGGTCACCCCTTTTTTGAATCTGGGATGTGTTTGATGTGTGTAAATGAGCTGCCAAGGTTTTGTCAACTTTTGGTTGAGTTTCGATTGTTTCAGAACTTTCCCTCCAGAATTCCCTTCCTCCTTGGCTATTTGGAAACATCCGTGGACCCCTGTCGCTCCCGTTTCCTCATTTTTGACTTTGGGGTCACCATTTTTTGGATCTGGGATGTGTTTGATGTGCTTAAATGAACTGCCAAGGTTTCGTCAAAGTTTGGTTAAGTTTCGGTGGTTTTGAGACTTTGTCCCCTTTTGTTGTTTTGGAACTTCCTTGTGCCTCCTTCCCGGCCTCAGTAGCCGGCCCCTCGTGGCGTTTCCGGGGTTCCGCCTCTCGTCGCCGTTTTGGAACATCCGGATTTGCCTCCTTCCCGGCCTCCGGAGCCCGACCCCTCCGTGGCCATTTCTGGGGTTCCACCTCTTCGTCGCTATTTTGGAACTTCTGACAGCTGCCTCCTTCCCGGTGTTCAGAGCCCGGCCCCTCCGTGGCCGTTTCCAGGGTTCCACCTCTCCTTCGCCATTTTGGAACATCTGACGGCTGCCTCCTTCCTAGCCTTTGGAGCCCGGCCCCTCTGTGGCCATTTCCAGGGTTCCACCTCTCCATCGCCGTTTTGGAACTTCCGATGGCTGCCTCCTTCCCAGCCTCTGGAGCCCGGCCCCTCCATGGCCATTTCCAGGGTTCCGCCTCTTCGTCACCATTTTGGAACTTCCAGCGACTGCCTCCTTCCCGGCCTTCATAGCTCAGCCCCTCCGTGGACATTTCTGAGGTTCCGCCTCTCCGTCACCATTTTATAACATTCGACGGCTGCCTCCTTCTCGGCCTCCGGAGCCACGCCCCTCCATGGCCGTTTCCGGGAGTCCGTCCCTCCTTGGCTATTTTGAACATTCGGGAGCCCGCCTTCTTCCCGGCTGTTTTGAACATCCAGGAGCTCGCCTTCTTCCCAGCTGTTTTGAACATCCGGGAGCCCACCTCCTTCCCGACTGTTTTGAACATCCGGGAGTCCGCCTTCTTCCCGAATGTTTTGGCTTCCGTCGGCTATCTGCCTTCTGGCTTTCTTCCGCCGTCTTTATGCCCTCTGGCGCTTGCACCCTTGAAGCACGCATTAATGTTTATGGTCCAAATGAGCTCCAAATATGAATATCAGGATATTTTGATGATGCATGGATAGATCTAATAGGGAATTTGTAGGTTTGACTAACATTTTCCTTAAGCCATGTATAAATGCACTTACGACACTTCGTGTTTACAAGAGTCAAGAAGCCTTTCGTAGGTCTATCGAAGAGGCCCGTTGAGGGAGTTGTCCTTCTTTTTTCCAGATGATGATGATTTCTAAGGAGCTTTCTGCCCGAATCAGGGGCCACCAATCCATTGATGCCAATCGTCGACAGACTCATTTGATCAAAGGAAGAACACTGCAAGCACATCAAGCAAAAGACAATTTTCAGCCAGTTTCAGCTACAGTGAAAGGGGAAATCAACTAAATGACAAAATTTCTATAGTAACTGGCACTAAATGACAAAATAGGTAAAAAACAAGAAATTTATTTTTAATTGTTGATTATTGTGGGGTAGGTGAAGCCCTAACTTGTAATGAATCTGAGCCACTCAATACAAATTGATCCTAGCCATTCATTTGGGCTTTGGAAAACTATAAATAGGGGCTTGCCCCTCATTTGTAAGGGTTGGAGAATTGATGTAAAGACATTCTGCAGCAATAGAAAGCAGCATTGCATGATTTATGGGTGTTCCTTTTGAGTTTGCTCTTTATGTATGCATGGTTCACCTTCCATGTTAGTTTTAATGTTAGTTTCTTGAATGGAAGTGATAGTGGAAATTGCTGTTTTGGTATTTGATGAGCTTTCAGCCCATACTTTTAGCACTTGTTGATGACAAGCTGCTGTGCAAAGTTAGCCTAGGCTTCTTTATTCCAATGCTGCAACTTAGTTCAATTGTATGTTCTTGATGTGCATGTGCAATTTGAAAATTTGTAGTCCTTAGAAGATTGCATTGGTTTTGTGTAGCTGTAGGATTCTCTTGGTCAAGCAAAACTCAGTTTAGGAAACCTGTCTACTTTAGCAGCCACCATTGTTACTGTTCATTCGTAGCTTAGGATTAGAATAGCTTTCTTAACCCTTCTCCTTTTCCTGTTTCTTTTAATCTATGGTTAAATTAGGATCCAAAGCATCACCATGAAGCTAAATCAGATGAACTTGATGAGTTTCAACTTGCTGTTTTGAGTGGACAGCTACTGTTCATTCACTTTTAGCACTTTGAAACTGCATTTGTAAACCCAACTTCCATGCTTTGTAACTCATCTGTAAGACCACCTTGTGATTCCAGCAAATCACATAAAACAACTGAGATATTCCAAGCACTATCAAGACCTGACATTAGAGACCTTGGGATAGTGTTCTGCAATTCGATTGTGGGAGATTGTTTTTCAAGAGAGGTAGTGCACCTACATACTGCCTATGTTGAAAAGTGCATAAAAAACACATCAACAATCACTATTGCAGAAAGAACATGGAGAAACCAAATGGCGATGCCAAAGGAAATGCCCTGCCATCTCTTATTGCCAATACAATGAGGAGGAGGGCCTTTGAATCTGCGATGGGCGATGACAAGCCATTTCCATCGCTGATTGCCAATGCAAAGAGGAGAATGGTAATGAAAATAGCCATAGGAGATGGAGTTTTGTGTGAAAATTGTGTTGTCGTGCTGCTTTTCAACCAATCACAAGCAAGAATTAAACTTTCTTTTATTCTAGAACATTTGAAATGTATTTTATAATTTCTCTAAATGCATTTTTCATATTTACATAATGTTTAAAATATTCAAAAACATATGAAACATAAGTATTTGTAACTTTAGAAAAAATGCAAATTTTAATTACGCATGCGGCCCATTTGAAGAAATTTATTGCAGACAAATGGTGACACTTAGAGCTAATAATTTTTGCATGCAACCATAATCAATTATTTAGAGAAAACCCATTTCCTCAAAATTTTCCCAGCCATTGAGAATTAGGTACCTCCTTTGTAAACTGGCCCCTGGGACGTGTTCGCTGCAACAAGAATACATTAAAATAATGTATCAAATGAGCTCCATTTTTGATAAAAATGGACATGTATATGTTTTAGACCAAAATAAGAAATGGGTTGTCCTTATATTTTCAAAATCTAAAACTTTAAGAACACCCATTTTGGCCATGTTGTAGTTAAAAAATGATTAAATAACCCATTTGAACTTATCCTGAAGATGCGAAATTAAACATACATGTAGAAATTTGACCCCATAATGTAGGGCAACAAAAATATCAGCAAAAGGGTTCCTAAGGTGAAAGATATTGATCGACAAAGTGCACTTCTCATACTTTTCTAAAACTGCTGATTCTAAAACTTTGAAAAAGTTCATTTGGAATGGGCTTTCAAAAAATGTCAAATGAGGTGTTGGAGTACTAAAAACTGGAAAATTGGTAGATAATAGCAGATAAAATTGTAGGGAACAACCACTTTTGCATGTAGGTTAAAAGGTTGTAAAATAAAAATTCAAATGTGAGGCCACTTTCTGTAGATTTACATAGTTCAATTTGCAAATCTGAACTTTTTGCATACGGATTCAAGCTGAAAAACTTAGCAAATGGATTGATGGGGCTATTCCAACTGACATGGGGATTCATAAATATGTAAAGAATCATGGAAAAATTTTATTTGGGCTTAATACTCAGTAGACACAAAGATACAATATCACAACGATGGCCGACTTAGAAAGGTGCAACATGTGTAAACAACAAACCAAAATTTGGACCTTAAAATCAACACTTCAAATAGTCACCAAAACTTATCCAAGGAGGCTGTAAATGGCCACACACCATCTCTGATAGGTGTTCAACATTTCCCCAAAGTGATTTCTCATGATAATCAAGGGGTACAAAGTTATTGGCTCTCAAACTGGGCCACTTAGGCTTATTCTGTAGGGTACTTTTGAGTGCAATAGGAAAATTTTTACATGGGCCCTCAAAATCTAGCCAAATTTTGGAGGTCCCAAAAAATACCACTTTTATGCCTTCACCTTTGCATCCACTAAATGTTGACACCCAAAACAATTCCCCCTGCAAGAAAAGGTCATTAATATTCTTGAGGATTTTGCACATTTAGAAGAAGATTTTTCAGTAGAAAACATATCCTCCACTACAATACTTTCCATTGAAAATCTTCATCATTTGATTGAAAATGATGATGGCTTGCAAGTGATGAAGATAATTTTTGAGATTTACTATAAACATGCCTCTTCTAATACTCAATCCACAAACATTCTTGTAATCCAAGGAGGACCTCAAGTTCCTCCCCCTTCAACCATAACATCTATATCAACTTATACCAATCCGTAAGTCCACACAACTATGCAACATGTTAATTATGTGCCTACTTCTTTACCGATTCTAGCTACCATTCCTACTTCTCTTTTGGCATCGCAAGTCCCCTCCACAACCTTCAAAACTCATAGTATTCCTTTAACTTCACCTAACATCACTTACACTCCATCACCTTTTTATCTTCCACCTCAACCCACTTACCCCAATCCTATTCTTACACAACTCCTTAATATTGTTTCATCTATGCAACATCAACTTTCCAGCATTAGCCAAGGTTATTCCACTCCAACCACATATCATGTTCGTAGTAGCCCCTTATCTTTATAAATCTTACGTACCCCGATGCCACAAGGGATAGAAATGCCTCGATTTGAGAAATATAGAGGTAAAGGAGACCCTATCAACCATGTTAACACTTATATAGCTTTGTGAAGTGACTTTTTCCTTGATGATAAATTACTTGCCAAACTGTTTCCAATGACCTTGAAAGATACTGCATTAGAATGGTTTTCCAACTTGCCCAATCATTTCATTTGTTCATTCAATGAATTGGTGGATTCTTTCATTAGTCACTTTCAATTTAACATGACACCTAAAAAGACAATGGCTGACCTCATGCGATGTAGACAAAACACAAATAAAAAAGTAACAGATTTTATCTCACGATACCAATCCTTATATGTTCAAATTGATGTCAAGATTCCTGATGCACATCTGCAAAAGATGTTTATTAGAAAGTTGTACACACACTTTCAAGATAAGCTAACAATGATGGCATTCCCTTCGTTTCTGCATTTATACACAACCTTGTGTGAATACAATAACTTAGTTTGAAGTCATGATTCAAAATACACTTCTAACCAAGATGAAAGACTTGAACACAACAATTAAAACCAAACTAACACACAAAACTTTCACAAACAAAATCGAGGCTTTTTACAGTTCAATCTGCCTCCTCCTTCACAACTGCAACCAACCCAGCAAGTTCAAACTCAAGTGGGATTTGTTAAATCAACAGTGCCTTATAACTATGGGGACCCAAAGAGACAGTTTACTCCCTTACCCGATACCCTCCATAACACAATGAACCAATTAATTCAACAACGCATGCTCACTTTGCCACCTGTTCGACCACTTGATCCAAACTAGCCCTTACCACCCACTTTCAAACCTAATGCTTATTGTCATTTTCATCGCCAGAATGAACATGATACTAAACACTGCAAGCATCTAAAACATTTAGTTCAAGATCTCATTGATTCAAGCCACTTGTCCATCGTGGGTGTTAATGATCAAGGAAATAAGTCTGTTGCACCCCCTAACCAGAACTTACAAATTTTCACCAATCCTATGCCTAAACACACTACTTCATTTGTCAAGGCTTGTGAACCTTCAAAAACTGATGTAATGACTATTGATACACATAATGAACAACATGATACATCTCCACTTGTTACTAAAGATGGTCCTATGGATCAACTTGTGGCTACAATAGACGTTACCCCTCATAAGGGCCAAACCACTAAATCTTTTGATATCAATTTTTATACTAAAGACATACTACAAAAGCTTCCTAATGGTCCTCTTTACATAGCTGGCAGAATCTACGATAATCCCACTAATGGGCTATTAATAGACCCCTCTTGTGGCGAGAATGTGATCTCGGAGGAGTTTCTAGTATTATGTGAGCTATATAAAGATGATTATTATAAACTAACTACATGGATTAAGACACATACTAGTTTTGCATGCCCTACGATCAGATTGATCGTACTCCCCTTACAAGTTGGACCTAAAAAATTTCATGTAACATTTTCAATTATTCCACAATCTGACCAATTTTGTTTGTGGCTAGGCCACCCTTGGCTTCACTCAATGAAAGCGGTCCCCTCGGTTGTTCACAACTATTTGAAGTTCCGGATGGCAATGAGATGTTTACCATACATCATAGTGGCTTTAATCCCTTATCTTCTAAGGTAACTTTTCATCACAATCCTTTTGATCTGAACCCATGGAACCCATCACCACTCGAAAGGACTTTATTTTCATAGCTTACCAAAAGTTAAAGCCAAAATGATAGCTGAATTGTCTCTTCATAACACATCCTTTTCCACTTCCACACCTATCATACATGAAACAAGGGTTCAACCTAAGTCCAACATGGAGCAAACCATACAACCTCCTGAACAACCACCCCTAGATATTTCCCAGCCATCATTTAAATGACTAAGGAAAAATTAAACAACTCCTATCATGCCTCCTTGTATTAAACAAGTGTATAAAGTAAAAGAGAAAGTGGTTGATCCATCCTCTTCTATTTGTTTTGTTCTTCCCTCTTCAGAATTAGAACCTATGATGCCTCAATCCACTCTTATGCCTCAAAAACTCAAAAAAAAATTAAATGAAACCACTGTGCTAGGGAATGTCGGCATCATCTCGTCTCCTTACTCATAATCTCACATGGAAGAAAATAAAGAAAATCAACCTTTACCTTTGAAAAAAGAAATAGATGACCACTGTCCTTCTCCTAACCTACCACACAACAATCCAGTACAACAACCCCAACAAAATGAACCAATCCAACAACCTCAACTTTTGATACATCCATCCTTAGAAATCACCCTTCGTCCTCCCGTTGTCATTAATCTTGATGATGATGATGATGATGATGATGATGATGATGCGACAATAGAAAAAATAGATGAAGAAGTGCGTAATGATTTAAACTCTTTATTTTCATATACAATGAGCTTAAATTATAAATCCTCTCCACCAAGAGAAGAACCTGGTATGACTCTTGGTTCAATGCTTGCAATTCTTCCTTTGGACAATCAATTGCCATCGCATTATACTGAACATGATTGGGAGGTGGATGAATTGCTAGATGGTTGACTTGCATTCACCTAACTAGCCTTTTTGTTGTTCTCTTTTCTTTTTTCTTCCTTTTCATGTGTATATCATGTTCGCCCATATCGTACATTTGATGTTCCCTCTATTTGTACACTTCTTCTATTCGTACCTCTATTCTTCTATATGTCTTGCATTGTCTTTTTCGCTTTTGGTTTTTGTTCTCCTTTGTGGGATGATGCAAAGCATAGAGATGTCCTATGTCTCTTCCATGTTGACCCAAAAGGTCCTTGTCTTTTCCACTTTTGTTTGTGTTCTCCTTTTGGAGATGACACAAAGCAGAGATGTCATATCTCTTCCATGTTGACCAAATTAGTCCTTTTTCTTTTTACTTTGTCTTTTTTTGAGTTTTTCCTTTTTGGGATGACACAAGGTATTGAGACCGAGATGTCTCTTTCATATTGACCCAAAATATTTTTCCTTTTCTTTCACCTTTTTGTTTTCATTTCACTTGTGTTTTCCTTTTGGGGATGATGCAAGGTGTTGAGACCACAATGTCTCTTCCATGTTGACCCAAAATGGACTTTCTTTTTCTTTTTTTTTTCGCTCTCTTTGTGTCATTCTTATAGTTCTGGGGAATGTGATTTGGGGAATGACGACAGTTTTGGTCTCTTTCATAAAAATATTGCAGCAACAAACATACTTACCCCAAATCCATAGATCCGTATTTTGTTTGGTGTGCTTTCTTTTCTAGGGGAAACTCCCTTTTCTTTATTTTTCTTTGACATGACCCAACCTCACTTCAAAAAATATGACTTGGCATAGGGCTTTCCAAGTTGGATCTAATGTCTTTTCTTATTTTTTATTTTTCTTTCCTTCTCTACTTTAAAGTACTTACTCATAGAACATTGTGTAGCAATTCCTTTAAAGTGGGGGGCATACATTACAATTATTTCATTTGAATTCTTGGTTCCTAGCATAGCCTTTTCATTTATATGATGAGTATGTCACTTTTTTGATGACATTGGGTGTCATGTACTTCATAATTGTGATCTATCTCAGCATATTACATTCCTCTCGGTGGCTTCATGCAACACACTGCATCTCCTAAGTTGTGAATATACTATTCTTTGATTGGTCCTCTATTGGAGACATTAGACACAATGTCCTCTAAGTGACTGACCTTGCATGAACTGAACAAGACTCCTTTAAACATTTTACACTTAACATCTTTACATTTTTATGTTTTACATTTTTGCATTTTACATTTTTTCATTTTTTTCACCTTGCATAACACAATTTGCATGCCTATGGTACCCTTCTTTTTGTTCATGAAATTTTTATTTGTGGCACCTTATTAAATTTATCAACAGGTATAACTTGAATATGGTTGAGAAAGAAGCCCAACTAGTGGCATGAATTTTCCCCAGAGCCACTTTTGTGTTTGTGAGTGCATACCAACTAGCGTATGTATCTTACCTTCTCAATTTTCTTACCCCATGGATAGTCAGAAGTTTTGTGGCCCTAGAGTGAGTACATTTGGGCTTTCTCACCCTATAGATAACCAAAAGTTTCATGGCCCCAAAGTGAGTACATTTGGGCCTTCTCACCTGGAAGACCATCTTGAGTTTTTTCGCCCTGGAGTGAGTATAAATTCTCAATTAGAGAAGATCTAATCCACAACTAGTTGGATTGATGATCAAAGCTTCATTTGATTCATTTCAACACTTGTGTGTTCCTTTGTTCTTATTCTTAGTTTTCCATATGATCTTCATCTTGGGGGCTTGATCATCCTTCTTGATCATTTTCATTCCAACTTGCTAACATAAATGCATTTGAACCTTCCTCTTGATGTTCATGGCTACTTTAGTATGAGTTTGAAGCAGGTTCATCCTATCCCTAAAGTGGGGGCTAAATGTGCCATAGAAAAATGGGCCCTTGTCATTTCCATGGCCTTTTAGGTCTTGTTTCATGGTGTTTGATATATTTTTCTTTGATTTTATGTTGTTACATGGTTTGAACATGCATATTAAGGTACTAAAATTCAAATAATGATGTCTTGTGAAGGTTTTGTGAAGTGTTGTAAGACATTTCTACATTCTTCTAGACTCTATTTATTACAACTCACCTAAAAATCACCTTTTTATTCATTATTGAGTCCTATTTTTAAGTGTTGTAAAGTATTGTAAAAATATTACACACTTTTCTAGGCACATCTTCACTATTTATCCCTTTCTCATGCTTTATTTGGTCCCTTTATGCCCTCATATGTCTTAATTAAGTTTATTTTTGAATGTTAACCTGAAAAACAACATTAAATACAACATTTTTTCTGACACATATTTTCAGGTCCTAGGTGGGACCCATTGCCATGGGTGGCAAATGAGTCTCCCTTGGCTTCAAATTCATTTTTTTTAAAAGTTCCTTTCAGGTTTTTATTCAAAAACACTTGATGTTGGCCTGTGATGAGGTATGAAAGGTTAACTAAGGAACAAGTGTGTATAAATATGTGATTTTTGCCTCATTTTACACCTCCTACAATTCTCCAACATTCATAGATCATATTTAAGCATTCAAGAATTCTAGAACATCAATTCAAGCACTATTCAAGGACTTTAGAGCATCCATTGACATTACTTTAGATTTGCATTATCAAGAGTTTGGTAAGTTGATAGCTATTGCATGTTATTAGTTTATCATTCTCTTTCCTTTCATTTTTTCATTAAGGGTTTGATTACCAAAAGTGGGGTTTGATCAAGGAAAACCCCTATTGCATGTGTGTTTGCAAACCTAGGTAAGCAGATTTAACAAGCTTTCTAGTGTTGAAGATTGGTTTACTAGTCAACTAGGATCCTAATGTCAACTCAAGTCTATTTCATGCTTGGAGAAGGTTTCTTGTCTATTTCCTATAGAATTGACTTCGACAACCCAACATTCAGTGATTTCCAGATCTGGTGTTGCAGAGTTGTCTCTTGATTTTTCAAAATTTTGGGGGAGGATTGATTCACCACCAATGGTGAATGAGTCCCACCTTAGGACTAAAATTCTGAATTTTATTAGATTCTGGATCCTGATAAACAAAAACTTGTTTCCAACACTTTTTCACAAGGAGGACTAATTCACCACCTTGGGTGAATGAGTCCCACTGTGAAAAATTAGTAATTTCAACCAACATCCAAAAAATTCCAAATTCATCATATATTGCCCAGGTGTACTCAGATTCATCCTATTTTTTTATGTTCTACATATTTTCTTCATTTACTTCATTGTTTGCATATCATAGTGTTTTTTCAAATATAGCTTAAATCTCACTTTTGCATTCAAATTTAATTATTTAGATCATTCAATTGCATTTAGTTTACTTCATTTAGATTAGACAACATTGCACATAACATAATTTGAATGAAATAGTTTGCATTTTTGGCCCTACCTCTCTCCTTTTAGGTGAAAAACCCTAGAAGAGTTAGAGAAGTCCTAGAGAGCCAAAAATCAATGGTTCAAGAAGAAGAAGAAAATTACACATCAAAATTTGATGAACTTTATCATGAACAACCACCTGATCCAAAAGTGATGAAAAACAATTATGGAAAAGGTTATGAGCTTATGAAACAACTTGGATATAGTGGAAAATGATGTGGTGCTAGAGAACAAGGTATCTGTGTGCCCATCGATCCTAAGATGAAAGAGACAACTCATGGTCTTGGTTATTGTCCTTTAATAGAAATCACCAAGCCTGCATTTAACATCCATATTATCACACAAGATTCCTCTAAGCCAACTTTAACAGTAATGCATCCTGAACTGATAGACACTAGTGGTTTTGAAACTTATCCTTTGCAAGAAATGAAACAAACAAAGGAATCTTCACTTAATGTAAATTTCATCTTGAACAAAACAATAACGGTTTGAGTTCATTAGATTTTCACCCTCTTGCAAAGGAGAGAACAAAATATTGAAATCTAAAGAGTCTTGCATATATATGGCATCTTGGACATCTAAGCAAGAGATATATTTGTCAAAAACTATAGAAACACATTCTACCATTGATCAAGAGGGTATCTTGTCAAGACTCCTCCAAGATCACTTGATAACCCTTCCACCAAGAACTCAAAAGAAATTCTATTACAAGACTTCATTTTGTGCATACCATAGAGTTCATGGTCATTCCACTAATGAATGTAATGCTTTGAGTAGTAAAATCCAAAATCTTAAGGAGTTTGGTGCTCTCCCTTATTAGGGGGTATCTAATTCATCTAATTGATACTAATTTTCCCTCTATCATGCATCATTTTAGCTCACCCTTGTCCTGCACTAAATGGAGGCAAGGGGTTGGGTAGCCTTATCCTCATGTGTCACCTATCGTTACCTCTTTTGGCTAGTCATTAATCTTTCATGAACATATAAAAGAAAGCTTGGGATGTGGATGACATGCCTTAAGTTGGATTGCATGTGGCATACTACCCTTTTAAATACATAGCTTATAAGAAACACATGACTTAGCATAGGGATTTCTAAGTAAGCTATGATGTTTTCTTCTTCTACTTTAAAGAACTTACTCATAGTAATGGTCGTAGCAACCACTTTAAAGTGGGGGAATACATCAACACTCATATTTCATTGTGCAATTTCTTTCTTCTTGTGATGCATCCTTTTTCTTGGTGGTGTCATTGGGATTGAATCCCTTAAAGAGCATGATACTTATTCAACACATCCTCTCTTAGAAACATTAAGCACAATGTTCCCTAAGATGAGACCTTGCATGAACTAAGAAAAATACCTTTGAACATTCTTTACACTATCTTGCATTTACAATGCCTATGAGTGTCAAGCATACAAGTTTTGCTTACCTCATAGAACTCGAAGATCATTTTTGCATGGTGTCTTATTAAATTTATTAGGAAGTATAACTTTGGAATTTGGTTGAGCCAGAATCCCATTTCGAGGCATGACTTTCCCCATAGCCACTCGGGTGTGTGAGCACATATCAGTCGTATGTGTCTCACCTTTTAGGACTTCTCACTTGACGAACAACCAAGAGTCCTATTTCCTCAAAGTGAGTGCATTTTTAGAGAAACATCCTAGATCTGATCCACATCGTGTTGGAAAAACAATTGAAGCTTGATCCACCTTTTTATTTTTTCTCATTTTCTTCCTTCTAGTTATTTCCATTGCATGATCACATATCTTATTCTGTTGCCAATAATTCACCTTGTGTGTGTCCTTTCACACTTATGTTGGTTTGACTTAGGATCTTGGATCTTGGGGACTTGCACAACCTCCTCTGATCTTTGTCATCCCTGACTATCCACATTGGTATGATTGGAACCATCTTGAATGACTACTTTAGTGTGAGTTTGAAGCAAGTTCGTCCTCTCACTAAAGTGGGAGCTAACTGTGGACACAAAAAAAGTATCTCCTTTTCCTTGCTTTAGTTGGGATTAATCAATGACAAATTTAACTTAATGAGGCCTTGATTTAGTGTTGTGAGGTGTTTTACACATTGACATTAGGTATTGGACACTTGAAAATGCATCTAACCATGTCTTGTAAAGGTGTTGTAAAGTTTTGTAAAAGAATTTTATGCTTCTCTAGACTTAATGGACCTATCTTTCCCTAATTCAATGTTATAAAATGTATATAACTACATCTTCACATTAAACTAGAAGGCTTGAAAATTAAAACTAATTCTAATATAGTGTTATAATGTGTCCTACACATTCATATTGGATGTTGCACCTTTCTAGGCTATGTGGACCTCATCTTAATGATGTAAAGTGTATTTGATCACAATTTCACATTGAAATTTTTGTCCTAGCCATAATTAATCTTTAAATCATCATTAATAGGACCCTATCACCCCATATTGTGCATCCCAAGGCTTAATTTGATCAAGGACCCAATAAAATCAACATAAATACCTAATTTCTTTGCTCCCCAAAAATATAGCTGGCAAAAGAGCCCCTACGGGACCAAGTCACTCATATGGGTGAATTATTCCCATCCAAGTGGGACTAAGTCAGCCAACTTGGCAACTTAGTCCCATTTGGGCTATTTTTGAGGTTTGATATGGAAAAATTGTATTTAAGTTTATTTTTCCTTCATGTCAGACTTGGGGATCAAATTAACAAGAAAATTAGGTGGATTCCCTACAAACACAAGCTTCTAAAACCTAATTCATAACTCATTCATCTTACTCATCATTCATCTTTCATTTCAAGTCAAGCAAGCTAGGGTTTTGTTATTCAGAATCATTAAGATGGCTTTCTAAGGAATTCAAGGGAAAATTCTTTATTTATTGTTGTAGAAATTTTAGATTTATCATGGAAAGTATCTATCTCCATTGTTTCATGCTTCATTACATTATTTCTTCATTTTGGTTTAATTACATAAAAAGGGTTTTGACTAAGGAAAACCCCTAATTCCCTAACATTCAACATTTCTCTCTCTTTCATTGTGTGTTTGCAGATTTAGGTACCTTGGATGGATTGGACATGATTGAATATTAGGTTTAACACTTGTAAGAGTCATTTCCCTATTGGAAAGGTCAAAATCTACAAAAAAAGTCCCTTATAGCCCCAAAAATCAGAGTTTCAGAACCAAACACCTAGAGGAATAGAAAGGGCAGACCAAGAGATTTTGTTTCCACTTTCAAATTTTAAAAAAAGCCAAAGTGGAATAAGTCACCAATATTGGAGACTTAGTCCCACTGCACATGTGTTTCAATTTTTTCTATAGATCTAGATTCTCATTTGATTGAAACGGGCTATGGTGCAATTTTCTAGATCTGGGACTAGGTCATCTAGAATGGTGAAAGTGTCCCAATAGGCCAAAATTTTAGGATCAACAACATTTCTTGTCTGCATTCCAGTCTACAACACATTTCTAGGTGCATAATTTCTAGTTTTCTTCCCTTTTCTATTTTACTTGTATTTCCATTCATCTTCTTAGGTTTTTTTTGATACATCACTATGTTTTCAAACAACTTGCATTTCTTAGGTTTTACATCAATAATTTTTTTCTTCATTAGTTTATTACATTTCATTTAGGTATATTTCATTCATATTTACATTGATTTTGAGTGGGGACATTGCCCATTTTCTCCCATCTCTCCCTTTTTAGGTGAAAAAACTTACAAGTCTTAGAGAACATTAGGGTGCCAAAATATTTCTCCACAAGATGTAATGAAATATTCCAAAAATAAAAAAAATTACAATGTTGAATATGTCGGGTTCACGAAAAATGATTAGGGAGAAAATAGGGTAGACCTAAATGCATGAACAAGAGGATCTACCACTTATTTTTCTATGAACCTTATCACCTAAAATTATGCAAAATAAGATGCCAATAACAATTAGAAATACAACTTAACTATTATAGCAACAATGGGGGATGTTTTTAGAGCATAAAAAGTTGTGTACCTAGTTAGAAACATAATATTTTTGAGCTATGGAGGACTCATTCGCCTTTAGTGGCAAATGGGTCCTTTTAGGGTTTTGGAAAACTAATTTCAGGATCCTATTCCTTGATGTATTTACTCTCAAAATCACTATTATCAAGTTTTGGAAGTTTTCTTGCAATTTTGTATAGCTCTTTCCATGACATTGCTCTTTGAATAACAACTTTTGAAACTTTGCAACTTTGACAATCTTGCTGAATTTGATGTTCAACCTGTAACTCTACAATCACACACTCCAGGGAAAAAAAACTTGTCGATTTGTTAGTGAATGGGGGTTTTCCTCATTCAAACCCTTTGAAGGAAATTAAACCAAAAGGTAAAATGAATTAAATGAAGCATGAATATGAAATGTAATTGATGTCACCTTGGATGTTGTCTTGGAATACAAATATGCAAACTATCTAATTGATGCCACCTTGGATGTTTTTTTCAAGTACAAATCTGCAAAATATCATGTAGTGGATATGAAGAATGTAGATCTAGGATCCTTGATAATTATTTGAACAATAGTTTTAGGTAGATCTTCAATGCTACATCCACCTCTTTAGTTCAACAACATGAATGCATGCATCAAACCCTTGAAATGATGATATGGTCTTTAATTGCTGCAATGAACTTTTGAAATCTTCCTTGAAATTCCTTGAAAATTCCTTTGAAATGCTCTAATTCTTGATCACTAGAATTATGGAATTCTTCATAAACTTTCTAGATCTTGTTAGGAGAAACAATGTGAATTAACCTCTTATTTATACTAAATTAGGAGATTGACCCCAAAATTCAAATAATTAAGACCAACACTTGATTTGGAAAGAAATATAATTAAATTCCCACCAAAATGAAATTAAAAAAGTGTGGTCTCATTAAGGAAGGACCTATTTTCCACCTTGGGTGAATGGGTCCTGGCTAAGTTTTGAGGACCAAGCTTTGAGGGGCTAAAAGAAGGCTAAAAACCCACAAATCAACTGAGAAAGGGGGGTCCTCTTAACAAAGGACCCATTCACCATCAAAGGAAAATGGGTCCTAGCTCAACTTACCAGGGCCAAACTTTTCCTGATGAAATAATTTGTTAATTAAATTATGATTGTTGAGATAAATCTTTAGGAGGTGCCAAAATTAAGACCTAAATTTGAATTAAAATAGGGTTAATAACTCCAATTAACCATAACTAATTAATACCATCTATATACATGTGAAATTTATTTATAACACTTTAAAACACTTAAAAAACATACACATTTTACTCAGAAAGGGCTCATTAGGCTTAATTAAGCAAATACATCCTAGAAAAGTGTGAAAGTGTGTTACAACACTTTACAACACCCTTGTGAGGGATTAATTAAGGCATTCTTTAGTCAAATAAAGGTACTATAATAGTGTGAATGTGTACAACGCATCACAAAACCGCTCCAAGAAATCATTAATTCAATTTTAATGTCAATTATCCAAACAAGCAAGAAAAGGATACTTTTTCCGTTACTACAAGTACTAATTTTTTCAGCGAGTGAAAATGATGATTGTGACTCCCAATCCCTTTTGTCTATATGAGACACAAGAAATTAATGAAATAAAAGCATAATAAAGAGAACACCAAGCCGTGTCAAATAAAATAACATGCTCCTAAACTTGTCACCTCTCATAAATGTGGGAAAAATTAAATCAGAAGTCCCTAGCGAATAAAAATTTGAACCAAGAATGAACACTAATAAATATGTAGATTTTTGTAGCCATCAAAATATATCCTAGCACACCTTTTCAACTTTCATCTACATGTGGAAATTCACACACGAGTGACTGAAGGAGAGATATGAAGAGGCTAGCCAGATCCACAGTACAAGTTGAATGCCATAGAGAAAAATGAAGTCCACATATGACAACATATGTAGAGTGATCAATCAAAGAGAAAGAAGTATCCAATTTCATTATTGAACCATCAAAATTCATCAGATCTCTATTGCAATCATCCACTAGTGAGGAAGCACTTACGGGCTCAATAAAGAAGACCAAAGAAGAAAATCAAAAGTACTTCAATTTACAATACACATGCCAAAAAACATCTCTTAAACCATAGGTAGGAGGGTTCATGACAGAAAATGAATATCTACCTATGAAAATTTAGTATCTAGTAGAGAATAATTAATCACCCTATTAACTAGATCATCTTCCAATTCATTAAATTTTTTGTAACAATGCATTACTTCAAAGGAAATAAAATTATGAAGAAGTGATAAAATAGAGCTATAACCATCTTTAACATTGCAATTTCCTGACATTGGTTTTAACTAGATTTTTTCATCTTCCTTATTAGAATATAAAATGTGTATTTTATTTAACTCATCATTAAGAAAATATTTCAATTGAGAAGAAAAAGGGAAAAAATCAATATATTTCCATTTCACAATGAAATTAGCGTTTTGAGAATCCATCTCCAGATTATATTTTATCTTATTCACCCTTAAAAATTTAGGATAATCTCAATGTGCTTCCAATTAACAAAATTATAGAGAGGTTAATACTCTTTGCAAGCATCTTCCCAAAGCTTAGCCTTTTCCCCATTATTTATATCCAAAGAAAGTTATGGAAGAATTATCAATCTGCAAGAAGAAATGAATTTCCAAATTTTGGAACCAAAAGGAAGAAATTTTTGGGTGAAAATAATTTTTCTTTCTAAGGAATCGAGATACTTATATCTCATAATTTGACACCACTTTACTTCCAGATTGGCATATACCTTCCAAATTAATTTAGCCCCAAGATCTTTATTTTGAAGAAACAAGTCCCTCAAACTAGCACCCTCCATCTCTTGGGTGTGCATTCTCCCCAGCCACCAATCAAAATTTTATTTTTTCCTTTACATTATCTATAGATAAAAATTCCCTTAGCACCTTCTAAAGATCTACCCCTTTCCATTTTGGAAATTTCAACACAGACATGAGATAAATAGGCAATAAATGCAAAACAACCTTTATCATAATTAACTTACCAATAAATGTAATCCACTTAGATCTCCACAATTTTTTCTTTTTTTAGGTACAAGTAATGATTTTGTCCCAAATTTACGTTTATCTTTTACTATAAAATAATGGTATACCAAAATACTCAAAAGGCAATAATTCAAACTAAAACCAAAAATATTCGGTAACTAATCTTTAAATAATGGAACAATATTCAAAAATAGCATTTTTAACTTCTCTTTATTTAAAGCTTTCCCCAAATACAAATATTAAAATGTAATTACCTTATTCATAACCTTATATTTTTCAAGAATTTCATGCCCAAACAAATGAGTGTTGAAAGTGTAGTGTAGGAAAATGTATCCCTTTACATTTTCACACTTGTGTGGGCCCCCTACTAAAATTGGGATTCTTTATGCCTTATTTGGTCCTATTTTACATCCACAAGCCTTATTTAATGCATCTTTCCAAGGATAATCTCGACATATATCTAATGACCAATCATAATTTAATGTTTTTGAGTTGTGTGTCTCATATTTAGTGATCTAGGACTCATATGCCACCTTGGGTGTACGGTTCCTGCCTAATTTTTAGGGAATGGACCTGAATTTGGCATGGAACTTAAAATTTCTTGAAATTTGTGTCTCAAGCCTAGGCTACGAGGACTCATATGCCCCAAACTATTGTATGAGTCTCACCTTAGCTTGGACCTATTTTGAATTCATTTCTTGGTGGGAATTTATTCTCCTAGATCTGATGTCATCTTGTAATGTTTTTATTTCAATAAATTTGGCATAAACAAGTATAAATAAAAGCTTATTTCATATATTTTCACCCAAGAATTTAGGATATCAAGCTATAAATTCAAGTATTCAAGCATTATAGAAAATTTATGATAGAAAGAGCATTCAGGAGAATTTAAGAGCTGATTATCAAGCATTTTTGGAGCATCAATTCAAGAATGAAACATCTTATAAAATCCTTCATGCATCATGTGTGTTTTTGAGGTAACATTTGTGATCCAGGGTTTTTATGATTTAAGCAAGCATTCAAGTCAAGATCCATAGCATTCAATCAAGAATCAAGATCTACATCCATTGGAGCCATTTCACATAAGTTTGTAACCTTTGTTATAAGGGTTTTTTGAGTTGCAACATAACATATTGTTCATTCATCATTCCTTCATTCTATTTCATTTTATTTCAAGGTTTGATTACCAAAATAGAGTTTGACCAAGGAAAACCCTTATCCACTAGCAAAACAACTTTTCTTCTCTCTCTCTAGATGTGTGATTATAGATCTAGGTGTTTTGAGCTTGAAGATCCTTTGAAGACTAAGTTGAAATATTGAATAAAGTTGTCAAAGTTGTCAAGAAGTTGTCATCTTCATGGAAAGTCACCTATAGGCCATAATTTAGAGTTTTAGACTCAGAGAGCAAAAAGGAGAGAGCTATAGAAGATCATTAGAGGTTATTAGAGTTTTTGATTAACCCTAATACTAAGACTAAATCACCACATATGGAATATGAGTTCCAATATACTTTTAGAAATTTCTTATAGATCCTAGTTTACCACTTGTAGATTCTAGATTGAGCCCAAAACCCTAAACTATGACTAATTCACCTAGTCTAGCATATGAGTCCCAATGTGCATTAAAATTTAGGATTTTGAGATTACAGAAATTACTCCAAGGATCTACTATTTTCTAGGTGCACCTCTATTCATTCTTAGTTAATTACTTTGATTTTAAGATTTATTTCCTCGATTGCATAGTTCTAAGGTTTTGCATGTTACTTTCACTTGTCTTTCTAAGAATTTCCTTAGTGGTAAATGCCCCTTTTTTATTCAATCACACCCAAGGAGACCTTGTAGCAACCCATTCTCTCAATTCAATCATTAGGTTGTTGCTCCTAGGGTTTCCTTTAATGAACTAGAATGAAATAGGAGATAGGTGGGATCCATCCATTCCCCCAACATATCCCCCTATTTCCTTTGTGTTCATTTTGGTGAACCTAGTGTTTGGAAACCTTATTTTTATTTTGAGTGCATCATAATCTTAGATATAGCTTACATTAACTTTTCATTAGGTCTTACATTAGTTAATTTTCATTTAGGGCTTCTAAACTTTCCATTAGTGAAAACACATATAGGTTTCATTTTTGCATCTTGCATCATTAAATTTCATTTGAAATCTATAATTCGACATAGCCAAGACATCATACAAACCATAAAAATTAACATTCCCTTAGAATCTTTTGAAATTATTGTCAAAACCCTAATCTATGACTCATATGCCCCTCTCGATAATTTAGACCTAGTATAGGTCATTTTACCTAATTTCTAAGAATTTTGTGTTGTGTGTTTTTCAACATTTTAACCTTTCAAAAACCCTAATTGGGACTCATACACCCTTCTGGGAGATTTAGTGTTGTGTTAGACCTAAAATTGCATTTTATAGCATTCAAAACCTTGTTTTTGTGCTTTTGTTTGTTGTTGTTAGATTTCAGTTTCAGTTTACTAAGTTTCAATTTTATTCATTTCATTACATCTAACTTTATTTGGTCTCATTTAAAGTGCATTTGTAAACATAAGAATCATAACTAAAGAATATTATTTATCTTGTGTTCTTGGCATTTATCTTGTATTCATTGATTTTCCCTTGCATGAGATTTGCAACTTGATGTCCTATTTCTAATACTATAGTGAGATGTAGTTTGAGACTCATGTCATTCTGTGATAGCACACTTTTCATGAATCTTGGGTTATCTAGCTTTTTCACTCATAGTGTTGACACTAGTTCTCTAGGTATGGACCATACCCTTAAAAAAATATTTACCTTCAAGTAATGTGATAAGTGATGAAACAATGGTTGCACTAGTGTTCCTCAAGAAAACATAATCCAAATCCATGAAGAGTTAGCAAACCTACAACATCAAGTGAGTACTGAAAAAAATTCCAATACTACTATTCCTACCATAGATAACATACACCGCATGATTGAAAGTGAAGAAGGAATAGAACTTATGCGTAACATAGCTTAGATTTTTGGTAAACTTACTAGTTGTGCTCAAACTTTGAACAATGCTCAAAGTCAAGGAGGAAATCAAATTCCTCCTGATATAGCTATTGCCCCTACTCCTACCTATACGAACCCTCAAGCTACAACAAGGATGGGACCTACTATTAATGTGACTCCTACATTAGATATTTCCACTAGCAATACTAGTACCTTTGTGGCATCTCATATCATATCTCCTACCACTTTACCTTCCATAAGTATTCCATTCATTGCTACCTCAAACACATATAAACCTCCACCATATTCACCACCATCTCAAAATACAACCAATGATACCATACTTAACCAGGTTTTGAAAATGTTTCATCCCTTGAAAAGCGAATTTCCACCATAAACCAAAATCAAAATGGAAAAACTTCATACTATGTCAAAAGCAATCCCTTATCTTGGGATATATTGAGAACATCAATACCACAAGGTATAGAGATTCCTAGATTTGAGAAGTATGGAGGGAAACTAGATCCTTCTAACCATGTTTCCACTTATACTTCCTTATGTAGTGATTTTTTCCTTGAGGATAAGCTCTTGGCTAAGCTTTTCCCTAGATGCTTGCAAGATATTGCTTTAGAATGGTTTTCCTCATTATCAAAAAAATCAATTTGTTCATTCAATGAACATATTGAGGCCTTTATCAAACATTTCCAATTCCATATGACCCCTAAGATGACCTTAGTTTATTCGATGAGATGTAAACAAAAGGATGATGAAAAAGTTATTGACTTTATTTAACACTACCAAATTCTTTATTCCCAAATCAATGTAAATATTCCCAACCCTCACCTTCAATGCATGTTCATTGAGAAAATACAAACTGAGATACAAGATAAGCTTGGAATGATGAAGTTTCCTTCCTTTGTACACTTGTGTATTTCCCTTGGTGATTATCAAAACTCAATTAGTAGTCATGAAACAAAACCCACCTATAGCTAACCTTAGAAATCCAAATTAACAAAAAAAAACTATCATCAACCCTTTAGCAAATAGAATAAAGGCTTCCTTCAACTAAATCCCCCTGAACCAACTCAAAGTGGCTGCAATAAAGAAGACAACTCTTTTCACATTTATTGATCTGGCTAGACAATTTACTCCCTTACCTAATACCGTACATAACACAATGTTACAACTCTTAGAACAAAAAATGATCACCTTACCTCCCATTAAGATTCATGATCATAATAAGCCTTTACGCCCAAATTTTAGATCAAATTCTTATCGTCATTTTCACCAACAAAATGGACATGATATGAAACGTTGTAAGAATATTAAACATCTCATGCAAGACCTCATTGATTCTGGTTGACTTAAAATTGGAGGTGTTAATGATCAAGGAAATAATTATTTTTCTCCTCTGAACCAAAAATTGCAAACATTTACCAATCCCATGTTGAATCATAATATTTCACTTGTCAAAGCTAGTGAAACTAAGAAGAAAGATGTGATGAATGTTGACATGGATAATGACAACATGGATAATATTGAACAAGTTCCTATATATACTATTGAAAAAATCCTATGGATGGTATAATTATGTTCATCAAAACACAACCTCATAAGGGCCAAACTAAAAATACTTTTGAAGTTGCTTTCTCATCTAAGGATATAATCCAAAATTCACTTGATGGTCCTCTTTACATAGCTGGTGGAATCAATGACAAGGCCACTAATGGGATATTAATTGATCCCATCTATGGAGAGAATGTGATCGCTGAATAATTCTTACATGTGCATGAACTCTATCAAGAAACATACAATAAACCAAAAGCATGGATAAAAATATTTAGGCATCCTTTTAAAATCTGCACATACTTAACTTCAAACAATGGTTAGTACCTAAAAATCTCTCAAGAACACCCCTATGAAATACCTTGTAAAGACTTCCAAATGCAATACATGACAAAAGAAAAACTAAAGCATTAGGAAAGCAATAACAAGTCACCTATTCCATAATGGATTGGTGTCACATGTGCTAGTGACCCTTTCCCAACCCCTGATCAAAGCTCAAGATGATGCAAATGAAATGGAGATGATGGGCAAGATGAGTTCTCAAATTAAGAGAGTAACCTTGCATAAAAGTTGTTGATCCATGAATGAGAATGAAGGCCTTATTTTATAGATTTTCTTGATGAGATATTGGCCAAGATGGTGAATGTGGGACTAAAGATCCTCCAATGAGAAGAGGCCACTTGTCAAGTGGTGATAGGCCAATGGTTGTGCAAGATTTGGGAAGAGTGCCCATGAGAGGGAGAATTTGAATTCAAATTTTGCAATAAATTTTGAGAGGGAGACAAGAAAAACAACAATAAATGCAATGTTGGAGAGACAAATCAACTTGTCATGTTGAGGGAAAATGAGGGTTTAAATAAATCAATAAATTGATTTATTTGTGCAAGTGGAGATATCTAGAGAATGCAAGTGGGTGAGATTAGCATTTAATCAAGATTAGATTAAATTAATGATGATTATGTTAGTTTAATGCTGATTAGGTGAGTTTGACTTTCATGATTTAAATATTTGATTTATTTAAATCAGAAAAGGATGAAATATGGATTGGATTTAATTAAATAAATGTTTGACCTATTTAATTAAAGGGATGATGTTTGATTTATTCAAAGGCTGATGATAATGTTTATTTGATAAATGACCTTAGGAAATGATATTATTTAATGAATGGGCCTAATGTGAGACCTAATTTGATTGAATCTGATCGATTGCATAATGTTAATTTTGCATGTCTACATTTTTCCCCTCTTTGAAGCAATGTACTTCTTGCGTTGGTTCAAAGAATAACTTACCGCAATCAAAATTCAAAAAATTCCTGATTTTAAAGATGCCCCAGCAGAAAGAAGTACATTGGTACATTTCCCCCTCAAGAGATCAAGCGAAAAGATTCGATTTGAGGGTTGATCTCACGATAAAGAGGTTCAAAATGCGTGGTTATGGATGATGATGCAAATGAGATGATTTCAAGATGCTTAGAATAGCAAATCTATATTATCCTAAACAACTTAAATGATGCTATGATATGAGATGGATGAGATTGATGATGTGATATGCTATGGTATGCAATGGATGATTTATGAGATGCTTAGACTAACAGATCTATATTATGATGATGATTATGCATGTGAGATGATATGCAGAATACCGATGATTTATGGATGCAAGATGGATGCATGATGGATGCATGATGGATGTATTATTCATGCTATGATGTTAGTGTGAAAGACATTAGATGATGACAAGAGGGTCCAAGAAGCCAACATTATGAGAGATGATGATGAGAAATGATGATGAGAAATGGTGATGAGAAATGGATGATTTGCTTATCAAGGATTGGGATTTTAAAACGGTCACTTACTTTATGTTTGATAACATGCCTAAGCATGATGCATCAAGGCATAAAGGACCAGGATGGCATTGTACTTAGTGTGATGGACTTTGAATCGACAAATAGATAGGAGTATTATTGTTCACACCTGACATACAAAAACCTTGGTAGGATGCACTTTAGAAGTTTTAAACACCTCGGACCAAAACATGGAAAGGTATAACCAATCAATGCAATAGTCAACAAGTCATCCAAAACATCCTCTATACATATCTAACAAAGAAAGTATTTGCCAAGTTATTTTACAAGAACGTCCAACAAGCACAGCAGAGAAAAGAATAATGATCATTGCCCCATTCCTATCTCTCTAAATCCTTCGTTCGGATATCATCGAGAGGTCCTTGGACTGAGTGCAATAAGATAAGTCAAAAGAAAAAGACCAAGTACGCTAGCAAGTCAATGTTCCTCAATACCGCTAGCCAAAAGGGAATGCTTTTTTAAGGATAAGAACCAAAATTTATTGACAAAAGATAATGCCCATTGTAGGAAGGATACATTCTAGGACATGTTAGTGGATGGCGGTATGTCATTTATTTTATCCAAAGTGTTCTTTATGATAAATAATGCCCCTTTAAGGAAGGATTCATCCTAGGACATGATGTTATCAGATGATTGATATGGGACTGTTTGGATGATGGACTATCGACACAAAGACTTGACCAACGTGTTTACATACTGACTGAGACTTGAGACTTGATGCTTTTGAGATTTACTTTTATCCTGCTAGACTTGTTTCTAACTATTTCACCAAAGGTTGAGAATGACAATCAATTTATTATGAATGGTGTTTATTGTGGGTGCAAGCAAGATGAGGCGGATGGATTTTTTCAAATATTTGGATGTTTTGCAATGTTTTGCAATGTTTTGAGGCTGTTTTTGGTATTTTTCAAAGTTTTACAAATGTTTTGACTTTTTATTTTTCAAATGTTTTTGGGATTTTATGAGATTTTGACCAAGAGACTAACCTAAAGACCTATCCTAGGGGCCTTGGGGGTTAATCAACAGATTATCCTTGCCTACGTTATACATGCAGAGACCACGTAGTTCAACTAACGACTTGACCGATTTACAGATGAAGATATACATGATGAGATGTCAATTTATTATGATGGATTCCTATAGGACTGACCTAAATGTCTCGAGGGATGATCAAAGATCAACCTTGCCTATGTTCAAGCTCAAAGACGACGTAGTTCGACAAGAAGACCTCATTTTTGGCTTTTTGAATGATTTTTGACCTGTTTTTGGATTTTCTAATTTTTTGATGTTTTTTGGATTTTCTAATTTTTTGATTTTTTTGGAATTTTTGATGTTTTGGATTTTCTGATTTTGAGGACCTTAAGACCATACACGAATCTGATCCGATGTGAACATGCCCCCAGCGTGATGCAATAGACTACTCCGATAAAGGTAGGACAAACTGACCTTGAGAATGGGTCGAGTAGTACTAGGAGGGATCATGATATGAACACAGGACCAAGCTATGGTGCGGATGCGAGTGGATGAGTGATGAATGGAGATATGGATGAGATGGATGATGGAAGCGAAATGGAGGGATAATGACGAACAAGCCATAAAGGTCCTGATGGATGGAAAGTGCTTATTTATAGAAGGCGCCTATTTGCCAGGTTTTCACCGAGGTACTTGCCCAAAGTGCCACCAAAGTGGATTTCACTAGAGGATGATTTTTTTCTTTACTATTTTCAATCCATTTTTTGAATATTTTTTTGGATTTTTCTACTTTTTTGAATTTTTCTTGTTGTTACCAAGATGCCTATTTGCCAAGTTTTTGCCAAAGTAACCATTTTTTCAGGACTTTTTATGATTTTTTTGGATTTTTGGTTTTATACCCGAAAGAATTAGGCATAAAACTTTTTGAGATGGGAGCTATTTATTGGCTCTTGAGAGGTTCCCCTTTGGGTGTTGATAGCTGATATGCCCCTGATTTATAGCTTGCTATGATGATGAAAGGCCCTAACCAATTGGGTTTGAACTTGCCTTTACTACTGGGATTTGGGACATTCTTCTGATTTTCTTTTAAGACCAATTCTCTGACTTGGAAAGTCCTACTTCTGATCTTCTTGTTGTAGCTTCGTTTGAGTCTATTTTGATAGAATTGTAAGTGATTGAAAGCATCGATCCTTCTCTCATCTAGTAACTCTAGCTCATTTAGTCTTGAAACCCGATATTCTTCATCAGTGATGAGATTTTGCAATGATATTCTCAAGGATGGGAGCTCGATCTCAATGGGGAGTACGGATTCTGATCTGTAGACCAAGGAGAAGGGGGTGGCACTAGTGGGTGTGCAGATCCTGGTTCGATAAGCCTAGAGGGCAGGATTAAGCTGTAGATGCCAGTCATGACCTGTGTCATTGACTATTTTCTTGAGGATTTTGAGGATGGTTTTATTCATGGCTTTTGCTTGGCCATTGCCTTGGGGATAATATGGGGTGGAGAAGCAATGCTATATTTTGAATTTCTCGCACAAGTTACGAACCTCCTGGTTCTTGAAGGGTGTCCCATTATCTGTGATAATGGCTTGTGGGACACCATAACAACATATGAGATAGTTCAGGATGAATTTTGAGATCTGCTTCCCAGTGATATAGGTCATGGGTATGGCTTCCACCCACTTTGTGAAGTACTCAGTTGTAGTGATAATGAATTATGGCCATTGGATGAGGTGGGTGAGATTTTCCCAATGAGATCGAGTCCCCACTGCGAAAAAGGCCATGGTGTAACAATCGGATGAAGCTCTTGGGTTGGAGCATGGATGAGGTCCCCATGCTACTGACATTGTAAACATCTTTTAGCATGATCATATGCTTCTCTTTCCATCATGGGCTAGTAATACCCTAGCCTCAACAGTTTCTTGGCAATGGTTATTCCACTAGAGTGTGAGCCACAAATGTTGTTATGAACTTCGGTTAGAGTGGTTAATGCCTCCTCAACATTTAGACAGCGTAGTAAGGTACCCTCTATGCTTCTACGGTATAAGGTGTCACCTGGGATGGAAAATCTAGATGCCTTTTTGATAAAGGTTCATTTTAGGCTCAATGGTAGGTCAGCGGGTAAGACTCCTATTCGAAGATATGTATAGATGTCATGATACCAAGGATCGCCAGGACCAATGATTTCACACACATATTCTGATTCTAGTACCTCGAATGTGGGAATGAGAAGTTGCTCGATCATAAATTCATATTTCGGCATGTTGTGAGGGATGTCTACTAGAGACCCAATTGTAGCCATGGCGTTAGCAGCTCTGTTGTTGGTTCTTGGAATCTACTCAAATGTTATGTCAATGAAGGATTCCTTGAGAGTCTCCACCAATTTCTTGTATGGAGTTAGCTTGTCATCCTTAGTCTGATATTCATCATTGACTTGATTTATGATCAACTGAGAGTCTCCGTAGACTTTGAGGGCTATGATATTCCATTGCACTACTATCCTGAGACCTATAGTCAAAGCCTCATATTCTGCTATGTTGTTTGTGCAAGGGAATGCTAGTTTGTATGACCTTGGTATGCAGTCCCCTTGTGGGGTGATGAAGAAGATACCAACTCCTGATCTGTGCTGTGTGTATGAGTCGTCGAAGTATAATTTCTAGTGATCGACTACATTAAGGTTAAAGATGGATTCATTTGGAAATTCTGAAACAAGAGGGTTCTCAGAATACATGGGTGCTTCTACTAGTTGATCTGCAATAACTTGACCTTTGATGGCTTTCCTCTCTACATACTCGATATCATACTCTGATAGTATCATTACCCATTTTGCCATTCTGCCTGTGAGCATTGCCTTTGATAGAAGATACTTGAGGGGATCAATTTTCGCAATGAGCTTTATCTTGTGTGCCAACATGTAGTATCTAAATTTTTGGGATGCAAACACTACTGCAAGGCAAGATTTTTCAATGAAGGAGTAATTTAGCTCGTGACCGACCATTGTCCTACTGATATAGTAGATGGCCCTCTATGTTCCATTTTCATCATGTTGAGCTAGGAGAGCTCCAAGGGCTACTATTGTTGCTAACACATATAAGATCAATGGCTTCTTTGGGATAGGTGGCATTAACACTGGAGGTGTCAGTAGATATTCCTTGATTTTGTTAAATGCCTCTTCACACTTTATATCCCATTTGTATACTACCCCCTTGTGGAGTAGGTGTGAATACAGATTTTGCTTGTCTTCCAGTTGTGCTATGAACCTTCTAATGGATTGTAGCCTTCCTTGGAGACCTCTTAGTTGTTTTAAATTATTTTTTTCTTCCATCTCAAGGATTGCTTTGACTTTTGCAGGATCCACCTTGATACCCCTCATGGAGACTATGTATCCTAGTAGTTTACCTGATTGTACGCTAAAGACACACTTCTTGGGATTTAGTCTAACTTTATATTCCTCCAATCTGTCAAAGATAGCACTTAGGGTTGCTATATGATCTTGTCTTTTTCTTGACTTTGCTAGGATGTCGTCGACATAGTCTTTGACTATTTTGTGAATCATATCATGGAATATTAGTGTCATGGCCCTTTGATAGGTTGCTCCTATGTTCTTTAGGCTGAATGGCATCATGTTCCAGCAGTAGGTCCCCCACGGACAAGTAAAAGTTGTCTTATGTTGGTCTTCTTTTGCTATCATAATCTGGTTGTATCCTGAAAATCCATCCATTAATGATAGCATCTCATGCCCTGCTGTCATGTCCACTATCATATCGATATTGGGAAGTGGAAAGTCATCCTTGGGACATGCTTTTTTCAAATCTCTAAAATCTATACAGATTCTGATAGCTCCATCAGGTTTTGAAACAAGTACCAAGTTTGATACCCATTCTGGATAATCAATTGGTCGGATGAATCAAGCATCTAATAGCTTTTTGAGCTCCATTTTGACTAACAAAGCAATTTGGGGATGCATTTTTCGAAGCTTTTGTCTAACAGGTTTTGCATCTAGATACACTGCTAGGTGGTGGACCATAGTATTTGGATCAAGTCATGGTATATCAGCATAACTCCATGAAAAGTTTATTTGTCTTTCCTTTAGGAATATTTCCAGGAGTTCTTGCTCTTCTGATAATAGTGATTTCACATAGAATGTGATATGCGGGGTCTCCTCTATTCCTAGGTTGACTGGGTTACATTTTTCGGCCAAGACTGCTGACTTCTCTTGATGAATAGCTCTTAGGGGAAGATTGAAACCTTCATCCTTAGGCACCTCAAAGAGGTTTTCACCATTGGATACATCCTTTCTTTTTACTATTTTCTTGTTAGAGAGTGCCATGATGTGGTTTTCGCTGAAGGACTTGGATATGATTCTTAGTTTCTCACTTTTGTGACTGAAGGATTCAATCATTTCCCCATAATAGGCGTTTGTGTCCAAATCCATTATGAATCTTGCCTTGTGATCTCCATCTAGAATGTTATCCCTCAACCCCATGAATTCTGAGAGCGCTTTATCATTTTTGAATGTATCGAGAACTAGTGGTCCTCGTTGGTCAGAGTTGATTAGTTGGGGGTAGACTAAGCGGATCTCATGATTTTGACTATCTAGTTCAAAGGATATGATACTAATCATACATAGGGTGGTATCTTCGAATAACCTAGGTAGGATGGTCAAGTGATCTTTGTCATCACTACTAATATAGGGCTCATTGATAAAGTTATGCATGTCTGTCCCTATGGGTATTGGGGAGTGCACTTGTACTAGGACTGGCTAAGGAGAAACATTAGCGGCTCTAACCGGAGGACTTAAGCCATGTATGGTTATTCTCGGAGGGGTACATCCAAGACCAAGATTTGTTATAGGTCGTGTCTTAGGCATGATTGGTATTAAGAGCCCATTGTCATTTTTCCCCAATCTTTGGTTGCGGTCATAGCCCATCGCAAGCATCATGTGTAGGCCCCTGGTTCTTTCATCCATTGGTAATTCAGGTGTCGTTCTTTCATCTTGATACAAAATTTTTGATGGATCTGCTTCAATTACCTCATGGCCAAGGTCTCCCCATCTTGTGAATTCAGGATAATTTTGAGGATAGGTTTGTGATGTGGGAGCTTGATTTTCTTGTGGGCATCCTCGTGATCTTGGAGATTGTGGTAACTCTCCTATCACAAAAGCATTGTTAGGGAGCCTATAACTTCCACAACCATCCTCCTGGATGATGAACTTGATATCGGATATGGTGGGAATGGCAGGTGTCTCTGTCACAGAAGTGGACGTGAGAATGGCGAGATCGATGTATGATGTGGATGGGCCCTCATCATTTTTTGGCACTTGGGGGATTTCATAATATTTGGCTTCAAGGTTCTTGTAGTATGAAAACGGGTCAGGATCTCCATGGATAGTAACCTCTTGTCCATTATGTGTGAATTTCACACATTGGTGGAAGGTTGATGCTACGGCTTTCATCGCATGAATCCATGGGCGTCCCAAGAGGATATTGTATGGCAATTCGAGGTCCAAGACCTAACATGTGGTTTCCATGAGTGTTAGCCCTACTTGGATAGGAAGCTTAATTGTGCCCTAAGACACTCTTTCTTGGTCATCATATGCTCTTATTGTGATGCCCTTGCCTTTGTCGATGGAATCTTCTGATATTTTCAACTGCTTGATGAGGCTAAAAGAACAAATGTTCAAACCTGCACCTCCATCCACCAAGACCCTTTTGATTTTACTTTTGTTCACAATGACCTCTAAGTGAAGTGCGTGATTGTGAGATGGTTGGGCGGGAAAATCTTGGTTAGAAAACGTAAGGAGATTAGGTGTTATGATGTTTTTGACCATAGCTTGGAATTTTTCCACATCGAGGTCTGCTGGGACGGTAGATGAGGCTAATGCTTCCTCAAGGATCTTTTTATGCATTGATGAGATTTTTAACAACTCCATGATGGAGATGTGTGATGGAATTCTTTTGAGTTGGTATACAAAATTGTAGCTATACAGAATGACTCTTGATTTAGGAACTCTATTTGGTTGGGATGATCCTGTAATGGTGACTTTTCCACCTCTTGTGGTGACTCCACAAGCTTTGACATGGGCGCCTTTGATGGTGATGACCATGTAGTTTTCATTGAGGTTGGCAACAACTATTTCGTATACATGATTTACACTACCTTTTCCTTTATCCTTGTTATTCCCTTTGTTGCCATGATTCGGCATCAGATTCGTGTAGATTTTAAGATCCTGATTCCTAGTAGGTGCTTCCACATTTATGATTCTTTTGTCAATGAGATCTTGGATGATATTCTTGAGTCTCATACAATCGTTTGTGGTGTGGCATTTGATTTTGTGGAACTCACATAGTTGATTTTCATTGTACCAAGGAGGTTTGACATCAGGTTCTTGATAATTCTCAAATGTAGGAGCTTGGATGAGTTTTTCGTCGATTAGCTTTTTCATGATGTCCTTAAGTGGTTCTCCCAAAGTATTGTATTTTTGTTTGGGGTATGTTTTGCATTGAGGTGGTCCTCTTTGGTCATTGATATTATTGATGGTGGGATTATTGGGTTGGTATGTTGTGTGATGAGTGTTTTGGCATTGTGGTTGGATTTGCAGTGCAGGTGTATTTTGGCGTGGACCCCTAATGACCACCTTGGCATCGACAATGCCATCATTAGTGATGTTTTTGTTTCTCACCAATGTATGAGGTTTATCATTGTAATTTGATGGTGGGCGATTGTTTTGTAATTTGTGATATGATGTTGATTCGATGGGTTGGGTTGCAAGGGCTCTTTCAATGCTAAGTGCCTTGGAGATCAGTTGATCATAGGTGGTGATTCCCTGAACCTTGAGATGAAATGACATGTGGCTTTCAAGGTTGGTGATGATTGTATAGACTTGTTGCTCTTTTGGCATGGTCCACTTGCTCCGATTGGCCTTGGATCACCATCATTGAAGAAATGAAGCAAAAGATTCATTTTTTCCTTGTTTTAGATCATATCGTTCTTCGAGACTAACATCCATTGTAATGTTACATGCGTAGTTTCTAATGAATTCATCTCTGATTTCCTAGAATGTTCTGATGCCTGAGGGTAAGCGAGAGAACCATTCTATAGTGTTTCCTACCAAGCTCCTAGGAAATAGCCACATTAGATAAGTATCATCATATGCAACCTCCATACAATGAACCTGGAATTCCCTAATGTGATCTTCAAGGTTTCTCGTCCCTCGATATTTGTCAAAATTGGGGATCTCAAATCCCTTAGGGAATGGTTTCATGTCTAGGTTCCTATCAAATGGATAGGGACACAAGTTGCTCTGCGTTTTGGTTGTTCGCCCTGATTGAAGGTCAAGCACTTGTTGTGATATTGACCTGATTTGTGTTGTTACATCGCTTTGCGGATCAAGGGGTGGGATGAATGTGTTTTGAGGTGTTGCAATCATGGTTTGGATGGATGGGTTGGTTGGTGCATTGTTCAATGGTATCAGTATGTTGTGGCAGGTGAAGTAGGCTTCTACTTGCTTTTCGATGAACAATGTTTGTTGTTGCTCTTGTTGTTGTTGCACTAGGATTTGTGCTTGTTGTTGCGCTTGCTATTGTTCCAACAACGCTTATTGTTGTGCTTGCTGCTGTGCTTGTTTCTGTTCTAACAACGCTTGTTGTTCTGCTTGTTCTTGTTCCCACAATGCTTGTTGTTGGGCTACCAATTTTGCTGCTTCTTGCTATTCTTGGTATTGCTTTAGTGCTTGTTGATATGCTTGCATTTGTGCTACTTGTGCAAGAAGTTATGTTTGAGCTTGCACTTGTTGTGCTTGAGCTTGCGCTTGTGCTTGTGCTGCTTGTTGTTGTAATAAAAGTTGTGCTTGAGCAACCCTTTGTGCTTGTAATGCTTGTGTAGCTTAGGCAGCTTGTTGTTGTTGCTGTTGCAATAAAGCTTGGACATTTTGTGCTTGTTTCGCTTGTAATGCGACTTGTGTAGCTTTGGCAGCTTGTGCAGCTTTGGTAGCTTGCACAACTTGAGTAACTTGTTGCACGGCTTTTTGTTTTTACGCTTGTTAATAGCCTCTTTGGAAAGCAGCTTGCAATGCTGCATCGAATTGGTTTGATGTGGTGAATGTTGGTGGTGGTGGGGAAGGTGGTGGGTTTGGTATGGTGGTAGATGATGATGTTGTGTTGATTATTTGGTTGGTGGATGGTGTTGTCATGTTGATTACATGATTGGTGGATGGTGTTGTTGATGTGGTAAGTGGCGTCGTTGATGGGATTGGCCCTTGAGAGACCATGCTTTGCAATGTTGTGGGGGTGTTTGATGATGTTGCCATTGCATGTGTGTTTTTTGTTTGTTGGTGTGGTGTCAACAATAAGTTTTGAGCATTTGGTAAAATGTTTTGATTGATGGTTGGGATGTTGTTTTGATTGATACTCGGTAGAGGGGGCAGCCCTAAACCAAGGAGTGGTGTAGATGACAATGGTGATGGTGGGAGAGGTGGAAATGTAAGGGGGGTGAATCCTTGTAAGAGTGTTGTGGTGTTGAAAATGCCACCTGGTCCGAACATGTCTCCCTCCTCTTGTGAATTTATGAGGAGGGGGATTTGAGGTGCTTCGTGAAAAGATGTTGATGATGGGTCATAATGTAAAGTGAGAGGAACATTTTTTTGTAATGGATTATGGGGGATGTTTTGTTCCAATGTGGTGTTTACGTCCAAGCTTTGATTATTAACAAGGGGATGTGATTGAGGAGCATTGAGAAATGTGTTTCCCTTGTTAACGTTGGGTTGAGTTGGAGCAAATGATGTTGTGATTTATGGGATATTTTCTGTGACGTTTTGAGATGGGGGTGTAGATGAAATGGGGATGGTGGATGAGATTGGTGGAAAAGATGTCTCTACTATAGTGCTCACATCAAAATTCAAAGGCAACTTGGACCCTTGTTTTGCTAGTTCAAGCATGTACAACGAAGGGTTAAGTCTCATCATGATGTTGATGATTCTATGGTTGTCTGGATTTTTGAACATTTTAGCTACTTCTTCGTGAGACATTCCAAAGGTAATATCCTCCCCTTGGGTTTCCTCTTGTGGGTTTTGCGATGATGTTGGAAGGCTAATTGTGAGATTTCCATCCCCAATGGGATTTATTTCAGGAGTGGTTTGGCTAAGATCACTTGAAGTGGGTGTTTCTTTGTTGGCTTCCATACTCTTCTTGTATTGAGATCTAGTTAGAACCATAAAACAGGGATCAATCTTTGAGAATATGGGAGATGAATCTCTTGACTCTTTGGATTAATCTCTATTTTATGTCCCAAAGTGAAAGTTTTAGGATGCTTTTTAGGATCAAATGTGATGATGATATGATGGTGATGTTTAAAGATGGATGTTATGGATGTTTTTGGCTTTTGATAAATCTTGAATGAAATACTAGGCTTTTAGGATTTTGGATTTTGAGATTTTGAGGTTTTGTCCTTGATCTTGATTTGGATTTTGATTTTGATTTTGAACAAAAAGACCCTAAGATGTTTGATAATGATCTAAAGGATAGTTTTGTTCAAAGGATGATGATTTGGATATGTGTGAGGAGAAGGATGCATCTACCCACACCTACCCAAACAAGATGATTGTTTCACTAAGTATATGAAGAAGGATTCATCTACATACACTAAGCTAGACAAGATGATTTTTGATAATTTTGACTAAGTATATGCAAAAGGATGCATCTACATATATGCCTAGCCAAAAGGTGTTTTGATAAATGTTTCAAGGACTTGGTCTCAATGATTTTGGTGTTTGCTTGATTTTGTCATAAAGCCTAGCACTTCAAGGATGATTTCAAGGTTTTTCAAAAGATGATTTGTGAGATGAATTTGATGTTTTGAAAGATGGATGAAAGAGTTTTTATTTGTTTTGATCCTTAGGTGAACCTAAAAAGACACTTTGTGTTTTCCTAGACCTAGGTATTGAAGAGCATGCATATGCTTCCTAAAGACCTTTGTAACCAAGAAATGATTTCTTTTGAACATTCATTTTTAGATTTCCAATGATTTTTGCTTTGGGATTTGTGAGTCTCCAATCACACATGAAAATTCATTTTGCTTATTTTTGTTTAATGGCTTTATTTTACCAAAAATGATATCTTTGATTAAATTTTCAAACTAAGATGTCAAATGTCTCAATTTCTTCAAACTCCACAAGATATGTTATGTGGAAATTTAATGAACTTAAGGCAAGGGTTTCCTATTGTTTACTTAAGAAGACAAATTGAGGTATAATCCAATGCTTAGGAACCTCTAAGGACTTGAATCCCAAGGGAAAGCAATAACATATGGATTGAGTCAATGATACTTGTCTTCAAAAAAGTTTGAAATTTTGAAATCATGTTGAATGTTTGTTTGCAAAATATTTTCGATGAACACACTGTGTTTTCAAACAAGCAATGTAACATCCTAGCTCAATGGGTACATTTTTCTTAGTGGTCTTGCCTCATGCCCTTCATAGAAGAGATGATTTTACATGCAACCAAGGAAAAATATAGAGGTATGATGAAATCCTAACCTCTATATTTCAACCAAGATCGGACATGGCAAGTAACTTCTTGGAATCTAAGTTCCAATGCACCACTTTGATAAACTCGCTCAATGGATAAATAGGCCACTACAAAACAAGGGTTCTAGTTCAGACTTTTCGTTCATGGAGATTGACCCATATGGCAAGAGTCCCCTTTCGGATCCATCTTGTCGGAGCCAACCACGTGATAATGGCGTTTAACCAATACCCACATTTATATCCTGGCTGGAAATACTCTTGGCTTTAGAGTGTTACCGCTTGAGTCATTCCATTGGGTGAGTACTTTTTCCCCAAGGAAGGCCCTCTAAGATAAACAAAAGCAAGCAAAAACACAATCCGTAACTCGATCAATCTTTGACAGCACAAAGAAAGAGAATATATGCAAAAATGCCCCTATTCACACTCGCACAAGATATTGTTCAATTTTAAGCCCAAATCGAAGTGTGGAGGTGATCACTTTATCTTACGCAAAAATCACCAAAAAGGCCTTTTGATTCTCAAGATCACTTGGAAGTGCAAGAGAAGCGCATATGTCCTTTTCAATGACTTTAGTTTAAGTAAGTAACCACAAAGCAAAGCAAACACACATTCATTTTACCCTTCCAAAGCAATTGTTTGATTCGTTTTAAGCACCAAATGAAATATGAAGATTGCTTGTCCAATTTCTAGCCCAAAACAAAATCTAGTAAGTGTCTAAGTTTGAATTTTAACCTTTTGCGAATGGAAAAAATCAAATTGTTCTTTTTAGACCCAAATGAAAATTAGTGTCCTAGGAGCGAAAAGGTAACAATTTCGTGAAAAAGTGTTGAACAAACACTTAAAGCGTTTAAAAACACTTTGAGTTTTCAAAAAAAAAAAAAATCCTCCTCCTTTGCTAGCCTTCTCCTTGCTTTCCTTCGTTTTCACGTTGTACCTTTGTTGACTTTTCACTTTCCCTGTACCTATGAAAAGAAAAGACAATTATGTGAGGATTAAAATATTGAACTCATTTGGATTATTACCTTCACACAATGGCATGATTTACAATGACATGATTTTAAATGAAAGGACCAAAAGAAATTGGATGATGAAAAGAATGGCTTATAAGTGGATCATGCTTTGACATTGACTTTATTTGAAAAGATATTGAGTCAATACCTCAATTACAAAGAAAAAGCACCCTCATAATTTTGCAATAAATCACAATCATATTCTCAACTATGATAATCATCTCAAATGTGGGTTATCAAAAATGATCATAATAAATGTGATGACATAACATTATGACATTTATTATATTACTAAGCATGTAATACGAGAGAATATTGGATTATGAATCACTAAACTGCACTTAATTAAATCAATTGCTAATAACCTTCATTAAGGGCATATACAATTAAAAGCTTGCTAGTTGACGTTGCTTTTAATTTCAAATCTTCTATTTGATACTCCTTATGTCAAAGACAGAAGCCTATTTCCAGCACCAATAAAAAGGTTAGATATATTCCCATCGCACTTCTTGATGAGCATAGATATTCAAATGAGATTTAGTGGATGTAAAGCCATCCCTATAATGATTGCTGGATCTTCCCATACTTCATACGCTGACTTTTGTTCATGAAAGTGTATTTTATTCATTTTTTTTTATGGGAATCAGCATATCAGATCAAAATGCCACTTACAGTATGTTATCATTTATCTCACTCAAGAAACATTAAAAGACAGCTGATAAGGATCCCATCAGATTCATCATAACAGAGCAAAGACTCAGTGTAGTTGAAACATCAGAAAGAATAAATGAAAGGCAGCTGAATTTAATAGTGAACAACAGAGGGTAGAATGTGGTATTTAAGATCATAACCTATGAATCGACCTGACCAAGGTGAGTTAGATGAAAACCAATATAAATGTCAAATCTTCCCAACTTAAAAAAGTTAAATCAAATGCTACCAGGTGCGCATACTCCATAGGCTGCCAAGCATGCATTGAATTGGTTTTGAAATGATACGATGAACCTGTCTTTTAGCGTGGCAGATGGCAACAATATTCATCATTTCATGAAAGAGAGATTTTTTAGAGGGCTCCTTGGCACGAACCAGCAATCATACCTTCATTCAAATGACCAAAATAATATCATCCACCAATATCTCTAATACCCTACAGGCAGTCAAATAGCCAATCAATGGATTATAGACCCAGCCCTAGGAACAAATTTCAACTTTCAGTCTGTATGGAAAGTTGCAGAAAAAGCAATGCTTTGTGTTCAACCATGTGGAAAACTATGACCAACAATGTCAGACGTGGTGAAGGAGATATGCAAGGCTATTAACATTTGAGAAAGAATTTGAATCTTCAGATGAGGAACTTTTTGATATGATTTCGAGGCCTTCAAGAGACTTCACTTATCTCAAACACTCAGATCCATCGCTCTCTTTGGATGACTCTATTATATTGCCAAGTGCTAGAAAGTTGTGGTTAGAAAATTGCAACGAGTGGAGCATATCTTGCACAAGATCATATAGAAAATGGATGGCTATCTATTTAAGGAATTCTATCAGAAAGTATGACCCTAATCATTTATTCTCTCAAAGAATTTGTATGTAGTTTTGATCAGTTCTATACAAAAGCCTACGAACTGCAGAGAGTTAAGAGTCTCCAACATAACTGTCTTGCTCTGTGACATTGGATTATTCTTATTCTTTGTATTTCACCATAACTATCTTGATGCTAAGTCTTAAAAACCTATGGATTATTAAGGATGTTGATTGCGTACCAATAGCACAATACAGTGAGCCTGCGGACTAGATATAGATCACCAAATAAGGATAGAGATAGAGAAATGTTAGCAATATTTCACCCTAATTTGAGGCAACAGGTGGCCACACCTACTCTTCTCAAATATTTTATGCTTCCTCCAGGTAGCGATAGAGAAAGGGAAAGCGACAGATATAGAGATTTACCAAGTAGCGACAAAGATTTACCAAGAGGCAATTCAAAAAGTTACAGGAGATTTACCAGGAGGGAGGGATAGTAAAAGTAGTTTGTAACATTCTTTTATTGTGGTTCATTATAATGTACTAAAACAAGAAGATGGTCTGGAGGCAATTCAAAAGGTTACATGTGGATAATACAGATCAGCAAATTTGAACAATATATACCAAATATGGAGGGATCTATGCTAATACATTTGAATAATGAAAGCATAGATTTGAAGTAAGTGAACAATGTATGCTTAAAAGAGGAATAAAGCAGCTGAAAATATACGTCAATAGTTATATTTGAACAATATATGCTTAAAAACATATTAAAAGTCTATATTTGAGTTTGTGCCCTCCTTCTAGTGCCAAATGTAGGCATCCTTTTAAAATATGCACATACTTAACTTCAAACAATGGTTAGTACCTACAAATCTCTCGGGAACACCCCTATGAAATACCTTGTAAAGACTTCCAAATGCAATACATGACAAAAGAAAAACTAAAGTATTAGCAAAGCAATAACAAGTCACCTATTCCATAATGGATTGGTGTCACATGTGCTAGTGACCCTTTCCCAACCCTTGATCAAAGCTCAAGATGATGCAAATGCAATGGAGATGATGGGCAAGATGAGTTCTCAAATTAAGAGAGTAACCTTGCATAAAAGTTGTTGATCCATGAATGAGAATGAAGGCCTTATTTTATAGATTTTTTTGATGAGATATTGGCCAAGATGGTGAATGTGGGACTAAAGATCCTCCAATGAGAAGAGGCCACTTGTCAAGTGGTGATAGGCCAATGGTTGTGCAAGATTTGGGAAGAGTTCCCATGAGAGGGAGAATTTGAATTCAAATTTTGCAATAAATTTTGAGAGGGAGACAAGAAAAGCAGCAATAAATGCAATGTTGGAGGGACAAATCAACTTGTCATGTTGAGGGAAAATGAGGGTTTAAATAAATCAATAAATTGATTTATTTGTGCAAGTGGAGATTTATAGAGAATGCAAGTGGGTGAGATTAGCATTTAATCAAGATTAGGTTAAATTAATGATGATTATGTTAGTTTAATGCTGATTAGGTGAGTTTGACATTCATGATTTAAATATTTGATTTATTTAAATCAGAAAAGGATGAAATATGGATTGGATTTAATTAAATAAATGTTTGACCTATTTAATTAAAGGGATGATGTTTGATTTATTAAAAGGCTGATGATAATGTTTATTTGATAAATGACCTTAGGAAATGAGATTATTTAATGAATTGATGAAAGTGATGAATGGGCCTAATGTGAAACCTAATTTGACTGAATCCGATCGAATGCATAATGTTAATTTTTCATGTCTACAAAATGTATAATGGTTTTACTTTCCCTACGATGGGATTTATCACCCTTACTCTAAAAAATTGATCGAAACAATTAGATGTCTCATTCTCCATCATCTCAACATCAGATCAATTCCATGTGAATCTTAGTTATCCTTGGCTACACTCCATGGAAGCCATCTAGTTGGTCATGCATAAATGTTTAAAGTTTCCTTTTGACAATGAAATCTTTACTGTGCACCATAGTGGGTTTAATCCTATGTCTTCCCATGGGAATTTTTCATTATATTTCTTTTGGCTCAACCCTGTGGAACCTATTAAACCTCATGAGGACTTCTTTTTCAAATCTTATCAAAATTTTAAGGTGAAATTCATAGCAAAAATATCCGCTAGAAACATTCTTTGACCTATGATTGAACCTCCTATCCTTGAGAAAACTATGAATGAACCAAAGGACATTCCAAATGACCAAGACCAACCTAAGATAGACCCTTTTCCTATTTCCTATGAATGACCAAGAGACAACAAAAACAATCCCATCACGCCTCCTATGATAAAACAAGTTTACAAAGCTAAAGAGAAAGTGGTTGAACAACCTCCTATGGTTTGTTTCATTCATCCTCTTAGGGAGGAAAATAAACCTATGATTGATAAACCCACTCCTACCAAAAAAAAACTTGAGAATCAAAAAGAAAGAAGAAGAAATTCTAGAGTGAATAGGTGTAGATTTCATGCTCTTTCTCAAAAGTTAAACAAATAAAATAACAAATAAAATCAACATATGAACTTAACTGAAGCAATACATGAAGAGTCTTCCTCTTCGCTGCAACAAAAGGATCCTATATAATAACTAAAAGAAGATCTAAATCCTTATTAAGACATTATCATTCAAACTCCAGTTGTGTTTAACTTGAATGATGGTGATGAGGTTGCTAAGAATGGTGAACAAGTTCATAATGAATTGAATACATTATTTTCCTCTTTTATGAGCTTAAATGACTATTCTCCTAAGAAGAGTGTTGAAATCGGTGATGACCACAGTTTGGAACTTGTTGTTGTCCCTTTGGCTGTTTGTTTTCCTTTTGTATACGATGAACAAGATTGGGATACAAATGACCTACTAATAGATTCAATTGCATGTGACATACTAGTCTCTTTCCTTGTTTCTTTTTTATGTTATATGTGTGATTGAATGTGTGTAATGTGATCTCCTAGTACAATTCCATTTGATGTATCTCTCTCTTTGTGCAATTACTCTATTTGTATCTACATTCTTTTGTATTTTGTAATCATTTATCTTTTCATTTGTCTTGTGTTTTACTTTTGGGGATGGTGTAAGACATCAAGAAATTTAGGTCTCTTCCATGTTGATAAAAAATATTCTACTTTTTTTTCACTCTCCTTGTGTCATTCTTCCCATTCCATGAGTATTTGTGGAATGATGATAGTTTGAGCCCTCCAATAACATTGTTGAAAACACATACTGACTACAAATCTATGGATCCCTTATGTGTTATTTTGGTATTTCATTGTGGGGGAAAACCCTTTTCATGATGCAACTTTATTTGTAAACATATGAATTGGCATAGGGATTTCCAATTAAGCTCTCATGTCCTCTTTATTGTTAGCATTTATCATTTGCTACTTTAAAGTAATTTCTCATAGCATGACATCTAGCAATTTCTTTGAAGTGGGGGCATACATTGGAATTTTTCTTTTGAATTTTACAACTCATGCTTCATTGTGTAGTGTTCTTATTTTATACGATGTGTCTTTTGATTTGCAGTGACATTGGGTGTAATTTACTTCAAGAGTGTGGTCTCTCTTAACATATTATATTCCTCTTAGTGGCTTGATGTGAAACATTGCATCCCCTAAGTTGTGAATCTTCTATTCTTCGATTGGTCCTCTCTTGGAAACATTAGGCATAATGTTCCCTAAGTTAAGACCTCACATGAACTAAAAAAACTCCTTTGAATGTACCTTACACATTTTTGCATTTATAATTTTGGTTATATAGCCATTTTACATTACACACTTTGGTTGCCTATGGAGCCATGTTATTTGTATATGGGTATCAAGAATACAAAGTTTTTCTTACCTCATGAATCCTTCTATTCATGTTCTGTGGTTCCTTATCAAAGTTATCATGAGGTATATCTTTGGTATGGTTACCTCATGGGATTTGAACATAGGCGTGACTTTCCCATAGCTACTTGCTTATATGTGTGAGTGTATATTAGTTGCATGCCTATGTGTCTCACCTTTTTGGGGGATAACCTAATGGATGGAATGAGGTTACACTATCCCTTATGAGCATGCATTGGATTGCATAGTGTACATCACATTCCACTTGTAAATGGTTTTTAGAAACAAACTTAGATTTGATCCACATCGTGATGGACAAACGGTCGAGGATTGACCCGCCCCTTTTATTTTTGTTTTTCTTTCTTCTTTATGACTTTGGCAATGTATGCTTGTATCTTGTTGTTTCTTCATACATCATTTTCATGCATTTTATTTTGTGCCTATATTGTCTTGCCGAAGGATCTTGGTCCTAGAGACTTGTGTAACCCTTTTGATCATTGCCATCATATCTCAATAGTATTGGTACACTTGGATCCATCTTGATGTGAGTGTCACATCCCCATGCTAGCTACCTCCATGATAGATGGTTGTGGGGGAGAACCAAAAAAATAAAGGAAACTAAGTCTCACAAGAGACCATGCACATAAGGAGGCAACATTGACCAAGGGTGAATGAGTTGTCATGTCATTAGTAAGGCATGGCATCCTAACCATTTCATCCAACTGTTTCTTGAAACAAGAGCCATATCAATTGCAAGTTTTAGGTGCTTGAGAAGAAATAAAGGAAGAGGAATGGTGTTAGTGAAGGAACCATGTAAAGGTATGGCCAACCATCAATTCTAGAAACTGGAAGAAAGGTGTAGCATCCTTATTTTCTACTCATGCATGTAGATATTCAGAGGTTTCTGAAATAGAAAAAGGGGAGAGAAGAATGAAAATGATGGGGTGTAGGAGCTATTGAAATATGGAAAGATGAAGGTTAGTTTGGCATGCAAAAAAGAGAGAGAGAGATATCAATCTTTCATTGACCTCAAGAAAAGAGGCATTTTGAGAAAAATGGAGATAGAGGGCACAAAAAATCACATAGGAGAGAGAAAGCAAAGGAAAGGGTGTGGTTGAAAAGATAGAGAGTAAGGTAATATGGATAAGATTCGCCTGAGGAGATAAATCACATAGTGATGGAGAAGGGGAGAATGGCATGAGGGAGTGAGAACATAGAGAAATTCATAGTTATGAATGAAGGATGGGTACAGAGGGAAGTAAGCTTGCAACATAAAATATTGTTGGGTATGCAAAAAATAGATTTGCTAAAAAGTCTTTAGAAAATTTTGAGCAAAATAATTTGATTGGTGTGAAGAAAAACTAGATAATTGTTGCCCACATTAGCCCTACTTAATATGTGATGAAATTTTTAAACAAGGTATCGATACCCAATAAAGTATAAAGGATAGAGGGATTTCTAATGATATAGGTAGAGGGAAAGAGTTGATCATAACATTTTTAGCAATGGAGGAACCAATGTTTCTATTAAGAGCTTTTTAAAGAGTGATGCTTTCTCTTTTAGATTACATGGGAGAAGAGATATGAAACTATATGTTGATTAAGGCCATTTTAGGCATGACTACTAGGAGAGGGATCTACGACAAATTGGTTCATTGAAGATAGCTCAAAATTGTGGGTTCGCAACTCCAAGCAAGATGAAAAAGCCATGTTGTTGTTATGGGCTAAGTGAAATTAGAAGTTTAAATACATGGGTTCCATTATTCCAACTTGATCAAGGTTTCTAAGAATTTTATACAACAAAAAAAAAATGATGAAGGGTTTCCCAGGCTTTGTGGTTCCTTGAAAGGAAACTGAACATTTACTCTTGTCTCAATATAACCTAACTGAGAGGTCAATGTTCCTATAAGTTTGATATGTAAATTATAGATGAATTCTCAAGGATGATTTGAATGCTAGTTAACACAACACACCAAGAAAGAGAAACTAAAGAGTTAGGTAGAGAATCTCCTTAGTTGTAATATAACAGTGGTGGTATGAGAATTATAGAACCATAAGTCCCATTTGTAGGGATGTAATTCTAGCAATGTTAGTATGCACTTGCATGAAAATTGGAATAGGTTATATGAGTAAGGGTTACGAGACATAATAACACGGAAAAAATAACCCTGGACAAAATAACCTGGTCACAATAACCCAGGGACAAAATAACCTGGGGTCATAATAACCCAAGCCAAAATAACCTATGGTCAGAATAACCGATGGACAAAATATTCCCATAAGAATATAGAGAAAGTAAAACAAAATTTATAAATTACATGTATGTTGCTAAAAAGACTTTATTATTCAAATTTTCAATTAAATTGTCAAATTATGAGTGATGCCTCTTATTTAATCTAAAATGTTATGGTTGGCATAACCATCAACCAATCTTTTTAGTCTTTCTTTGAGTTCACGGTATTTTTTCCTGCTTGGTTGCCCAATGTATCCAACCATATATTTCTCTATTCTATTCTCTTGGAGACTCTATTATTTTGTCACCACTTTGATGAATTTCTAGACTGAGCTATGCAATGCTTGAAGCAATTCACTAAATCCTCTGTGCCATCTCTCAATAGTATTATTGGTTATGAGAAGATCATCTTGAGTAGTTGAATAGCAATTCCACATTGTGATTGGAAACTTGGGTGATCATTTGTTGCCTCTTCTAGTTAGTCTACCAATCCATGTGTCTTCAAAATAATCAACTTATTCCCACGAAATTGCCTTTATTTTTATAATTATTTAACATTTTATAGGTTATTTAAGCATATTAAAGGTGTTTTAAGGCTATTTTAGGGGTATATAATGGATATGTGGTCTAAAAATGACCTCAATAGCCTCTATGGTGCCTCACAATCATATTTATAATTTATTTTATGTCATTTCTAGTTTACTAGCCTGGTCTAAAATGACCATGAGTCATTTTGTCCATGGGTTATTTTTTCCATGGGTTATTCTGTCCATGGGTTATTATGACCCTGGGTTATTTTGTCCTTGGGTTATTTTGGCTGGGTTATTTTGTCCAGGGTTATTTTGGCTGGGTTATTATGTCCTTATACCATGAGTAAGATTAGTTAAGATGAATTCTAAGCAAAGTCATAGTCATCATAAAATAATGAGACATTAATATGTCAATGTTGATTTAAATATCTATTGCTCGACTAATATAGTGTATACACATAGTACACCATGGTTGTGATTTGAAAGGTTATTTCTCATGTTTATTTTAAGTTTACTATTATTAATGTATAAATGAAGAAATTGATTGAAATATCATGCATCATTGAAGAACTCTAACTCAATTTTTGAACTTTGAACTCATGAATATTGGAAAACTATTAGGTAAAAAGGGTAAATTTATACACCATATTGATCAAGTTCATCACATAGATGTATTCTTAATTATAGTAATAAGGGATCCCAATCCTATAATGATGTGCTTGAGGGGGTTGTTCATTCTTGGGAGTTAGCCCAAATAAATACTTACATGGCTTTTCATGAGAGCATAGATTTTGGATATGTTGATTATGATTATAATAATGTAACTTCATGTCTATATATCCACTATGGCACCATGTCTAGGTCCGATGATAAGTATGATGTGCGCAAACAATGAGAATTTTTTGTTAAGTAACACATCTAACCATTGTATTTATATTCTTTAATTAAGAACACAATATAATCAAGGGTTGATTATTTGGGTACTTTATGTTTGAAATTTAAAAGAAATATTATGACAAAGATTTCTAGATCAAATCCTTAGTTACTTCCATGATAATGTTTTATATGACTATAGGATGTCTATCAATCTGTTAGATATGAGAATCTTGAAATTTGAATTATTATTAGTATACTCATAATGAATCACAATATAATTGTATACCAAATGGAAGGAAACTATTGTTAATTTGAAAATTTGCTTGAGATCAGGTTATGAGATAAATCCTAGGTACCATCTCTTGATGATTTAATAATGACCATTGAGATCATGTTTAGACCAAATGACAAGTATGAATAAATTATCCAGTCATTTAACTAGAATACTATAAGAATATAGGGTGCAACATCAAGTAAAGTAAATTAGAAGATCAAGAGTATTATTTTAATATTATTAATGGGATTATATTTAGATATATTGGTCTATTGGACATAGTGTTCCTAGCTAACCTTCTTAAGTAGGATTTGGGCAATTATAACTTAAAATAAGCTTATAATACTCTTGGTTTTCCTTCAAGAATATTTGCTAACCCCTTGGGTACAATAACCTCAAAATGGAATCTAATATGAAAACTAAAATGGAAATGATTTCCTAATGATATATGTGAACCAAGGAAATTTCACGTTGAATAATAAACCTAGATCCCCTATGTTGAAAGTATGAAACCAAGGAAGTTCAAGTTGGTTTATGAATAATAATGGTTTAGTTTAATTCAAGTTTTATATATCATTAAAGCAGAGTCTTATAGTATGAGTTGTTAAATTGTATACTTATTTATGTTTTCATAACTATTGATAACTACTAGTAGTTCCATGTAGTAACACACAACAATGAGTAGATAGGTGGCACATGCCATGAAATGGGAGTGATGCGAATACACTATATGTGGGGAAATATTTGAATGTAAATGGCATGAGTGGGCACAATAGCTATATGTAGATGTAGAGAATATAGTTAGACATTAGGAAATCTAGCAAACAATACAATGGTTTGCTAAATATATTATGTGCAATAATGAAAGTGATTGAGTGGGAATAATATTGTATCCCTTTTTTCCCTTATAGTTTGAACTATAATGGGAAGGAAAGGAGGGTGTTAACCCTAATGGGCTATAAGAAGGTTATGTATATAATGGTTATAGTGTGCAAGAAATAGTTGGTGAATAAATATCTTTGTAGATTATACATATATACACATATAGAGGGTTGGTTGATGAACAATTGTACTAATGTCCAATTAGTTACTAAGTTTTATTAGTTAATCAGAATATAATATTATTATGCATAGGATTCAATGTCTAAATTGATGACATTACTAACGTGCGATCAGTTGCAAATAATAATGTTGACATTAAATTAGATGAATTCATCATTATATAACTACATGGCATAATTTGGCTAGCAACTAACAAAGAATGCTACATCAACTATACTTAAAAGAATCTAAAAGTAATATTAATATCATTAAGTTTTATCAGCCAATCAAAATATAATATTATTATGGATAAGGTTGAATGTCTAAATAATTGAGTTTATTAATGTGTATTTAGATAGGAAATAATAAATATGGCATAGTACTAATTAAATTCATAATTATCTAAAAACACCCCATAATTTGACAACTGCATTATTATATAAGCCCACCCCATAATTTAGCCAATGTATCAATCTAAAAATAATATCAATATCATTAATTTTCATTAGCTAATTAAAATAGAATATTATTATGGATAAGGTTGAATGTCTAAATAATTAATGACATTATTAATGTGCATTTAGATGGGAAGAAATAATTGTGGCATAGTATTAGTTGTATTCATCATTACATGAGACCACATGATTTCATAATTGCATCAATTGTTAACAATACAAATAAAGGATCTTTTCACAGCCACCAACAAAGCACCATAGACGAATTTTGGTTAAAAACAAGTTAATAATTTGTGTGATCTAGAGTATAAGTACGAGAAGACTAATCAACAATGCTCAATGAAATCTAACATAAAGTGTATAAGGTCAATTATTTTAGTCCATTGTAACCATAAGATTAAATAGATAATTTTTTTTCTAAACCCTATGCCAGTATGATGGCAATGTGTACATACAAAATGCAAAGTTAAAGTCAAGACAATGAGGACTGTTCTCCACCCTACCATATTGGGTCATGGAGCATCATGGACCCTCACCAAACCCTCAAGCAAGAATATAGATTCACAACCATTGTAATTAGTGGTGAAATGAATATTGTGTATTATAATCAATATCAAGTACATTAGGATATGATTGTCTATTTGAACATTATTATTGAATTTTATAGTCACTAACATTATTCGAAAAGGTTGTTTGTAACATATTAGTGTATGGGAGATCATTTTATTCTTGGAGCATGGTCTGCAAGGAAAAGGAAAATGTGTTAGTGTGATAAAGACACAACATCGGTACAAAATAAATAAATCATAAAATGTAAAGCCTTATACAATTAATGACAAAGATGATGCAATATAGTTGCAATAGAACACAATAAGTAAATAAAATATAGCTATACATTGTGTAGCGAATGAATTGAAGTCTACACATAGAAAAGGAGGTTTTCTCTCCATCATACCATATTGGCTAATGGAACGTCATTGATTGTTATTTCTTGGAAAAGTGATTTCAAGAACTGGAATGTACATTCATAACCACAATTACAATCAATTGATCTTCACGGTTGGTTGAACTTGGCTCACAAAGGCCATCCATATGTTTACCATCTACACTAAAGTATTAACACCCAAGTTCTTTAACCGTCTCTCCCAAGTAAGAGTGATAATGATCTGATTAGGAAGGTAATTTGAAAATCCAAGCACAAAATGCAAAGTATAAAAAAAAAAATCAAGAGGGAATTGACAACCCAACACAATGCTAACTAAAATTGGAAGAACATAGCCTTTTTTATAGGACTTTGTCAATAATTAGATGCTATAGCTTAGCCAAGAGAACAATAATCACAATTCCCAATGGAAACTAACATGAAGTGTATAAGATAAACTACTTCACTATTTCGTAAGCATAACCTAAAGAGCACGATATTTTAATGAAGCCTATGTCAGAAAGATAGCAAATTGTACATAAGAAATATAAAATAAAACTCAACACAATAAGGCTTTCTCTCCACCCTACCATATTGGTTCATGGAGCCTCATGGACTCTCACCAAACCCATAAGAAAAATCATACATTTCACACCACTCTCATAAGTAGTGAAATAAATATTGCCTACTACAATCAATATATACAGTAAATTAGGATTTGATTGTGTAATTGGCAATTGTTACTGATTTCCCAGCCACTATCATTATTCTGAAAGGTTTTTCGGAAGAAATTAGTGCATTAAATACCACATTATGGCTTGAATATGGTCTACAAAAATAGCATAAAACTATGAGGTTTAGTATGCTTATTATGCAAAAAATAGAATGAAGTGCATAAAATTAACAATCTTATTTGATTATAGCCATTGTTACAGAAAGCTAAAAACTGATAGTGACATCCCAATGCAAAAAATTTATTTCAAAGGCTGGACCTTTTGGTTGCAATGCATAGAGGTGTGCAGAGAGAAAAGGTGCCATGCTCTCCACCCTACTATTTTGCATCTTGTAGTGTTATCAGCTATTAGTAGACCATTGCAATTAGTTACCGTAAAGAAAAACTTTTAATGCCTGCTCTCTAATGTTGGATCGCTAGTACTCTTATAAATGGTGATATCAATATTCCCATTCTATTATCTAGTCTTATAATCTCTTCATCTTCACAGTTGTTTGAAAGTTGATTAATCTATTTAGTAACTACACTAGAATATCAACATCTCACTTGTTGATTTGTCTCTCCTAAAGGAGAAGCATGATTTCTGGAGCAATTGTGAATATGAATCAATTATAGAACTAACTAAGACCAAGTAGATGATGGGGATGGAAGAATAAAAAATATACACCTCTTGATACTTGCCTCAATTACATGTCTACCCGCTTGCTATCTCTTTCCTTTGTTCTTTCTCCAACACCTACATAAAATGTACACAAATTTATTATAAACATTTGAATTTTTCTATAAATGTTATCTCAGAAGGATAGAATTTTGTACATAAAAATAATAAAATAAAACTCAAGACAATAAGGCCTACTCTCCGCCCTACCATATTGGGTCATGGAGCCTCATTAGCTCTCACCAAACCCCTAAGAAAGAATATACATTACCTATCACTCTGATCAATGGTGAAATCAATATTGCTTATGACAATCAATTTAGCATACATGAGGATATGATTATCTATTTGACCATTGTCACTCATTTTCCAGTCACTATCATTATTTTTTAATGTTGTTTCTAACAAATTAGTTCATAAAATACCACATTATAGCTGGAATATGGTCTGGATGAATTACAAAAAACTATGAAGTTCATTGTGCTGATTATGGAAAAATAGAATGGAGCACACAACGTCGACCATTTTATTGCATGACACCCATGGTGGTGGGAAGATAAAACTTATATATATAGTCCTATTGAATGGAGTAACTATAATTTAGCCATACCTAGTGTGTTTGGGAGAATACAATATGCCGAAAACAAAAGAAGGCCCAATTTCCACCCTACCATATTGGCTCATGGAGCAACATGTAATCTCATCAAACCCCTGAGCAAGAGAATAAACTGTCAACCACTATGATCAATGGGGAGGCCAAGGTTTTTCCCACCAATGAGTGAATGAAAGATCTAATCGCATGGTAATGCCTATGAAGGACAATTCTTTTGATTAGTAGAGAACAAAGAAATCAAAAAATATAGACTTATAGAAACAATTACAAATGAGAGGTAATGGAATTACAATAGAAAAAATTAAGTAAATAAAATGTATAATTTCCTTGTGTATGGAATGGGTTGGAGTCTGCACATAGAAAATGAATCTTACTCTCTAGTCTAGCGTACAAGGTTATCAAGCATAACTGGCTATGACCAAACCCCCAAGCACTAACATTAATTGTGCACCACTTTGGTGAATGTTAAAGGCACTGCTATTACATCCAAGTGAATATTTTCAGTGGAATTGAACATTATACATTTTCTATAATTTCACATGGAGTTGTGAAATGAGAAATGGGGAAAAATATGCGTAGCTTTACAATATATAGATATGGAATAAAGGTGAAGGACATACAACATAAAACTTAAAAGGGAAGAATATACCCCAATTCAGAGAACAATAATCAACTCACTTGGAGAAAAGAACACAATCTACAGAACTTGAGTTTTTTTATTTGCATGTGCACAGGAAATGAGTGTCACTTTGCATAGGAAATAATACTTTCCATTTAAAACTCACCAAAATAATTTAGTAGATTGGCATAGTTTCAAGAATGCATTGTTGAGCACTGAGTTTTGGATTCAGTTTCCTAACATACACAACATACATTATAGACAAGAAGCATACTGCATGCATATCCAGCATGTGACTATCATTAGGGATAAAAAATCAGTAGGAAGAACACTTGGTAAAGATTATATGATTAGCCAAACATGATAGTCATATAGACAAAAACATCATCGACACATATATCTACACAAAACTCTGTCAAGATATTCTATCCACTAAGAACATTGTAAACAAAATAAAAATAACATTCTTTTTAGAAAAACTCATAGGTAGTTGTAAATATTGAATTGTGTATGCATATATGCATATATATATCTAACACACGAACCAATATCTAGACACATTTGTACCAGGAAGTTGTATAACATAGGGATATGTCAATTGCATGCATGTATATTTATGTATATGCATATGTATATGGATACATATATACAACTATGTGTACAAGTAGATATATGAGCAACTATAGATAGCAATATGCCCCCTAACAAGAAAAATAACTCTATATAAATAAACAATATAAAATTAAATCAGAAATATAAACTTAAAATGTAAGGAAATTATAGCAAACATAATCAATAGAAAAAAAATAAACTGTATCTTTTTTACCTAGAGATTGTAACTTATACTTCATTGTCTTAATAAATAACCTGTGAAATAGAGAACAAAGCAATAACAATAGAGAGTAAAAGTCTTTTTTCTATGACAAGGAGTGTGAGGGAATTAAACAAATTAAATGTCCAAACAAGATGAACTTAAAGAAGTATACAAATTCCCAATTAGATATGCTTCTTTTGGTCTTCAAAAGGAAATATGACAACTAAATTTGGAGCCTGCTCAACCATGGGAGAAATAGTAGAAAAATATGATAGTAATAGCTTACACTCAGCTTCAAAGATAAGCTTAACAACCTTTACTATTGTTGTTTCCAGTATTCTTTCTAAATTATAAATTTGGGTTTTGATTAGAACTATGAAAAAAAATTCCATGTAGGTGACATCATTGATAACAGACTCATCACTCATTTAAGTGGTTGACTCATATTGCAACATGTAAAGGTTTTTTACTGACATTTGTAATAGGCTTGTTGTAGCCACATCAAAAGTAGTTGCCCAAAGCTCACATGTGTGGTATTGAATCTTTAGTTGCAATAAATATTGGAAGTCACAGTCACCTATTATTCTTTGGAATTTTGGGAAAAACCATTTATTTTTGTTAGATTTTTCACACTTTTTTTTTCACTTCCTACCATTCACCTCCAATGGGAATGCAACATAATAGGATGCATCAATTTTTATAAATTTTACTGTTTCCTTGAGAGTATCTTGCAAAGTATCTAGCAAGCCAAGGCAGTGGTCAAACATGTATGCAATAGTGACTCTCCCATTTTCCAAAGTGACCTTTCAAGGGACTGGATGAAGGGGATCAATAATAGGTGGAGCAACATAGCCTCTCTTGATCAATGGTTGTGCATTCAAAATGTCAAACTTTATATACAGAAGAGTTCCTGTGGATGTGTTAAGAACAACTCCATTAAAGTACCCAACACGTGCATTTTTCACAGCAAGGATGAGAGCTGAACTAGAGGTGTACAACCTCTCTAACTTGTTGTGCATGTTTTGCACACATGCCGTGCCATAGGCAGGGACCCCCTTTTTTTTGCTCCTGACAGGTTGCTTTGCTCCTGTCTTGTTTTGCATGCCCTATTTCCAAGCCCAAATTGGTCATGTGCTTTCAAATGATCAAATTCTCCTACCCAAATTCACTTACTTGGAGTATTCAAATCTGCGGAGAAATAAAGTCCCCCATCCCCTTTCTTCCTTTTGTCTTGCTTTGGCTGTTTCGGAAACATCCATAGACACCCGTCACTCTCGTTTCCTCATTTTTGACTTTGGGGTCACCCTTTTTTGGATCTAGGATGTGTTTGAAGTACGTAAATGAACTGCCAAGGTTTCTTCAAAGTTTGGTTGAGTTTCGATGGTTTCAAAACTTTCCCTCTTGAATTCCCTTCCTCCTTGGCTGTTTGGAAACATCCATGGACCCCCGTCACCCCCGTTTCCTCATTTTTGACTTTAGGGTCACCCTTTTTTTGGATCTAGGATGTGTTTGATGTTCTTAAATGAACTGCCAAGGTTTCTTCAAAGTTTGGTTAAGTTTCAGTGGTTTTGGAGCTTCATCCCCCTTTTGTTGTTTTGGAACATCCGACGGCTGCCTCCTTCCCAGCCTCCGGAGCCCGGCCCCTCCGTGGCTGTTTCTGGGGTTCTGCCTCTCCGTCGCCATTTTGGAATATCCGACGACTGCCTCCTTCCCGGCCTCCAGAGCCCGGACCCTCTGTGGCAGTTTTCGGGGTTCTGCCTCTCCATCGCCATTTTGGAACATCCGAGGACTGCCTCCTTCCCAGCCTCTGGAGCTTGGCCCCTCCATGGCCGTTTCTGGGGTTCTGCCTCTCTGTCACCATTTTGGAACATCCAACGGTTGCCTCCTTCCTGGCCTCTGGAGCCTGGCACCTTCGTGGCCATTTTCGGGGTTCCGCTTCTCCGTCGCCATTTTCGAAAATCCGACGGCTACCTCCTTCCCGGCCTCTGGAGCCCGGCCCCTCCATGGACGCTTCTCGGGTTCCGCCTCTCCATCGCCATTTTGGATCGTCCGACAACCGCCTCCTTCCCGGCCTCCGGAGCCCAGCCCCTCTATGGCCATTTCTGGGGTTCCGCCTCTCCGTCGCCATTTTGGATCATCCGGTGGCTACCTCCTTCTCGGCCTCCGAAGCCCGGCCCCTCCATGGTCGTTTCTAGGGCTGTGCCTCTCCGTAGCCATTTTGGAACTTCCACTGGCCACCTCCCTTCCAGCCTCTGGAACCCGAGTCCTCCGTGGCCATTTCTGGTAGTCCGTCCCTCTTTGGCTGTTTTGAACATCTGGGAGCCTCCCTTCTTCCTGGCTATTTTGAACATCTAGGAGCCTGCCTCCTTCTCGGTTGTTTTGAACATCTAAGAGCTTGCCTCCTTCCTGGAAGTTTTGAACATCCCGGAGCTCGTCTTCTTCCCGGCTGTTTTGAACATTCGGGAGCCCGCCTCCTTCCCGGCTATTTTGAACATCCAGGAGCTTGCCTCCTTCTTGACTGTTTTGAACATCCGGGAGCCCGCCTTCTTCCTGGCTGTTTTGGCTTCCGTCCGCTGTCTGCCTTCTGGATTTCTTCCGCCATCTTTCTGCCCTCTGGCACTCGCACCCTTGAAGCACACATTAATGTTTATGGTCCAAATGAGCTCCAAATATGAATATCAAGATCTTTTGATGATGCATGGATAGATCTAACAGGGAATTTGTAGGTTTGATTGACATTTTCCTTAACTCTTGTATAAATGCACTTACGACACTTCGTGTTTGTAGGAGTCAAGAAGCCTTTCGTAGGTCTATCGAAGAGGCCCATTGAGGGACTTGTCCTACCCTTTTTTCTAGATGATGATGATTTCTAAGGAGCTTTATGCCCGAATCAAGGGCCATCAATCCATTGATGCCAATCGTCGACAAACTCATTTGATCAAAGGAAGAACACTGCAAGCACATCAAGCAAAAGACAACTTTCAGGAATTTTTAGCTATAGTGAAAAGGGAAATCAGCTAAATGATAAAATTGCTACAGTAACTGGCACTAGATGACAAAACAGGGAAAAGACAAGGAATGTATTTTTAATTGTTGAATATTGTGGGGTAGGTGAAACCCTAATGTAATTTAATCTCGGCCATTCGATGTAATTGAATCCTAGCCATTCATTTGGGCTTTTGAAAACTATAAATAGGGGCTTGCCTCTCATTTGTAAGAGTTGGAGAATTGATGTAAAGACATTTAGTAGCAATAGAAAGCAACATTGCATGATTTATGGGTGTTCCTTTTGAGTTTGCTCTTTATGTATGCATGGTTCACCTTCTATGTTAGTTTTAGTGTTAGTTTCTTGAATGGGAGTGGTGATGGTGTTTGTTGTTTTAGTATTTGATGGATTTCTAGCTCATGCTTTTTGTGGTTCATTGATGATGAGTCACTTTGCAAAGCTAGTCTGAGCTCATTACTTCATTGCTGCAACTTAGTTCAATTATATATGCACGATGTGCATGTGCACTTTGAAAATCTGCAGTCCTTAGAAGATTGCACTGGTTTTGTGCAAGTGTAGGTTTCTCTTGGCCAAGCAAAACCCAGTTTAGGAAGCATGTCTACTTTAGCAGCCACCATTGTTACTGTTCATTCGTAGCTTAGGATTAGAATAACTTTCTTAACCCTTCTCCTTTTGCTATTTTTTTAATCCTTGGTTAGAGTAGGATCCAAAGCATCACCATGAAGCTAAATTAGATGAATTTGATGAGTTTCAACTTGCTGTTTCATGTGGATAGCCACTATTCATTCACTTTCAGCACTTTGAAACTGCATTTGCAAACCCAACTTCCATGCTTTGTAACTCATCCGTAAGACCGCCTTATGATTCTAGCAAATCACATCAAACAACTGAGATATTCCAAGCACTGTCAAGACCTAACATTAGAAACCTTGGGATAGTGTTCTGCAATCTGATTGTGGAAGAATGTCTTTCAAGAGAGGTAGTGCACCTACACATTGCTTGTGTTGAAAAGTGCATAAAAACACCATCAACAGAACTGGCGCTAGAATGAGGGCTTGACACGTTGGAAATACAAAGCTGAAGGTTGGAAGTGATTCGTTCTATGCCCTCCTCCTCCTAATGCCATCAATAGAACTGTCGCTAGAAGGAGGGCTGAAACGTTGGGGATAAAAAGTTGAAGATTGGAAGTGATTCATTTTATGCCCTCCTCCTAATGCCATCAACAGAACTGGTGCTAGAAGGAGGGCTTGACATGTTGGGGCTACGAAGTTGAAAGTTGGAAGTTGAGAAAGGAACATTCAGGAAGAAATCTGAGATAGGAGATCTCTTTAATTCAAAAATCAAAAAATTTTGAAGGCAAGTAGAAGCTGAGTCAAAATGGAGTAGCATGCACAAATTGACATCACTCAGCTGCATACAAATTTGAACAAGAGACTAAAGAAGCCATTGCAGCAATTTGCATTGGCAGATACATGTTGGATCCATTGCACGTGCAGGCATAGTGAATTGGGGTGTCTAACATTCTTGGAAAGAATTGAGGTCTTGCAGGGAGAAATTCCCTTTTGGGAAATATATCGGCCTTTAGCCCTTGTAGACTCAGAGGAAGAATTGACAACCATGGTAGCCAAGGAATTCAAGGAGCTGATCCAGGAAAATTTGAGCAGCAAGGATGGACCAAGATTGGAGGAAATATTAATGTCTTGTTGGTGCTGATTTCACAATGCACCCCACTCTAAATTCACTTGCTCGTCATGCACAAAAATCATCACTCAAGCTAGGGGTTGTTCGAACAAGTTGGAGCAGCCAACTCTCAATGAGGAGAAGTTATCCAATGAGGCAGAAGAGTTGTCAACATTCGGAGGACAACAAAATAAAGATAAACCAAGAAATTTGACACAAGTTGGTGTTGGGATAGCAGACATAGAAAATGAAAACCAAGAGGGAGGAGTTGAAAGTCTTGGGACAGCAACGTGCATTGATGAAAATCTAATTATAACCAATTTAGTAGACTTTCTCTCCATTGAAGAAGAGTAGTCCTCCACTCAAGAAAAGGAATGAACAACAATTGAAGATGAATTAACAGAATTTGCAACAGCATATGCTAGGACAACCAACACAGATGCTGACAATTAGGAAGAAGAGGAGGCTAAAATCCTTGGGGCAGCAGAAGGAGATGGTAAAAGCATAAGAACAATTAGATTGGAAGACCTCTCCATCTACAATGAAAGTGATCAAGAATCTAAAAAATGCAGATTTGGAGGAGGGGGAGCAACCACTCACTATGGTTGTCTACCATCATGCTTCTTTTTCAAGTGATGAGGACCCAATCATGGATAGATATGACCAACTCGTCTCCAGATTAGCAAAGGATTAGTCAAAGCTAAAATACCAAGTGGATTTGGAGGTGCTACTATTACCAAATTGGTGCAGACTTCATGATTCATCACATTCGGAGTTCACATGTGAACTAGGCCAAGAAGCCATCAAACAGGTCAAAGAACAAGCAAGGTAGCCAAGTGCCCGACCTCCTCTACTTGCTGCCCATATCGAAGAAGAAGACCAAGAGCCTGTACCGAGTGATGGATCAGCTGAAGGCAGATCTCAAGAGGATCTTGGGGCAGCAATAGAAGGACAGCAATACAGTCTCGGACTACCGAGCGATGAAGTAGATCAAGTGGGAATGTTGTCCACCAGTCATCAAGAAGTTCTTCCTCTTGAAGAGCAGTTATGTGCCATGGATGGTGGGATTTTTGGCGAGTCTTTGGAGGGAAATTATGTAGTAGACTTTGGTCCCCTTGATGAGGTTCCATCAATTGATTACTTCTTTCCATTAGGAGCTACACTACGGAGGTATGCTCATGTTGAGGAAGAGCACATCCCAGAAGACAGTAATGATGAATACATACTCCTTGAGCCCTTGAACAATGATGCACTAGAGTTTCCAGATTGGGAGAGGAGCTCCTTCTCCATTTATAGCAATAGTGACCAAGAGGAAACAAGTGGGCACCATGAGGAGATACATGAAAAACAAAAAGAAGAAGATAAAGGTGGAGGTGTTTCGATGGCTGCCAACAAATATGACGAGCTTGGTCAACTGCGGGCTGCAACTAAGGGTCCTTTCGCCTCAATCCTTGCAGATTTTCCTTCACAACTAGAGAGCTGCAATGAAAAAAATTCATGCATGTCATCATCCCATGACATTGAATGTCACAAAAATTAGGTAAACACTTGGGAAAGGAGATGGGACAACATGCTGCCTCTTGAAGACATCAATCAAGAAGAGGTTTTGGCAACGGAAACCCAGGCAGATGAGGTGTTCCTCCTTCAAGAACAACCAATTGGGGCTGCGGATCTTGCTCACAGCTTGGAAGAGTTGTTTGCTGCCCCGTCTTCCCAGCCTTATGCACGCTTAATGTCCAAAGTGTTGCACCCTCCACCATGCCCACCCGAAGCTGCCAATGCAACAATCAAGGATGTTATGCTTGCTCTCGACTGTCTAATGCTGCCACCTCCATGTGATGACATCCAGGTTTTATCCTTCCTTGCCCCTATCATTTCTCAAAACTACACTTCTTATTTTGATTATGGGAATAAGGGAAAACAAACATGTTTATGGATTAACCATGGGTTCAATGAGCCTCCTCAATTGCTGATTTTTCATGATGACGTGATTGAACTTGAGTGCTACAACATTAAATTTATTTTTTTAGAATATAAAGACAAGTTTGCATGGTTAAGAACGATAACGATTGCCTATTTGCTCGTGCATGCATAACAAAATCCAATGAATGTTAATGTTGGTTTGTCATGCCTAAACATAGTGCTTTGTAAATATCTTTGTACATAGCTCATTTTGGGTAGTATAGGTTTCTTGTAAATACTCCGCTTTCCTGCTTTCCTTAGGTTAGTTAGTTTGTGTAGGTTGCTTGCTTCGTTTGCTTTTTGTTTTCTTTTGCTTTGTTGTTGCTTTGCTTAGGGTCCCTTTGCTTTTAGCTGGGCACATTTGTGCGCACAACAACCATACTTATTACCTGGGGTTGTTCTATGTATTTCTTTGTCAAACTCTAATCAAGTCTTCAAAGTGGATGGTGAAGGTCTTCTGTTAGTGTCAAGCGATCCGGGTGTTTAATTCAAATAGGATAAATTGTTGGTTTAGTCTGACTCTGACGTATTCTGAAATCTTACAACTCTTACACATCTTAAGAATTCGATGATCACTATAGGTCCTTTTGTGAAGTCTAGTTAAGTGAAAAATCTAAAATTATGCTCAAGTGCCACTGTGATTCTCAGCCCTGAGTGCGAGCTTCGATGCTTGCGGGTTGAAATAAAATAGCTAAAAAGAGGAAAGAAAGAAATAAAGAAAACACTGAAAATTAAAAGAAAAGAAAATTCAACTTTTCAGGGGTATCCGAGCAACTCTACCAAGGCTATGGACACCCAGCCGGCAGTAGAGCAATGTTCAGGAGAATCACAATGATAACCTCATCGAGGCTATGGATGTCTGACTGGTAGCGAGGCAATGTCCCAGATGCTTTTGGAGTTAGAATAAACTATGTAGCTTAACTTGATGGAGCTTGGGTTCTTATAGCAACTGAAGGATGGGAATTAATGCAATTGGACACACTTGGATTTTCAGCATACTAAAGGTTGGGTTGGCTAGTGGTTTTGATCCTTTGGTTGGGCCTCTGGTTTGTTTGCCCTAGCGTGAAGGTTGAAACCAAAGATTCTGGGTTCGTGATTCCAGTTTGTCATCAAAATGCTCTGGAGCATTTCCCTAGCGAGTCATCATTTGTTGTGCATGTTTTGCACACACACCCCGCCGTAGGTAGGGACCCCCTTTTTTCGCTCTCGACAGGCTACTTTGCTCCTGTCTTGTTTTGCGTGCCCCATTTCCAAGCCCAAATTGGTCATATGCCTTCTAATGATAAAATTCCCCTACCCAAATTCACCTGCTTGGGGTATTCAAATCTGCAGAGAGATAAAGTCCCCCATCCCCTTTCTGCCTTTTGTCTTGTTTTGGCTATTTCAGAAACATCCATGGACACCCATCGCTCCCGTTTCCTCATTTTTGACTTTGGGGTCACCCTTTTTTGGATCTAGGATGTGTTTGAAGTACGTAAATGAACTGCCAATGTTACTTCAAAGTTTGGTTGGGTTTCGATGGTTTCAGAACTTTCCCTCCAAAATTCCCTTCCTCCTTGGCTGTTTGGAAACATCCGTGGACCCCCGTCACCCCTATTTCCTCATTTTTAACTTTGGGGTCACCCTTTTTTTTGGATCTGGGATGTGTTTGATGTGCTTAAATGAATTGCCAAGGTTTCGTCAAAGTTTGGTTAAATTTCGGTGGTTTCAGAGCTTCATCCCCCTTTTGTTGTTTTGGAACATCAGACGGCTGCTTCCTTCCCGGCCTCCGGAGCCCGGCCCCTCTGTGGTTGTTTCTAGGGTTCTGCCTCTCCGTCGCCATTTTGGAACATCCGACGGCTGCCTCCCTCTCGGCCTTCGGAGCCCGGCCCCTCTGTGGCTATTTCTGGGGTTCCGCCTCTTTGTCACCATTTTGGAACATCCGACGGCTGCCTCCTTCCCGGCCTCCGGAGCCCGGCCCCTCTTTGGTCATTTCTGGGGTTTTGCCTCTCTATTGCCATTTTGGAACATCTGACAGTTGCCTCCTTAACGGCCTCTAGAGCCCGGCCCCTCTGTGGCCGTTTTCGGGGTTCTGTCTCTCCATCGCCGTTTTGGAACATCCGACGGCTACCTCCTTCCCAGCCTCCGGAGCTCGGCCCCTCCATGGTCATTTCTGGGGTTCTGCCTCTTTGTTGATGTTTTGGAACATCTGACGACTACCTCCTTCCCGGCCTCCGGAGCCCGGCCCCTCTATGGCCGTTTCTGGGGTTCCGCCTCTCCATCGTTGTTTTGGATCATCCGACGGCCGCCTCCTTCCTAGCCTCCAGAGCCCGGCCCCTCCGTGGCCGTTTCTGGGGTTTCGCCTCTCCGTCGCCATTTTGGATCATCCAGTGGCTGCCTCCTTCCCGGCCTCTGGAGCCCCGCCCCTCCGTGGCCATTTCCAGGGCTCCGCCTCTCCCTGGCCATTTTTGAACTTCTGGCGGCCACCTCCCTTCTGGCCTTTGGAACACGGGTCCTCCATGGCCGTTTCTGGGAGTCCGTCCCTCTTTGGTTGTTTTGAACATCTGGGAGCCTCCCTTCTTCCTGGCTATTTTGAACATCCGGGAGCCTACCTCCTTCTTGGTTGTTTTGAACATCTGGGAGCCTGCCTCCTTCCTGGCTGTTTTGAACATCTGAGAGCTCGCCTTCTTTCCTGCTATTTTGAACATCCGGGAGCCCGCCTCCTTCCCGACTGTTTTGAACATCCAGGAGCCTGCCTCCTTCCTGGCTGTTTTGAACATCCGGGAGCCCGCCTTCTTCCCGGCTATTTTGGCTTCCATCCGCTGTCTGCCTTCTGGCTTTCTTCTGCCATCTTTCTGCCCTCTGGCACTCGCACCCTTGAAGCATGCCTTAATGTTTATGGTCCAAATGAGCTCTAAATATGAATATCAAGATCTTTTGATGATGCATGGATAGATCGAACAAGGAATTTGTAAGTTTGATTGACATTTTCCTTAACTCGTGTATAAATGCACTTATAACACTTCGTGTTTGCAGGAGTCAAGAAGCCTTCCACAGGTCTATGGAAGAGGCCCATTGAGGGAGTTTTCCTACCCCTTTTTCTAGATGATGATGATTTCTAAGGAGCTTTATGCCTGAATCAAGGGCCACCAATCCATTGATGCCAATCGTCGACGGAATCATTTGATTAATGGAAGAACACTGCAAGCACATCAAGCAAAAGACAACTTTCAGACAGTTTTAGCTATAGTGAAAAGGGAAATCAGCTAAATGACAAAATTGCTATAGTAACTAGCACTAGATGACAAAATAGGGAAAAGACAAGGAATGTATTTTTAATTGTTGAATATTGTGGGGTAGGTGAAACCCTAATGTAATTGAATCTGGGCCATTCGATGTAATTGAATCCTAGCCATTCATTTGGGCTTTGGAAAACTATAAATAGAGGCTTGCCTCTCATTTGTAAGAGTTGGAGAATTAATGTAAAGACATTTTGCAGCAATAGAAAGTAGCATTGCATGATTTATGGGTGTTCCTTTTGAGTTTTCTCTTTATGTATGCATGGTTCACCTTCCATGTTAGTTTTAGTGTTAGTTTCTTGAATGGGAGTGGTGATGGTGTTTGTTGTTTTAGTATTTGATGGATTTCTAGCTCATGCTTTTTGTGGTTCATTGATGATGAGTCACTTTGCAAAGCTAGTCTGAGCTCATTACTTCATTGCTGCAACTTAGTTCAATTACATATGCATGATGTGCATGTGCACTTTGAAAATCTGCAGTCCTTAGAAGATTGCACTGGTTTTGTCCAACTGTAGGTTTCTCTTGGCCAAGAAAAACCTAGTTTAGGAAGCCTGTCTACTTTAGTAGCCACCATTGTTACTATTCATTTGTAGCTTAGGATTAGAATAACTTTCTTAACCCTTCTCTTTTTGCTATTTTTTTTAATCCTTGGTTAGAGTAGGATCCAAAGCATCACCATGAAGCTAAATCAGATGAATTTGATGAGTTTCAACTTGTTGTTTTGAGTGGACAGCCACTCTTCATTCACTTTCAGCACTTTGAAACTGCATTTGCAAACCCAACTTCCATGCTTTGTAACTCAGCCGTAAGACCGCCTTGTGATTCCAGCAAATCACATCAAACAACTGAGATATTCCAAGCACTGTCAAGACCTGACATTAGAAACCTTGGGATAGTGTTCTGCAATCTAATTGTGGAAGATTGTCTTTCAAGAGAGGTAGTGCACTTATGCATTGCCTGTGTTGAAAATTGCATAAAAACACCATCAACATAACTCATGACCCTTTGCTTCCCAAGATAAGCCCCACAAATTAACATCAATTGAAAAATATGAGAAATCATTAAGCTTAATAGTCCTCTAAATTATTTGGGATTGATCTTTTCTTTGTTATGGTCGAAACCATTCCCATATTCACCATAGTGCCAATAATGTTAATTATTAGTGCAATCTACAATTTAATTTAATGGTGTGAAAAAAAATACTTTCTCTGGCACAAAGGCCTCATCATCACAGGACTTTAACAATGACGTTTGATCTAGAATGATTTCCATCTGGTTGTTCATCTTATTAAATTTTCTATCTACTTGTCTCACTGATCCCTTTGACACATAGTAAGTACATCCCACCTCAACCTTATCATAATTCATGTTTTCAATCTCATTAAAGCATGTAATCCATATTTTTGTGCCCTCATCATCAATGATATCAAAGCTAAATACCTACCTCTCATGCCCTTGCTTTCTATAATGGTGCATATCCCTCTTTGTTGTTACACCACCTTTTATCCTCCATCTGGTTTGGTAAACATTCAACCCTTTAATAGGGATGATTTTGTTGGAAATATGCCTCAATCAATATAGGTTGAAACATCTTTAGAAGCCAAGTCGGTTTGATATTCTAAATGTTCAACCAACTAAGCAGTTTGGAACATTCTATTTTGAACAGGTCGTTGTGACCTAGTTTTTGTCTTTCCGAATGCTTTCACTGTGGAGCTATCGCTGTGACAAGGAGTGTTCGGTATGACCTCTTAGCACTCAGGAGAGCTCTGACCGACAGGCCATTCAATCATGAATCGAGGAGACTCATGGCGACCATTCGCTTCGGGATAGCCTATAGCGGCTCAGTGAGAAGTCCCAATGAATGGAGAAGTCTCATCGACAGGAATACATATGATGTCTTTGCCATAACATAAGGATCCCAGTGTGATGTCTTAGTGATAGATGGAAGTCTTTCTGATGGGGACACACTTGGGAGTCTTCGGTGTAACACTAAGGTTTTTTTATGAAGTCTGGGCAAAGTGTTAATGTCTTGCTTCAATGTTGAAGTCTGTTCTCGGTAAGACTCATGGCGAATGGTGGACTCAGGGTAGCTTGGAGAGCTTTGATAAGACCTCTCGGCGAAAGACATAGGTCTTGCAGACTATTCTTTGGCACCTTGTATGACTAGAGGTTTCAGAGTAACATCCTAGTGAAAGCAGTATAGTCTTGGCGACTATTGATGACTTCAGGGTGACATTTGTTATCTCAGAGAAACCTCTTGGCGATAATGTTAATTCTTGCCGACTGGTGATTGGAACTCGGTGTAACATATGACCTCGGTATAACCTTTGGTGACTCACTATGATCTCATGGCGAAAGCGATAGGTTTGGGCGATTGCTTGGTGACTCAGTGTAATGCATGACGCTCGATGGAATGTCTTGGCGATATCGATTACTCTTGGTGACATCGATATGAAGGTTATGTGGCATCGGTGAGACACTATTAGTGTCTCACCAAGATGTCAATACAGTGCGAATTTTGTTGACCGTTTGACCATCCTATGTGGAGTGTCATGGACAAATAGGAGATGTTGAATCTGAACAATTGGAAGACAATCGGTTGTGATAGTTCTGTGAGGAAGTTCGATAGACAGGGAACATCATGGTTATACTCTGTGATTGCAGATTGTGATTAGTTGGTTAGTTTGGTTGAATCAACAGATTGTTGAGTGATTATATCAGTAAATGAATTCTATACTGTAAAGACTGTAACACGAAGGTTCCTGTACAAGATTGTTCATGGTGAATGCTGCTGTATAATGACACCAGAAAGATAAATTTGGTATTTTTATGTAATCTCCATTACTGTAATACAAAGTGAGTTCTCTTGGTGTGGTGGGTTTTTCTCCCGTAAGGGTTTTCCCACATATATCTGGTGTTCATGTGTGATTGTCAAATACTCTATTTCTATTATTTGCTTCATAGTGAATCTTCATTGGACTATAATTGTAAATTTTAAAGTGTATCTACATTCTTCCCTGAGGCATTGATGTTAGGAGAATTGTTTTCCACATCTAATTTTCCTTACAAGTGGTATAAAAGCCTCGCCAATTGTGTTATCCTTGTGGGTACGTTGGGTTTTTTGTGTCAATTATGTTCAGTGGGAGTCTTGTAGAGTTTCTTATTTCTAATTATAGGTTAAGATGGCTAGTACATCTGGTAAGATTGAAATAGAGAAATTCAATGGCAGTAACTTTGAGTTGTGGAAACTCAAGATGGAGGATCTTCTTGTTGACCATGATCTTTGGATTGTTGTGGCTAGAGTGAAACCTACAGGCATGAAGCAAGAAGATTGGGACCTTGCAGATAGGAAGTCTAAGGGGCTAATAAGGCTTTGTTTGGCAGATTTCATTGTTCTCAATGTGCATGAAGAGAAGATTGCATCTTCCTTGTGGAAGAGATTGGCATCTATTTATTAGAGGAAGTCCTTGGTGAATAAACTATTCCTAAGGAAGAAACTATAACCTTTGAGAATGCAGGAAGGAGGGTCTGTAGCTGATCATTTGAATGCATTTAACATGTTGCTTTCTTAGTTAACATCTATTGGTGTGAAGACTGAAGAAGAGGATCATTGTATGCTACTATTGTGTTCTTTTCCAGACTCGTGGGATCATCTAGTGATGGCTATTGGGAGTACAACATCCAATTTCAAAATGGAAGATATTGTTGGTTCTTTGCTGTCAGAAGAAATGAGAAGAAAATCTTCTGAGATGGTGAAGGAGGCTCTTACTGTCAAAGGAAGGTAAAAAGAGAAAGGAAAGAAGAAGGACAAGAAGTCCAAATCAAAATCAGAAGGGAGATCAAAGTCTCCTGGCAAGAAGTCCAAGGTGAAGTGCTGGAACTGTGGGCAACCTAGTCATGTCCAAAAGGATTGTAAAGAGGATAACAAGAAGAAGGGCTCTTTCGATAATGGTTCTTCTCATAGTTATGGTGATGCCTTCATTGCAGCCTTGGCTAAACAAGCATTAGATGATGTCTAGCTGATTGATTCTAGAGCATCTTTCCACATGACATCTCATAGAGAGTGGTTCACGAAGTATGAAGAATACAATGGTGGAAAGGTGTACTTGGAAAGTGATTCAACTTTAGAGATTGTTGGCTGTGGAAGAGTCAGAATCCAATTCCTTGATGGCAAAGTAAAGGGAATTAATGATGTTATGCACATACCAGGTCTGGCTCAAAATTTGCTATTTGTCAGTAAGCTGAATGATATCAGAGTACAAGTCACATTCTCTGGAAATGGTTGTAAGATGACTAGAGGTTCAATGGTGTTGGCTAGAGGTGCTCGAATTGGTACCCTGTACAAGTTGGATGCATAGGTTGTTCAATGTAACAGTGTCTCTCTAAAGTCACTAAAAGCTGCTCATGGAGGTAAAGAGGAAAAAATCCCTAATCATGTAAACTCTATGGAAGTAAAACTTCCTATAGAGAAGACTATGCTCTAGCATCATAGGTTAGGCCACATAGGAGAGAAAGGTTTAAAAACCTTGAAAAACAAAAACCTGGTTGAGGGACTTGAAGATTGTAATCTTGAATTTGAATTATGTGAACACTGTATATATGGAAAACAACACCATGTTTCATTTTATTCTAGTCCTCATAAATCTTCTGGTTTGTTAGATTATAATCATTTAGATGTATTTGGTCCAGTGGATGTTCCTTCTTTTTCTAAGTCAAGATACTATGTGTCATTCATTGATGATTATTCAAGAAGAGCATTTGTTTTTTCTTGAAAAGTAAATAAGAAGTGTTCAGCCAATTTAAGGAATTTAAGAACCTTGTTGAAAATCAGACTGGTAGAAAAATAAAATGCTTAAGGACTGATAATGGTGGTGAATTCTATTTTGATGAATTTGAAAGATACTGTAAAGACCATGGAATCAAAAGACACAAAACTACACCTTATACTCCACAGCAGAATGGAGTTGTAGAAAGGTTCAATAGGACAGTGATGAAGAGAGCACGAAGTATGCTCAGTAGTGCTGGCTTGGAGGAGAAATTCTGGGCTGAGGCTGTATCTACTGCATGTTATCTAATTAATTGTTCTCCAAATTCTGCTCTTGTTGAGAAAACACCTTTAGAAGCGTTGTCTGGTAAGAAGCCCTCTCTTAGATATATTTGAGTCTTTGGTTGTGAGGCATATGCATATGTGCCGGATGTGAAAAGATCTAAATTGGAGAACAAGGTTGTCAAATGTATTTTTATTGGCTATAGTACTATCATAAAGGGATACAAGCTTTGGAATCCTAATACGGAGAAGGTTCTGTATAGCACAAGCATAATCTTTCATGAGCTAAAACCTTCTACCTTGGATTTGTAGTCAGAGAAAAATTCTGAAAACAATAAGGATGTAGTTCAAATTCCTCTTACACCTAAGAAAGAGGAATCAAAAATTCAAAATGTACCTGAAACTGAGGAGAGCTTGAGCAGTTCTGAAAGTTTGGAAGAAGAAGAACAACCTCAGCCTCAGCCATTGAGGAGGTCAACCCGAGAAAGAAAACAACCAAATAGGTATGGGTTCTCATTGATTGGTTCTACTTGTACATATGCTTTGATTTCTAGCACTGATGAGCCTAGGACTATAAAAGAGGCAATTAAGATGTTTGATTTAGACTCTTGGTTGGAAGCCATGAATGAAGAGATGGCATCATTAGAGAAAAATGAAAGTTAGAGTTTGGTGCCCTTTCCTGAAGGAAAAAAAATTGTGGGCTGCAAATGGGTATTTAAGAAAAAGATTGGTCTGGATGGCAGTGTAGAAAAGTACAAGGCAAGACTGGTTGCAAAGGGTTATTCCCAGGTCGAGGGAATTGATTATGGGGAGATTTTTTTCTCCTATAGCAAAGCTGGCATCTATCAGATTTCTTTTGTCACTTGCAGCAACATATGGCTTAGAGGTAGAACAGATGGATGTGAAGGGGTATGTGTAGGATCCAGTGCGCCAAAAAAGTGGCAATATTTGTAGGGTGTGTTCTGATGACTTTTTTTCACCCAAAATTAATGAAACGAAAAGGGTTTTTAGAGGAGATTCTCAGCTTTCCAAAAATATAAATTATGATTTAATTTTAATTTAATAAATAATTATTATTCATTTTCTATTAGAATTATGACTAAAGTCTTGATCGATAGGGTGATTGAAAAAATCTATAACTTTCAAAGCGGTATCATATTTTTGAATCCAAAACATGCATCACATTCTATGCTTCACATACTATAGGATTAAAAAAAAATTAAATTTCATGAAGTTTTGACCAAGTTAAGTTGGTCAGATACAAGTTTTATATTTTCTAAAAGTTGTAATAAAAATTCATAATTAATTATTTACTTGGAAAAAAATTACAAAAAAATATGCATCACATCTGGACATGAGTCCTCTACTATATATAAAATCTTACAAAAATATTATCATTTTATTACGTTAGGGTGGTCAGTGAGACACCTACTTCTTATTTTTTCCCTAAAATTTAAGTACTACTGCATTGAAATTTCAAATTTTCACCAAATAGATTTTATTTATTTTTAAATAAACCTAGTATTTTAGAAACTACATTCAACTTTCTACAAATTCTATTCTTACATATTTTTGAAATAATATAGATAACTTGTTCAAATATTTCGTCAAGTTGCCTAACATTTTTCTGAATTTTTTGCCACTTAAGGGCCTATTTTTTGCACGATGATCCTGCACATACCCGAAGACAACATTTCTTCATGGTGATCTTGAAGAAGAAATCTATATGTCCCAGCGTGAGCACTTTGTTGAAAAAGGTAAAGAAAAACTGGTATGTAAATTAAAGAAGTCTCTGTATGGGTTAAAGCAGTCACCTAGAATGTGGTTCCAAAAATTTGATACTTTTGTATTGTCTTTGGGATTTGTGAGATCAAAATCTGATCATTTTGTATATTATAAAGTTTAAAGTGATCAAGTACTTGTTATTGCTCTCTATGTTGATGATATGTTGTTCATAGGCAATAGTAAGCTAATGATTTATGATCTTAAGTCTCAGTTTTCTGCTAATTTTGAAATGAAGGATCTTGGTGCAACAAGGTATATTATGGGGATGGAGATAACTAGGGACAGGAAGAATAGAAAACTATGGCTCAGTCAGAGTAAGTATATCAGGACTGTTCTTGAGAGGTTTTGTATAAATGATTGCAAACAACTAGTGGTTCCAGTCTTGCAGGGAACAAAACTATCTGTTGAGGACTGTCCAAAATATCTTATTGAGATGGAGGACATGACCAGTGTACCCTATGCTAGTGTGGTTGGCAGTCTCATGTATGCAATGGTTTGTACAAGACCAGACATTTCCCAAGCATTGGGAGTTCTTAGTCGATTTATGGTTAATCTAGGAAGAACACATTGGGATAATGTAAAAAGAGTTTTCAAATATTTGAAGGGCACTTTAAATTTTGCTTTGTGTTACCATGGGAACTTGGTTGAATCACAGAGGACTCTCAGTATTCGGGGCTATGTGGATTTTGATTGGACAGGGGACATTGACAGTAGGAGGTCCACCAGTGGATACATTTTCATGTTGAATGGTGGTGTAGTGAGTTGGATGAGTAAGTGGCACGCTGTAGTCGCTTTGTCCACTACAGAGGCTGAATACATGGCAACTACTCATGCTTGTAAAGAAGCAGTTTGGTTGAAACGCTTGTGTTCTAACATTGGTTTTGATGTAGGGGAAATAACTATTTTTTGTGACAGTTAGAGTGCAATTTGTCTGGAAAAGAAACCTACTTTCCATGCCAGGATGAAACATATTGATGTATAGTATCACTTTGTATGAGATATGGTGGAGGATGGAAAGGTCAGTTTGGAAAAGGTTGATACTCTGGAGAATGTCATAGATTCATTGACGAAGCCAGTGAGCATAGAAAAGTTCAGGTGGTCAAAGCCAGTTCAATGGGCCTTAGTTCCCATGGTTTTCAGTAAGTAATATTATGCTTTGGAGGTTCCTGTATGATCTTCGTCAAGTGGGAGATTGTTGGAAATATGCCTCAATCAATACAGGATGAAACCTATTTAGAAGCCAAGTCGGTGTGATATTTTAAATGTCTGGCCAACTAAGCAGTTTAGAACATTATGTTTTGAACACGTCATTGTGACCTAGTTTCTATCTTACTGAATGCTTTCACTGTGACAAGGAGTGTTCGGTATGACCTCTTAGTGCTCGGGAGACCTTTGGCCAATAGGCCATTCAATCATGAATCGGGGAGACTCATGGCGACCATGGGCTTCGGGATAGCCTATAGCAGCTCAATGAGAAGTCCTAGAGAACGGAGAAATCTCGCCGACAGGAATACATATGATGTCTTTGCCATAACATAAGGATCCTAGTGTGACATCTTAGTGATAGATGGAAGTCTTGCTGATGGGGACACACTTGGGAGTCTTCGGTGTAACACTAAGGTTTCATTATGAAGTTTGGGCAAAGTGTTAATGTCTTGCTGATGTTGAAGTCTGTTCTCGGTAAGACTCATGGCGAATGGTGGACTCGAGGTAGCTTGGAGAACTTTGATAAGACCTCTCAGAAAAAGACATAGGTCTTGCCGACTATTCTTTGGCGCCCGGTATGACTAGAGGTTTCAAAGTAACATCCTAGCGAAAGTGGTATAGTCTTGGCAACTGTTGATGACTTCGGGGTGACATTTGTGATCTCAAAGAAACCTCTTGGTGATAATGTTTAGTCTTGTCGACTGGTGATTGGAGCTCGGTGTAACATGTGACTTCAGTATAACATTTGGTGACTCGCTATGATCTCCTGGCAAAAGCGATAGGTTTGGGTGACTGCTTGGTGACTCGGTGTAACACATGAAGCTCGATGGATGTCTTGTTGATATTGGTTACTCTTGGAAACATCGATATGAAGGTTATGTGGCATCGGCAAAACACTGTTAGTGTCTCACCAAGATGCCACTACAATGTGAATTTTGTTGACTGTTTGACTATCCTATGTGAAGTCTCGTGGACCAATAGGAGATGCTGAGTCTGAATAGTTGGAAGACAATCGGTTGTGATGGTTCTGTGAGGAAGTTTGACAGATAGGGAACGTCATGGTTATACTCTGTGATTGCAAATTGTGATCAGTTGGTTAGTTTGGTTGAATCGACAGATTGTTGAGTGATTGTATTAATAAATGGATTGTATACTGTAAAGACTGTAACACGAAGGTTCCTATACAAGATTGTTCATGGTGAATGCTGTTGTATAATGACACCAGAAAGATAAGTCTTGCATTTGTATGTAATCTCCATTACTGTAATACAAAGTGATTTCTCTTGGTGTGGTGGGTTTTTCTGCCATAAGGGTTTTCCCATGTATATCTGGTGTTCATGTGTGATTGTCAAATATTTTGTTTCTGTTATCTACTTCATAGTGCATCTTAATTGGACTATAATTATAAATTTTAAAGTGTATCTGCATTCTTCCCTGAGGCATTGATGTTGGGAGAATTATTTTTTGCATATAATTTTCCTTATAGATTTTTGCAGGGGCATCTTGCTGCATTGGTGATGTGTTAATTCCAAACATGGAGGCTCCTTTTGATGGGGAGTGTGACTCACAACCAACTTTAAGTTCTTCTTGATCTCTAAAAAAATATTTAGGTTTTCCAATTAGTTGGCAATATGTCATCTTCACATCTAGGGACACTATGACAATTTCCCTAGAATGAAATGAAGATTAAATACTTTAAAATGCATCCCCCACAAACAAGGAAGCATAAAACTACAAGAAAAAGAAAGGCACAACTATATCAAACCTCAATTCTCTTAGCTTTCTAGAAAAATAGTTTGTCAAGAACACAACCAAACCTATTTTCAATTCTCCTGTAAACAAATGGTCATTGCACTTTCCAAGTAGAGTTCCCATCTACATGTGGGATCCATCAGATAGCATGAATTTGTATCAATCAACTGGGCTTTGATCACCTCCTATTTTTTGGTAAGACATTAGTGGGAGCACTAGAGATGGGACAACATCCCCAACATCTATAGAGTGTAGTGCATCTATTGTTAAGGTTGGTTTCACATTTGTAGCCTACAAGGAAATTAAACTTAGTATAGTGGTAGCAATGACATCTCTATTACTATGACTCAATTCTAAAAAGAAACAACAATATTGATGCATTTGCAAACCAAGAATTTTTCCCTCTAAGATCTAACTTACTCCAAGAAGGCCAATAAACTAAATGGGAAACAAGACATGCAATTCAAATATAAATAAGTTAGAACATATATAATAGTAATTATTAATGTAAATGAAGTATTTCTTTGATTTGTTTGGCGTACTTGAGAAAATGACAAGGAAATTGGTAGCAACAATAAACTAAACAACAAACACACTTCCAGGAGTGTTCCTTGAGGATTGTTCCCCATCCTTAGAAGACCTAGAGACCACCGACATTGCTCTATCTTCTCTTTTTAGGAACCAAGATTTGCAACACCAATGGGTGGGTAGGAGGTCTATGGCTTCAAAACACAACATCGATCTTAATTTGTTTACATAGCCATTAAAAATATGGTAGAAAATAATTAATAATAACAAGGTCTTCAATGATTCAAATAATACTTAACATACAATTTGTTATTCCAAGTTCACTATTTCAATATTAAAATTCCTACTTTTCTCTCCTAGAATCACTAATAGTATGAAGGAAAGAAAATAATTAGCAAGACATGCTTCAATGTTCAATATAACAATGATATGAAGTATAACATTTGAAGTATGTCATGTTAAGGTTCACAGAAATAACTATTTTCAGTAAAACAATAAACATTGGCAAGAATAGAGATGCACATTGCTTACATCTACTTGGGTTTACATTCAAATCTACACACAACAAAATATAATATTGTCTTATTTATGGATTTTCTTGTTTGTAAATGATTGCAATGTACTTAAATAATTTATGTTCTTCTCCACAATAAAACCTAACAAGAAGAATTAGCATTTGGCCAAGGGCAACATTGGATGGAATTATTCCTAGCCTGTGTGTTTCCAGGCCTCTGACATCGTATAGTAGGTGTTATTCTATTATTTTTTAAAAAAATTTAAAAGAGTTTAGTGCAGTGATAGAGAAGGCCATCAAAATGGTATCGACATTAATCATTGCATGGTTTTCATGTAGCAATGGTGGTGCAAGAGCATATCCATATAAATCCCCCAAGGAACAAGGTCAATGTCTGCAATTTTCAACAACATACTATGCATATATATATATATATATATATATATATATATATATATATATATATTGTACATGTATATATATGTATATATATATTGTACATGTATATATATGTATATATATATGTACATGTATATATATATATATATACATGTATATATATGTATATATATGTACATGTATATATATGTATATATATGTATATATATATATTTATATATCTATATATATACATATATATACATATATATACATGTACATATATATATACACATACATATATACACATATATATTTATATGTACATATATATATATGACATACATGTATATATCTATGTATATACATATCTATGCACATATAATTATACACACACACACACACACACACACACACATATATATATATTTATATATGTGTGTGTGTGTGTGTGTGTGTGTGTATAAGAATTATCATGACACACACCTTTTACAACCATCAACACATGCAAAGAATAAAAGATAAAAACCAACCACCTTCACAAAATTTATATAGTTGGCATTGATTGTGATAGTTCTATGTTCATTTGCAAGAAACCATCAATAGGGGACAAACGGAAGAAAAACCAAGTGGGAAGAGGTGCAATTGAAGGAAATCTAGAGAGGTGCATATTTGCAAAACTGTTCATGTAGTATATTTGAAACAACTTATGTTAGTTCCAAAAGCAGATTGATGGTTGTTGCAAATGGTTTGGTTTATGAGCTATGTCTAGTTTCCATTGGGTGCAAGAAATATTGTTTCTTTGTTGCATTTGATGTGTTCCATACATTAAGTAGAGTATAAAGGAAGCCCTATCTTACATCTCACATCTTATATACAATCGGATAAACAAGAGCTACAATCAAAAGTATTCCAAGCACATGCAAACCATACAACAAGCAATCTCAAAAGAAGCTAGCATTCAAGAGACTAGACATCCACACAACATTTTCCCTCACTTAACTAGTTGAGAAGACTACAAATTCAAAGCTTTTGTTGCCTATACTTATTCCTTGCTTCAGGATGCAAAAAAACTTATAGCCAAGAGAAAATTTGAATTCCTAGCCTTCTCGAGAAGGCAAATGAGGGAAAATTTAGTCCGGATGTATGTGCTCTTTGCACAAGTGTTAAAATAGTGTGGCCTTTTGGTAATTCCAACCTATATTTTTTTTAAAGGGAAGGTCATTTGCAACCTTAGCCTTCATATGGGAGAAGTTGGAAAATGAAAAAGGTTTGCAAGGATTCCAACCAAAGTATACAAAAGAGAACCAATGGGTAAGAATATAAAAGATAACATTCAAGATAGGATATATAGCAATGGCTATTTAATTGGATTGCAACCATAAGGAGCAAACAAAAAGGAAAAAATAAACATAATAGGTTTCAAATTTTAAAATCCATGCCAGAAAAATAAATGTTGTTGAACCTCTTCCCACTCGCTTCAAACAAACATCTTCTTTCCAACTTGTCTGCACAAGAAAATGAAAAACAGTATCATTGTCGACACATTTCTTTTGCATTTCCAACCACCCTCCCTTACAAAAGGCACAAAATAATGCCTGCCCACCTTCAAAGAAGCTACACAAAACTTAATCCAGCTTGCGCCCTCATAGAACCTAACCCTTGTCACTCTTGGATCTCATATTAGGTATAGCAACATAGCAACACGAAACAATGCCTCATTGGAAATTTACCAACATTCATTTTGCTCGCCAAGGTGCTAAAGGGTAGTTGTTATTATGATGATCCCTAATACATGCAAAACATACAAAAATTAATATTGGTGTGAACCAATGTTTAATTTCCACATCCTTCTCTATCCACGTAGCCCAACAAATGCCACCTGATTCCCAAAGTAGACAACAATTTCCTCTGCCACCTTTTTACGTTGTCACCAGAATCCAAAAAAACTAGGAGGCCGATGAAAATTCTGGCTGAACTTATAACCCACCCACCTCCTTTTACCCAGTCATCAGAAACCTAAAATCCAGCAAGGCTGACAAAAATTCTAGGAAAAGTTGACACAAATAGCCTATTGGCTAATATATATATATATATACACACACATACATATATATATATACATATGTTTATGTGCATACTATACACAATATATACATACATATATATATACACATATACATATACATATACATATATCTACATATGTGTATGTACATACTATACATACCACACATATACATAGATATACATTTAGAGATACGCATGCTATGGAATTTTTGTGAAAGTGGTTGAAAGCTATCTAGTTTTTTTCACATGTGTTGATGGTTCCAAAGTGTTTGTGTTGTATACATATATATACATACATACATATACATACATACGCATATATATAAATATACATATGCATATATACACATATACATATATCTACATACACATATATCTACATATGTGTATGTACATACTATACATGTACATATATATACATATAGATATACATATATATACATATATTTATATACATATATATGTATACACATAAGCTGTATATAGACCAACCTTTCACATGAAAGCCTTTGTATAGGGCTAACTATGAATTTCAACATTGTATGGGAATGGCTACAATGGGATAAACAAGTTAATCTTATGGAATTCATTCTATTGATGTCCACCTTAGGCTATATTGTTCCATTTATGGCTTCCATTTAGCATCTATAATTGCAACAGAACAAAATAATCAATGTTTTGGTTGCTAAATATGGGTATGTGTAGGATCATGATGAGCCAAAAAGTGGCAATATGATGGGTATGTGTAGGCTATATTTAATTTTTTTTTTTTGATGAAAAAAAATGGCACACAGTTTTATCGAGAAATCTTTATTATTTATGATCATGGACTGTGGAAACAGAATGCTATTAATTGATGGGTATGTGGCTGACGACTTTTTTTTAACCCAAAATTGATGAAACAAAAAGGGTTTTTAAAAGGGATTCATAGCTTTCCACCAATATAAATTATGCTTTACTTTGAATTTAATAAGTAATTATTATTCATTTTCTATTCAAATTATGACTAAAGTCCTAATTTATAGGTTGATTAAAAAACATCTATAGCTTTCAAATGATATCACATTTTTTAATCCAAAACATGCATCACATTCTATGCTTTACATAATATAGGATTAAAAAAAGAAAAAATGAATTTCATGAAGTTTTGACCAAGTTAAGGTGGTCAGATATACGAGTTTTTTATATTTTTAAAAAGTTGTAATAAAAAATTCACAATTAATTCTTTTTTTGGAAAATAATTACAAAAAAATATGCATCACATTGGGACATGATCCCTCTACTTATATCTAACTATTATAAAAAAATATTATCATTTTATTGTGGTTAGGGTGGTCAGACAAACACCTACTTCTTATTTTTTCCCTAAAATTTAAGTACTACTGGATTGAAATTTCAAATTTTTGCCAAATAGATTTATTTATTTTTAAAAAAAACCTAGTAGTTTAGAATCTAAATTTAATTTTCTACAAATTTTATTATTACATATTTTTGAAATAATATAGATAACTTATTCAAATTTTTACGTCAAGTTGCCTAACTCTAATTTTTCTAATTTTTTTGCCACTTAAGGGCCTGTTTTTTCCATGATGATCCTCCACATACCGATATACATATATCTATACATACATATATATACACATATCCAGAGAGATATATGAACATATATATAAGAATATATATAGATCATACATATTCATATATCATATATATATATATATATATATATACACACACATATAGACATATAAATGCATATATATTCATATATATATATATACATATAAATAAATATCTATGCATATATACACATACATATACATATAAGTACATATATATACACACACACAATCACACATATATGCATATATATAAATATATACATATATATATACATAGATATAAACATACATACATATATCCACACACACACACACACACACATATATATATATATATATATATATATATTACACATATATACATATAGGTATATATACATATATATACAAATACATACATATATCTACACACATACATTTGGTGAATGTTGAAATTGAGATCTATTGTCTTTTGTGGGTTTTCCAAAAACATTTGAATTTTTTTGTAAATGCTATCTGAGAAGGATAACAATGTGTACATGTAAACTATAAAATAAAACTCAAGACAATAAGGGTCTTGTGTGAATGGCTGGAAAATAGTTAATGTGTTGTGTTTTTTGGTGAATCACCCCATCTAGCTTATGGTTGAAACCAATATTGATTCATTTAGGGTTGGCATTTTTACGGTGAAGGTTTTGTGTCAGTATGTTATTGGGAGCTTTCTATATTTTTTCAGTTTTGTATGCGAGGTATTGTTGGAAGCCATGTTTTTGTTTTTGGTTAGAATAGCTCATAGATAGTTGTAAATTTTGAATGGTGTATGCATATATGCATAGATATCCAATAGGTGACCAAATATCCACACACATATGTACTGGAGGAAGTTGTATAGGACAAGGAAATGTGAATTGCATGCATGTGTGTTTATGTATATGCATATGAAAATAGAGACATACATACAACTATGTTCACAGGTAGATATATGAGTAGGTCTAGATAGTTGGCAGTGATATTGTTTGATTTATGGTTCATCTTTTGCGTGTATGTTTGTCTGCATTTGGCAGTGTCATTTTTAGTGTTTTGTGGGTTTGGCCACCTTGGTGAGTGTGGATAACAATATTGTTTCCTTCACAACTTTTTTTTTGTGGCAATGGTTGGAATGTAGTAAAATAGTTAATGTTATGTGCTCCATGTTGTTTTGCATAAGGGAATGTTCATTGTTGCTGTTTGTGTTAGGCTTAATTGTTACTTTTATGCCTTCCAAATATGTATATGTGTATATATATATGTGTGTGTGTATGTATATGTAAATATATTTATGCCACTATATCTATATATGTATATATATGTGTGTGTGTGTGTGTATGTATATGTATATATGCATACAAATGTGTGTATATATATAAAGATATACATATACATATACCGATAGGGCTGATGAAAATCCCATTGTGTATGGTTGTTTCCTATGGTTTTCTTGCAAATTTTTTTAGTATTTTCCACCTCTGGTCATCTAAGTGACTGTTGATAACAATATTGTTTCATTTACGTATTTTGTTTTGAAAGAGTGGTTGAAATTCAATAAAATAGTTAATGTTATATAGTTCATGTTGCTTTGCATCAAGCATTGTTTAATGTCCCTATCTGCGGTGTGCTATTCTGTTTCATTTATGGCTTCCATGTACGACACCAGTCATTTCCTTGTTCTTCCTCATCCCAATCAAGCTATGTATACATGCACATGTTTGTAAAAAGAGATATCTATGTAGTGAGCAAGCACATATTATTGGTTGGAATTCTTTGCGTCTATGCTGCTATTAAACATAGTTGTGACTAAGGATGACAAGTTTTTGTTAAGTTGCAACTACTTTCATTAGTTGTGAAATCTATGTGAAGGCACGTTGACGTTATCTTGTGTTTTTTAATGCAATGAAATAGTTAATGTTATGTCTAATATTTTTTTGCATGCATCAATGGTTCCAAAAGCTCTGGGATGCAATAATTTTGTGGTGTTATTTGGTAGTTTGTCAAGAAACAATGAAGGAGAAAGACAACAAGCATGAAGTCCTATTATTGAAGGAAGTGGGTAGAGGTGCATCTAATTTGGGTTATTCTTGGGGAAAATATTCTTTCATTGTGTCGATTATTGTTGGAAAGACTGTATACTTTTGTAGGTTTTCACATGTCACTAACAACTGGCTATATTGTTCCATTTATTGCTTCAGTTCACTGCGAATGACTCAAAAATAGTTAATTTGTTGTGTTGGTGGAGTTACTGGTAATGTATTGTTTTATGTCATTCTAAGACTCTTTGTTGTTGTTCAAGGTAGCTATTACCAAGGATGGTAAGATTATGTCAAGGTGCAAATGCATTCACTAGTTTTGGAACCTATGTGAAGGTGGTTGGACTTGGGACTCCGTTGCCATGTCAAAGGTGGCAAGAATTTGTCACGATGATAGAGGATTTTGGAAAAATGATGAAAGTGTAGGGGAGGCCAGCGAAATTTCATTAGCATTGATTGTTGTATGGTTCCCGTGTAGTGGTTTTAGTGAAAGTAACATCTATTTTAAAGTCCTTGGAAAACAAAAAAAAAATTGTATAGTTATCGATACCATATTGTTCAATGTCATTCTAAGGTTTATGTTATTTTTGAAGTTGGTTAAGAGCACAAAGGGAAAGCTTTTGTGAAGCTACAAGTGCGTTGAATGTTGTGCAAATTTAGTGAAGCTGGTTGAAGGAGATCTTGTGTTTTTTTTCATGTATCAATTGTTCCAAAAGGTTTTCTCTATGATATTTATCATATATACACATATACTTATATATACACACACACACACACACACATGCACATACACACACAAACATATATATATATATATACATGTGTGTATATATATATGTATATGTATAAATGCATGTATATATATCCATATATATACATATATGTGTGTGTGTGTGTGTGTGTGTGTGGCTTTTTGTATGTGGGTGGCTATAGAAAGTAATGTTGTTTGATTTATGGCTTTCATTTTCTATTTTGGTTGGAACATAATAAAATAATTGGTTGATTCTTATTGTATAGCTTGAACTATATTGTGTATTTCCGCATCTAGCCATTTTGGAGAAGGTGTTGTTGAAATGGTTTTATTTTTTTCAATTTATGAAGAGATTGTGTTGAGAAAGGAGTGTTTTTTGTATGTGTTTGTTACTATCAATTTTCATAGAGTTTTTGTTGAATGTTTGTGTTTTCTGGCTATGTTTGCAATGGAATAAAATTGAAGAGGATACATATATATATACACACACACATATATATACATATATATATACAGACAGAGTTGACGAAAATCCTGACCACTGAAGGTTATCTTGTATCTTTTTGCATTAATCGATGGTTCCAAAAGGTGTGGTCTGTGATATGTATATATGTATACAAATGTGTATATAGATATATATATATATACATATACATATAGATATACGTATACATATACATATATATATGTATATATATATATATAGATATACATATACATAAATATATCTATATATATATAGATATACATATACATATACATACATGTATACACACACACACACATATACCGACAGGATTGACGAAAATCCTAACCCAACTATACCCCATTTGCCAAGTTTGCACCAACACCAGGAAAAGAGGGAAAAACAGTGAGGTTGATGAAAATTTCCAGCAAAGTTGACACACGTACAACCTAGGCTAAGGGAAAATAATCAATAATACCTAATGTAACCAAACATAGAATGGACAACATTAATTATTTTATTCTCCTCCAACCATAGCCAAATAATGCAAGCCATAAATCAAACAACCTTAACCTAACACAACCAACAATAATGAACAACCCCTTATGGAAAACAACATCACGAGAACGCAAACCCTAAATCAATCAATATTGGTTTGAATGGTACCCCTGATGGGGAAATTCAATCAACAATACCTTATGGAAAATCAACACAATTACAATCAACAATAGCTACATAAGGGAAAGCATTTTTCTCCATTGCAAGTCATAAAGAGAGACCTACTGAAAATTAATATATATATAAATACATGTACATATCTATACATATATATCTATATATATACACAAATATATACATATTAAAATATACCCAACATATCTTAAGGATCAGGACAATAATTAACAATACCTAATGCAACCAAACATAGAATCAACACCATTAAATATTTTATAAGTATCAACCCAAACTCCATACCCTTAACATTTTTAATGTTACATATATTGATATTAACATATACCCGACAGAAAACAATAATCAATAATACCTAATGTAACCAAAGATAGAATCAACAACATTAATTATTTTATTCTTTTCCAAGAATAACCAAAACATGAAACCTATCAATCAAACAACATTATTCTTTATAGCCACCCACATGTAGAAAGCCACAATATATGCATACCTATACAATAACAATCATCAAAAATTCCATATCCTCTACAATTTTATTTCATTGCAAACATAGCTAGAAAACACAAACATTCAACACAAAATCTGTGAAAATTGATAGTAACAAACCCATACAAAAAAAAATCCTTTCTTAATACAATCACCTCAGAAATTCAAAAAAATACAGCCTTTTCAATAACACCTTCTCCAAAATGAAACAATATAGCCTATGCAACACAAATATAATTGACAATGCCTAATGGATTGACTATTTTATTCCATTGCAACCATAACCACAAACCGCAAGCAATAAACCAACCAACCTAATGTAACCAAACATAGAATCAACAACATTAATTATTTTATTCTCTTCCAACCATAACCAAAAAATGAAAGCCATAAACCAAACACCATTGGTCTCAATAGCCACCCAGATCTAGAAAGCAACAATATAGCTCGAGCTATATAATAAGAATCGACCAAAACTCCATAATCTTATCAATCTTAATCTTACCTACATATATTGATATTAAAATATATGCAATATACCCTAAGGCAGAAAACAATAATCAATAATACCTAATGCAACCAAACATACAAGCCAACCCTAATAATTATTTTATTTTGTTCCAACCATAACCAGAATACTAAAGCCATAAATTAAACAACATTACTTTCAACAACCACCTACATGTGCAAATCCATAATATAGAACAAGGTATACAATAAGAATCCACCAAAACTCCACAACCTTAACAATTTTAATGTTACATATATATATTGATACTAAAATATACCTAGTATAGCCCAAGGCAAAGAAAAAAAATCAATAATACCCAATGTAACCAAACATAGAATCAACAACATTAATTATTTTATTATGTTCCAGCCATAAGCAAAAAATGAAAGCCATAAATCAAACAAGATTACTTTCTACAACCACCCACATGCAAAAAGCCACAATATAGGCTGAGCTATAAAATAACAATCCCCAACAACTCCATATCCTCTACAACTTAATTCTATTAGATACATAGCCACAAAAAACAAGCATTAAACACAAACCATATGAAGCTTCACACTAACAAACCCATACAACAAATGCTCCTTTCTCAAGACAATCTCCTCCTAAATTGAAAAAATATAGACTTTTGAACATAGAATCAATAAAATTAATTATTTTTTTATCTGCTCCAACCAAAACAGAAAATGAAAGCCATAAATCAAACATCACTTTCTACAGCCACCCACATGCAAAAATCCACAATATAATCTAGTCTATACAATAAAAATCAACAAAAACTTCATATCCTCTACAATTTAATTTTGTTACAAACATAGCCACCAAACGCAAACATTAAACACAAACCCTATGAAAGTTAACAGTAACAAACCAATACAAAAAAAGTCATTTCTCAACACAATATCCTCTAAAATTGAAAAAATATAGACTTTCCAACAATACCTTCTCCAAAATGGAATAATATAGCTTAAGCAACAAAACTATAATCAACAACACCTTTTGGAAAATCTAATGAAACAATATGGGAAACATTTTTTTTCTGCATAGACACCTCTTGCTAGTCATTTCAAACAAACCCCTTTCCCCTAGCTTTCTCAATAATTCCTTGTTTCTCAAAGCCTCCAAACATATGCAAATAACGAAACCCATAAACACAAGCCCACAAAAAATCAGAGTATCAAGTCCATGCAAAACCACTCACAGGAAACGTGAACCATAAATCAAATAAGGTATTTAAAACAATCAATAGTACCTTATCACAAATAAAGCAATATAACTGCCAAGCACAAATCAAACAATATCGTTGAGGGGCTATTCCACATGCACCTCTTCCCACTCGCTTGAAGCAAACATCTTCTTGCCAACTTTCCTGCACAAAAATAGGAAAAATACTATCATGGTCGACACATTTCTTTTGCATTTCCAACCAAACTCCCTTACAAAAAACTCAAAATAATGTCTTCCCACCTTCACAGAAGTTGCACAAAACTTAATGCAGCTTGCACCCTCATAGAAGCTAACCCTCATCGCTCTCGGCTCTCATAGCAAGTATAGCAATAGAACGACAAAAAAAAATACGTCATTGAAAATTTACCAAATTTTGTTTTATTCCTCAAGGAATTAAAGGGAAGTTGTTATTACAACAATCCCCAATACACACAAATCATATAACAATTACTATTGATGTGAACTAGCATTTAATTTCTATAGCCTTCTTTATCCATGTGACCTGACAAATTCCACCCGATTCCCAAAGTAGCCAACAACTGCCTCTGCCACCTTTTTCATGGTTACTAGAAGCCAAATAATCTGGTAGGCTAATGAAAATTCTGGCTAAACTTATAACCCACCCGCCACTTTGTCCCCAATTTCCAAAAACCTAAAAACTGATGAGGTTGGCAAAAATTTTGGGAAAAGTTGACACAAATAGCCTATCAGCTAATTATTAGTTGGAGGGATCCAAAACCTAGGACATGGGAACTTGTGTGTGTAGGTCCTTTTAGAGACCTTGTGTGGAGAACTACATGTGACTTTGACCCATTTGGAAGCAAAAATGTAGGCGGTCCCTAGGTGAAGGATGCCTCTGTGACCTCAAGTCCATAGGGGGAAGGTCTAGGGGTGATAAATCCTATATTTTGGGGTTGTTCCCATTTGGTTTGACCTTCTCTCTTCAATAGGCCTCGAATGAGGAAAAATGGGTATTAGATGGTTATGAAAGACTTGATAACCTATATTCTATACATAATGTGTGCCTAAAAAGAAAGCTAAAGGAAAGGAATGAATTGTACTATTTGGTATTGGTTACTAGTTGAGTTGAATCGCTATGTGTTGGTACTAAGTGATTTCTATTACGTATTGTGAAGATTAACCTCAAACTTAAATGACTATGTATAGGATTCTAATGTAGTCAATTGTGATCTACTTATTCTATGTTAAGAACTTATCTTCCATTTATAGTGCTAAGCATGGTTCAAAGAGCAATAATATTGTTCTTAGGATTGATAGGTGTCTAGGAGTAGTATTATGCTTGAGATTGATAGGTGTTTAGGGTTAGTGCTATTCTTGAGATGGACTGTAGTCAAGGAGCAATACTATTATGTTCAAGATTGACAAGTGTCTAGGGGAAGTACTATGCTCAAGATGGACAATAGTCAAGGAGAATTACTATTAAGTTCATGATCTATATGTGTCTAGGGGCAGTACTATGCTCAAGATGGACAGTAGTCAAGGAGAAATCTATACTAGTGATGGCCACCCTTGGTTGCTTAGTCATCCGATGGACTATAGGGAATAGAGTTTCTAATGAAGAATAGGTCGAGGTAATAGTTAGACCAACCTCATTACATAGTTTTTGGAATATCTTGATGTGAAATGGTATAATTGACCAGAAAAAGGATGGTACCCACATTGTAGTGCGCAATGCATCAACCTTCCTTTTCTATTTTGAATGCACTAAGGAAATGTGTGTGTTAGCCAAGGTAAATATGATATGTATGAGTTAGTCTCTATTGTAGTTATGATGTACGTATGAGCCCGCCACTAATGTACCTGTGATGTAAGATGGACCTAGCCATCATGTATAGGTGGTGTATGCTTGAGCTCAACATGGATGTACTTGTGATGTACACACAAGCTTGTCACCATTGTATTTATGACATGCATATGTGTCAATCACTATAGTACTTGATATTTACTTGTGAGTTAGTCATGGATGTACTTGTCAGGTACACATGAGCTCTTAATCCTTATATTTGTGACATATGCATGAGTTAGTCACTTGTATATGTGATGTACACAACAACTGGTCACTTTGTATTAGCAATGTGTATGAGCTAGTCACCTTGTGTATAGGTGATGTATGCTCGAGTCACTCCCTATGGGAATTGGGGAGATATGAAATGATATTACCCTTGTGTAGTTTTGTATGATTGCACAATAATAATTGGTAATGTTTGGTGGAATTATAACTAGGTGATGATTTGATATTATTACATTATAATTGGCTAATTTGATAGCTTATCTGTACTTAATAAATAGTCATGGGTTAAAAGTGAGATCAAAGATATCACACAAGTGGAGAGATTGATCACCCTATGACCTTGTTGGGAAAACTATGAAGCATCTTATTTCATATGAAGGAATGCGTAGGAAAGTTCATCAGAAATGAACCCTCGAGGCTTAGGTCTAGGCCTACGATGGCTTTAACCTTGCGAGCTTACTACTCCTATGTGTAAGTATCTAAATGGAAAAGTTAGGTTGATGACACCATGATGAATGGAGAAGTGTTGAGGATAACACCCCTAGTTAGCATAGAAGATGCTCAATCGATTATATTGGTATTTACTTTGGAATGATCTCAGGAAAAAAAATGGTAGCAATTGAGGGGCAGTTGTTACATGGGTATCAAAGTAATCAAGTTCAAACATTGGGGCTATGAAGCTCACTTGACTTTGGATGAGGTGCATTGTCCTACACTAGTAATCAACCATAATTAAGTTGGTCTCTTGGTTTGAGTGTAGTTGCCTTAAACATTTTAAATGGAATTTTAAGCTTATGAGATGTATGGCTAGTCTCAACTAAGAAAACCTAAATGTGGGAAAACTAGAAAACAAGATTATATGAATTATTAATAAAATTAGAGTGCGCAACGAAAGGTTATGCCATTTGACAATTTACATTTTCCAAATGCACTTGTTTGATTTGATTTCACCCTTTGGTTATGTGGAAAATTTTGTTACATATTTTATGGGTTTTAGGAATCTTTGTCATGGTAGAAACGTGAATTATGAGGAACATAAACTGCAAATAACTAAGGGTGTATGTTTTAATGGGTTAGCATGTTTAAAAGTAAAGCTAAAAGTACCCTTAATGGGTTGGTTGTATTTACCTTAGTATTCAATGACTTATTTGTAAATTTGAATGAGCTAAAATAATTTCTTATTAGATATGATAAAGTGTGTGGGACAAATGATAGGTGGGTGGAGACCGCTATGCATCAACCCACATTCATGGCCTTTGTAAATGAATATGCCCTGAGTTGGAAATGAGTGTGCATTATAATTGGTACAATATGAATAGTAACATACAAAGAACATATAGACTTATATTTGTATCCTTAATGATTAAATGAAACTGCTTAAATTGAAATTTCACTAATTTTGGGACATTATGATATTGATGTTATCCCAACTAGTGAGTGAATGGACTACAACCATGGGACCCTAGTGATAAATTGTATGATATGCTTATGATTTGTACTTGGAACATTGTAGGGGTTATTGGTAAATGGTTATCCCCAATGGCCTAATGTTGATGTCTCTTAAGAAAAATCAATCCATAAAATAAAACTGAGGATAGGATTAAAGAAAAAATACTTGCCCGAGGATATATTTTAGTGTCCACCCTCTTCAATATTTTAGAGATTTATTCTAAATTGATCAAACTAAGAAAAATAAAACCCTTAGGATGAAATGATAATAGGTTCAAAAGCATAAAAATTCTGAAATACCTCAAAATTTTGAAAAAAGTGGCATATAAAATCCACAAATTGAAGACGTGAGAGGTCAAAATAGGATAAGAGTAAAAAATTAAATGATTGGAGTATGGAAAAGAAAAAAAAATAATAGATGAAAATATCTAATAAGTTGGGATGGCTTATCCTAAGAGGGGAAGGATGTCACATTCCCATGTCAACTACCTCCATGATGGATGGTTGTGGGGGAAAACCAACAAAATAAATGAAATAAGTCTCACAAGAGATCATGCGCATGAGGAGGAAACATTGACCATGGGTGAGCAAGGTGGCATGTCATTAGTAAGGCATGGGATCCTCATCATTTCATCCAAATTTTACTTGAAACAAGAGGCATATTAATTGCAATTTTTAGGCACTCAAGAAGAAATGAAGGAAGAGGGATGGTGTTAGAGAAGGAACCACATGAAGGTATGGTCAACCATCAATGCTAGCAATTGGAAGAATTGTGTACCTTCCTTATTTGATACTCATGCATGTATATATTCATGGGTGAAAAGAGAGAGAGTAAGGTATGAGGGAGAAGTTTCTCCTAAGGAGATAGATCATAGAGCAATGGAGAAGGAGATGATCATGTGAGGGAGTGAGAATAGAGAGAAATTCATAGATGTGAATGAAGGATGGGTACAAAGGGAAAGAATTTTGCAACCGTCCATTAATCTACAAGTTAGAGATCTATTTTTGGAGAATAAAAAAAGTAGAAGGTTGGTGCTTGATGGTAGAATGTGGTCTCAAGGAAGACAAAAGATTGTTGGGTATGCACAAAATGGATTTGTTGAAAAGGCTTTAGAAAATTTCAAGCAAAAGAATTTTGTGGGTATGAAGAAAAACTAAACAATAGCTACCCACATTAGCCCTGCTTATTCTACCATGAGAGTTTTAAACAAGTTATGGATACCCAATAAAGTATAAAGTATAGAGGGATTTCTAATGTTATAGGCAAAGGGAAAGAGTTGATCAGAACATTTTCAACAATGGAGGACCCAATGTTTCTATTAAGAGCTTTTTAAAGAGTGATGCTTACTCTTTCGGATTCCATGGGAGAAGAGATAAGAAACTATTTGTTGATAAAGGCCATTTCAGGTGTGACTAGCAAGAGAGGAATCTATGACAAATGGGTTCATTGAGGATAGCTCAAAATTGTGGGTTCACAACTCTAGGTAAGATGATAAAGCCATGTTGTTGTTATGGGCTAAGTGAAATGAGAAGTTCAAATACATGGGTTCCATTATTCCAACTTGACCTGGGTTTCTAAGCATTTTGTTCAAAAGAAAAAAAAAAGCCATCAAGGGTTTCCCATAATTTGTGGTTCCTTGAAAGGAAACTGAACATTTACTCTTGTATCAATATAACCCAAATGAGAGGTCAATGTTTTTATAAGTTTGATATGTAAATTAGATATGAATTCTCAAGGATGCTTCAAATGCTAGTTAACACAACACACTAAGGAAGAGAAACTAAAGAGTTAGGTAGAGAATTTCCTTAGTTGTAATATGGTAGTGGTGGTATGAGAATTATAAAACCATAAATCCTGATTGGAGGGATGCAATTCTAGCAATCTTACTAGCTACTTGTATGACATTTGGAATAGGTTATATGAGTAAAATTAATTAAGACGACTTCTAAGTAAATTCATAGTCATCATAGAATAATGAGACATTAATATGTCAATGTTGATTTAAATATCTATTTCTCAACTAATATAATATATATACATAGTACACCATGGTTGTGATTCAAGGTTATTGCTCATGTTTATTTTAGGTTTCCTATTATTAATGTATAAATGAAGAAAGTATTGAATGATCATGCATCATTGAAGAACTCTGAATCAAGTTTTGAACTTTGAACTCATGAATATTTATTTGCAAACTATTAGGTAAAGATGGTAAATTTATACACCATATCAAGTTCATCACATAGTGGTATGCTTAATTAGAGTAGTAAGGGATTTGAATCCTATAATGATGTGCTTAAGGTGGTTTTCCATTCTTGGGAGTTATCCCAAATAAATCCTTACATGGCCTTGCATAAGAACACATCTTTTGGATATGGTGATTATGATTACAATAATGTAACTTCATGTCTATATATCCACTATGGCACCATGTCTAGGTCCAATGATAAGTACGATGTGTACGAACAAAGAGAATTTCTTGTTAAGTAACCCATCTAACCTTTGTATTTATATTCTTTTATTAAGAACTCAATATAATCATGGGTTAATTATTTGGGTATTTTATGTTTGAACTTTAAAAGAAATATTATGACAAAGATTCCTATACAAATGTTTGTTACTTCAAAGATAATGTTTTATATGTGTGCCATAGAAAAATTACCCTTTGTCATTTTCATGGACTTTTAGGTCTTGTTTCATGGTGTTGGAACTATGTTGCTCTGATTTTATGTTCTATTATGGCTTGAACATGCTTATTTAGGTACTAAAACTCAAAGAATGATGTCTTGTGAAGGTTTTGTGAAGTGTTGTAAGACATTGCTACATTCTTTTAGACTTTATTTAATACAAGTTACCTAAAAAATATATTTTTTCTCATCAACTTGTCCTATATTGAGGTGTTGTAAAGTTTTGTAGCAAGCCTTCACACTTTTCTAGGCACATCTTCACTATTTGCACCTTTCTCATGCTTTATTTTGTCTTTTTATTCCCTCATATGACTCAATTAAGTGTATTTTTGAATGTTATCTGAACAAAAAACATTAAATACAATATTATTCCTGAAAATTGTTTTTAGGTCCTAGGTGGGACCCATCCACCATGGGTGGTGAATGAGTCCCCCTTGGCCCAAAATCCAAAATATTTCAAATTTCCTTTCAATATTTTATTCCAAAACACTTGATGTTGGCCTGTGATGAAGTATGAATGGATAGTAAGGCACAAGAATTGTATAAATAAGTGATTTTCATCTCATTTCAGCCCCCAATTAATCAAATTCACTTATCCATCTATACATTCAAGCATTCAAGCATCTTACATCAACAATTAAATCACTTTTCAAGAACTTTGAAGTTGCCATTGACATTACTTCATAATTACAAGATCAAGAGTTAGGTGAGTGGATATCATTTGCATGTTATTACTTTATCTTTCCCTTGTATTTCATTATATTTTCAAGGGTTTAATTACCAAAAGTGGGGTGACCAAGGAAAACCCCTCTTCACTAACCCTAATCATTTTTTTGCTTTTTCTTATGTATTTGCAGCCTTTTGTTTGTAGATTTGACTTCAACAACCCAACAAGCAGACATTCCCAAATCTGGTGTTGCAGAGTTGTCTCCTAGTTTTCTAGAAATTTTGGAGAGGATTGATTAACCACCTATGGTGAATGAGTCCCACCTTAGGACTAGAAACCTAAACATTGTCAAATTTTAGATCCTGATAGACAAAAATCAGCTCCCAATAGTTTTTCATTAGTAGGAGGACTAATTCGCCACCCTAGGAAAATGAGTCCCACTATGACAAATCAATAAAATTCATTAGCATTCCAAACACTCTAGACAACTCATATTTCATCTAGGTGCACTCAGATTTACCCCTATACCTTTTATTTTTCATCTTCATTTTTATAGTTGTTTGCATATCACAATGTATTTTCCAACATAGATTAAATTGAACTTTTACATTCATTTTAGTTTATTTTAATCTATCAATTGCATTTATTCAAGTTCATTTACATCATATCACATTGCACACATCCTAATTTGAGTGTTACATAAGCATTTTGGGACCTAAATATCTCTCCTTTTAGGTGAAAAACCCTAGAAGTGCAAGAGCCAACATTTTGGGTTCCCAAAATCTATGTCAAATTTTGGTGATCCCGACTTTTGAACACTTTAAATTTTTTATTGCATTCATATCTTGCATCCTATTTTCCAGTTGCATTAGCATTCAATTAGGGCATTGATTTGTTATTGCATTATAGGACCTTTCATTTTGCATTAGTGAAATATTCATTTAGTTTTCATTTTTGCATTCAATTTCATTTAAAATAGTAAAAATATGCATTGTGCATTTGTAATTGCATTCTGTAGAATATTTCAATCACTCTTAAAATTCTGAAAAACACAAAACAATTGCATCATGAGACACATTCGCCATCCAGGGCGAATCAATCCCTCTACACATTTTAGACAATAGTTCTATGCTTTTTCTATAATTTTTCTACATTTTTTGTTTTCTCTATTTTCATCTTTGTTAAAGTTAGTAGATTTTATGTTATTTGCATTTCAAATTCTTAGATTATCTTGCATTTCCATCCACCCTTCCTTTGTGGTACTTGCATGAGTGTTTGGTGCCCCATTGATAATACTTTAGTGAGAAGAAGTTCCAGACTCATGGCATCATGTGATAGCAGTTTCATTGTGGACCTTGTGATCTCACGAGCTCCTACTCGTAGTATGGACAATTGTGCATTAGGCCTTGGAAATACCACTTCCATTCCTTCACCTTTCCATCCTATGCATGTTGACAATCACAACAAATCCCTCCCACAAGAAAAGGTCATTAATATTCATGAGGACTTTGCACATTTACAACAAGATTTGGCACTTGAAAACATTTCCACCACTACTATACCTACCATTGAGAAACTTCATCGCATAATTGAGAGTGATGATGGCTTGCAAGTGCTGAAACAAATTGCCAAGATTTACAATAAACATGCCTCTTCAAATGACCTATCGACAAACATTCCTGTAAGCCAAGGAGCACCTTAAGTTCCTCCCCCTTCAACTATAGTTTCCATACCAACTTACAATGTTTTGCAAGTCCACACAACTATGCATCAACCTAATTATGTGGCTACTTCTTTCCCAATTTCCACTAGCATTCCTACTTCTTTTGTGGCATCACAAGCTGCTTCCACCACTTTCAAAACCCTTGGCATTCCTTTCACATCCCCTAACATCAACTACACTCCATCACCATTTTCCCTTCCACCTCAACCCAATTATACTGATCCTTTTATTACACAACTCCTTAAAAAAATTTCATCCATGCAACACCAACTTTCCACCATTAGTCAAGGTCAAACCGCTCCACCCACATATTTTGTCTGCAACAACCCCTTATCATTATAAATCTTATGTACCCCGATGCCACAAGGGATAGAAATGCCAAGATTTGAGAAATATGGAGGAAAAGGAGACCCTATCAACCATGTCAATTCTTGTACTACTTTGTGTAGTGACTTTGTCCTTGATGATAAAGTTTTAGAAAAAAAATTTCCAAGGTCCTTGAAAGATACAACTTTAGAATGGTTTTCCAACTTTCCCAATCATCCCATCCATTCATTTAATGAATTGGTGGAAGCTTTCATTAATCAATTTCAATTGCACATGACACCTAAAAAGACAATGGTTGACCTTATGAGATGTACACAAAACACAAATGAAAAAGTGATAGATTTCATCTCCCATTACCAATCCTTATATGCTCAGGTTGATATCAAAATTCCAAATGCACATCTGTAGAAGATGTTTATTCAAAATTTTCATACCAACCTTCAAGATAAACTTACCATGATGAAATTCCTTTCATTCATGCATTTGTGTACAACCTTATGTGATTATCAAAATTTTGTTTCAAGTCATGAGTCAAAATACACTTCTAGTTGAGTTGACAATCCTAAACATAACAATCAAAACCAAAACAATACGCAAAATTTTCGCAAACCTAATAGAGGCTTTTTACAATTTAATCCACCTCCTTCACCCCATATGCAACCAAATCCACAAGTTCAAAATTCAATGGTCGTTGTTAAGACAACCATGCCTTATCATTATGGTGATCTGAATAGACACTTCACCTCTTTCCCCGACACCTCTAGTTAGCATATAATATGCTCAATCGATTAAGTTGGTATTTTCATTGAAATGATCTAGAAAAAAAAATTGGTAGCACCTGAAAGGCAATTGTTACAATGAGTTTTTCTACTTTAGTGCGAGTTTAAAGCAAGTTCCTCCTCTAACTAAAGAGGGGGGTAAATGTAGTGTACAAAAATGTATCCCTTTAAATTTTCACACTTGTTTGGGCCCTAAACTCTATACCCCTAAACTTGAATAATAAATTTGTCTAATTGGGGAAATTAGTAAATGAACCTATTAAGGTGTAAGAGAACTAGTATCATTAAAATTCCGCTTGTAGGATTTTAAGGTGAAAAATTTTAGTTGTTAAGGTGTAAACTTTTACTTATTAAAATAACAATAATCATAAGGTTTTTGGAAAGTTTATTGAACATTATGTAGTTTTTTGGAATTATTTTGAGTTTATCATACATTACTCTATATTTACTTACCCCAATGCACCTTAACAAGTTTAAAAAGAACTTTTTAATATTCAATATAGATGAAAGTTTGATTTTTTTTTCCTTGAAATGTTAAAGTACAAGTTGATAATTTAACTTCTAACATGAATAATGGATGAGTTAACTAGGACCTTTGGAGGTAGTGGAGTGGATAGTTTGTTAATGTTAGAATTATCTTTTATTTATGTTGTGATGGATTGCTTATTTAATGTTGTTTCATTGTCATCTTAAACTCCCAATAGATAAAATTTATTATGCAATAATAAGTGTCCTTATTGTAGCACTAAGGGAGATAATTATAGTAGGAAAGATAGATGTTGGTGTTGCTAGTTGTTTTATCTTTCCTTCAATTTTTCTACAAAGATTGATAATGTTTAATACTTGAATCATTTAGAAATTCATGATAGTTTAGTCAATGAGATGCCATCAAAAAAATGTTGTCATCACTCTTAATTTTGGAACTTGAATTTTCCTTAGTAATGGTCATAAGTAGAAATTTTTTGAAATCACTAACAAAATAGAAACATTAAAAAAAATCATATTTAACTAGTCAATATAATTTGGGAGCTAAATCTTCAAGTTCATAATCCACCAATTAAATTTGATACACAAAAGGATCAATTTTTTGAACTTGAATTTCAAGTTTATCCCCTTTTCTAATTTTTTTGTCAATTTTACACAAGAATAGGAAATTGTAAACCATGTGAAAATAAATGAAATTTCTGAAATATCAAACAATTTAAAACATCAAAATATTAGTATGTATGAATATTCTAACTATCTCTCAATTATATTTGCATGATTGTTCACTACAATGAAAAATAAATGATAACCATGAAACTTAGAGATGCATAAATTATCTTCAAATGATCATATAAAATATTATGTTTTTTTTTTGTTTTTTAAATCATTTATCAGTTTTGCATGTTGAAACTCCATGTTATTCACAGTCTCTCATTCTCCATAAGTAAAATAGCATTGTCAGTACATTCCTCCTGTCTTTAGTGACATCAATAAAAATAAATTAAAAATAAATGTTAGTTTCATTTAGATCTATAATTTTTAAAAAATAATAAAAAATAAAAATTATTTACAATCATTTAATGTAATTTTTTAAACATCGTATTCAATTTAATATAATATAGAAACTAAAAACATAAAAACTTAAAACTCTTTCATCACAACTTGACCATTCATGTAATGAGTATGCTTTTTTCCTAATTGGTTACCCTCTTTCAATCTTGTTCCTCCATATTCATTGTCACTATGGTTTCTATCTTTCAATCTTGTTCCTCCATATTCATTGTCACTATGGTTTCTATCTCCTTGGCAATTATCACTTTTTTTTCCTTTTTCTATTTAGAAATCTTCTTTTAAACTTATGTTTAATTAATAATATTCTTTTTAAGAAAATAATTCTTTTAATTTATAGTTAAAATTTAATAGAAAATAATTAAAACTATTATATTTTTATAGATTATAAAGACATGTTATTTCTTAAGCATATTATAATATTATATATGAGTTATAAATTAAATAAGTTTAATTAATAAGCATATTATTATATTAGATATGAATTATAAATTAAATAAGTTTAATTAATAATTATTTTTTAAGAAAATAATTCTTTCAATTTATAGTTATAAATTAAATAATGACATTGATTTATTTTTATTTTAGATTTTAAAAAACAAATAAAAATGATGAGGAAAAAATGTCTAACCATTTTAAATAGTCTCCCAAACCCATAATTGTAACTAATAAAATAGATTTTTTTTTTTTAAAATAATCATATTTAAATAGTTTAAATAATTTAGAAGCTAAAATTTTAAGTTCACAATCCAACATAAAAGAATCAATTTTTTATTTGAATTTCAAATTTATCCCCTTCTCTAACTGCTTGTCAATTTTAGACAATAATAAGAAAAGTATGTGAAAAACAAATAAATTTCCAAAATATCTAGAATTGAAAACATCAACAACTAACTCTGATTGCTCACTACAACTTAAAAAAAAAAAATACTGAAATCATAAAACTTGGAGGTGCATAAACTATCTTCAAATGATCAAATAAAATATTACATTATTTTTTTTTATTTTTTTTTAATCAGTCTATGAATTAAAATTGTAATGAGAGATTCATTCTTATGTTATCCTTCCACCAAAATAAATACAATCTTTTCTCTAAAAGAAGATATATAGAAAATCCATCTTCAAAAACTTTCTTCTATAATCGATTCCATGTTGTGGAAGAAAACGATATGACTATGTGATCACAAACTACAGTGGCTTATACGTTTCAAAAGAGCTGTTGAGTTTTGGTTGCTCAGCATTTGTAACATCAGCAACATCTCGTCTATATCAATGTGTTCAGTTCATTATCAGTAATTTCTAGATCGTATTAGGTACATTTAACACCGGAGGACTGGTCTGTAGTTAGATTTAAATCACTTATACTGATATTTTGAGAGGTTCCATACTTGATTTGAGTAGCATTGTCATATGCAAGAGCGGCCCCATGGGTAGTGTCGAAGGTGCCGAGCCAGAGACGCCTTCCTCTGTTAGGTTCTCTGATTTCAGCTCTCCTTTGTCCGGCATATATCTTTTTCTTGAACCCTTCCGAGCTGCTCCTCTTCTTTTTCTCCCATAAATTCAACTGCTGCACAGAGAAACAAAACTACCTTGTTGTTTTTAATTAGATCATCAGAGGAGGGATGAGGACAAAGCATTGGAATAGTGTCGAGCTCCATTAAAATCTTCTGCAACTCAACTGACCAACTTCTTACATAATCAAGTTATTTATACTGCAATAAACAGCATTTATAAAGACACGTAAGTGCTGCCGTGTAGAGATTTGCAGAAATATAATGACAAGTTATAAAATGGATGTGCCACTTATAAATTTGTGTGACAGGTATCATATGACCTGCCACATATATTTGTACAGCACAAAGTATAAATTAACATTAAATTCAATAAATCCTCTTTCAAAAAATGTTTCTCTAAATTTGTAAACCTTAAACTATTTAATACTGATTTTCATTGGCATTTGAACAGCCTGTGTTAGAGACCGTATGCTATCAAATTTTGAAGAAAAAAACATTCACGACAATACACGAACCAAATGTTTTTATTTAGTGGCATGCTATGTTATATACCGCCAACTTAAAGTAGACCTCCAAGCTTACAAACAGTATACACTGGAATTTACATTTTCAAATTTCTACAGGTTTACCAGTAAGAATTGGTTATGTGCATTAATTAAAATGTTTTATTGTATTGAAACATTCAATATTTATTTTTAATATTATAATAAGTTTTTTTTAAATATATAAAATTCTAATTATTTAACTTATAATAAATCTTAATGTTATTATTATTATAATTAACAATAATGATATTTAAGATTATATTAATAATTTAATCTTAATAATAATTATTAACAATTAAATAATTAGAGTTATAGCTAATAAGTATACAATAAGTTAATAACCAGTTTATCTATTATTTAACTTATATTAAATCTTAATGTTATTATTATTATAATTAGCAATAATGATATTCAAGATTACAATAATAATTTAATCTTAATAATAATTATTAACTATTAAATAATTAGAGCTATAGCTAATAAGTTTACAATAAGTTAATAACTAGTTTATCTATCTTATTGTATAATCTATATAGAAAATGTGGAGATATATCAATATGGATGCATCATTTAGTAATTTTATTATTATTTTTTATTAAGAGGGGTAATGACGAGGGTGCTAACTAGAAACAAGAAAATCACACACACAACCAGAGAATATTATTATTATTCTAAATATGAAAATATTATATGCAAGGTTCTCCAATCCCCGAGTTCTGGATTACATGCAAGTTATTGAAACTATAAAAATTCTCTTTTTCGTTGTATTCAATCATTTCCCCAAAAAACTACTAAAAAATAGAAAATCCCCCCATAAATAGCTCATTTTCAATTTTGAAGCCAAACAACATTTGAATTATGAGTTTTATTGGTTTTGGGCCACAAATTACAATTTGAAATTCAAATTTTAAAACATTATTAAAAAATTAGCATATTCTTGAAAGTGCACTAACATTTGGGAGCCATAACTTTTTTTAATAGGATTCTATTTTTTAAACCATTGGAAAGGTTTCAAAGTCAAAAACATGCTTGAAACCCAATATGTCCATTTCGGAAAGTTTTGTGGCCATTTTGGGGCTGTTTAATGCCTAAAATCTGATCTGAAAGGTTTTCAAGTGCAATTATGGGAGACTGAAACTGCAACATCTTTCAAATTGGGACTTATTTTGGCCTGATTCTTTTTCCAATGTTCTTATTTTTCCATTTTGAATCCTCCCATATCTAAGAAACTACAAACAAGAAATGAAAATATTTTTGGGTGATGCGAGATTGCCCTTACACCACTGGAAGCTCTTGCATCAGACACTTAGGGTAATTTGAGAAGTGACCCCATCACAAATTTGATTGTTGAGGAAAACTCAAACAGTCAACCTCTCCCTTAGACAATCAAGACTAATCTTCCACAAGCCTTCCTCTCCACTTTACCAGATATTATTCATATTTTCTAGTTCTAGTACTCTTTTCCACATGGCTATCTAGGATTGATTCAATATTCTCCTCTAAAGTAGGTGTTGGAATGCCATACTACTCCATTGTTGTTACTTCCTTTGCACCACCTTCATGATACTTTGTCAAATCTAGAATGTTGAACACAGGGGAAATGTTGACTCCATCCAGCAACTCTACCTCATATGTGTTCCCTGAATCATGCCTCTTCAATATCTTACAGGGACTGAATTTCTTCATCTTTAATTTGTTATAGGTTCCAACTGTAAACCTTTCTCTCCTCAAGTTGACCATCACTTCATTGCCAATTTGAAACTCCTTATTTCTCCTCTTCTAATTTTCCTTAGCCTTATACTCCATATTCATCTTGTTAATATGTTATTTTACCTTCCCATGTACATGCTCGATGTGCTCTACAAAGTCTCCAGTTTTGACACTTATCTTCTTATCTTGGCCCATCTTTCTCAGTTTTGGAGTAGTTTTGGGACTACCTCCATACACAATTTGTAAGGGTAATCTAGTAATGCTTCTATTGATAGAATTGTTGTAAGCAAACTATTTCTAGGGTACTATCAAGTCCCATCCCTTGGGTTTATCTCATACCAAGCATCTCCGTAGGTTACCCAGATTTATGTTCACAGCGTCAATCTTCCCATCAGTCTATGGATGGTGTGAAGAACTAAACTTCAACTCAATTTTCAACTTCTTCCATAAGGTCCTCCAAAATTATCCAACAAATTTGGTGTCACGATCCAAAACTATACTCTTTCATAGGCCATGTAGCCTCACCACCTTTCTAAAGAACAGGTCAGCAATGTGGACTGCATCATGGGTCTTTCGGCATGGGATGAAATGCACCATCTTCACATCTTGACAAACCAACTACCACAAACACTGAATCATTCCCTCTCTATGTCCTTAGCAAACAAAGAAGAAAGTCAATACTTATATCGTCCCATAACCTCTTTGGTATAGGTAAGGGTTGATACAACCCTATATTCTAGCTCACTCATAGCCATTTGACAAACCCTACAACTTTGCACAAACTTCTTCACATCTTGTGATAACTAAGGCCAATAATAATGCTCACTGATAATGGAAATGGTCTTATCCTGACCAAAATTTCCTACCATTCCTCCATTGTGCTTCTCCTTTGTTAGGTTCTCCCTCATGGAACTCTTTAGAATACATAATTGAATTCCCTTAAACAACATACCGCCCTAGATTATGAAATACAACCAATTTGTCCTATCAACTACAATAGGCTCCTTGCAAGCTTTCCAAGCCTCTACAAAATCAGGATCTTCAAGGTACAATGTCTTAAATTTGTTGAACCCAACCACTCCAATCTACATCTCTATCAACAATATTTTCCTCCTACTGAAGGCATCTGCAACCCTATTCGACCTCCCACTCCTATACTTTAAAACACAGGTATAACGTTGAAAAAATTCTACCCACTTTAGATGCCTCTGATTTAAATTTCCATGACTATTCAAGTACTATAATGCTTGATGATCAGTGTACAAAAAAATATATTTCGACAACAGATAATGCCTCCATTTCTTTAATGCTTGAACTATTGCATAAAATTCCTGATCATATACAAAGTACTTTTTCTTTGCATCATTTAACTTTTCATTGAAGTATACAATGGGCTTACCTTCCTTGCTTAAGACTGCTCCAATGGCACAACCATTGGCATCACAATCCACTTGAAACACCTTAGTGAAATCTGGGAGGGATAGAACAGGTTTTTCTATCACCTTCTGCTTCAATAGATGAATTTTTTTTATTTCCCCCATCCTCCATTTGAACTCCTTTCTATCCCCTCTCATTGTTTCAGTCAAGGGTCCACAAATACTACTAAAATTTCTATTGAACTTTCTATAAAATCTAGCCAAACCATGGAAAGATCTCACCTCAGTATCAGTTCTTAGATAGGCTATTCTAAAATATCCTTCACCTTCTCTAGATCCATCTTAAGACCTTCCTCTGAGACAAAAAATAACAAGTACACTAACTCCTTCACAAAACTATAGTTCTTCAGATTGTTCAACAATTACTCTCCTCTTAACTTCTAAAAGACTCTCCAAATATGTATTAAATGCTCATCTAGTGACTTACTGAATATCAAAATATCATCTAAATACACAATAACAAAAATCCCTAGAAACACTTTCAGTACCTTGTTCATGAGCCACATGAATGTGCTCAATGCATTGGTTAGCCCAAAGGGCATGACTTACCACTCATACAGACCCTCTTTAGTCTCGAATGTAGTCTTCCATTCATCACCCTCTCAAATCTAGATCTAGTGATATCCACTATTTAGATCGATCTTTGTGAAGTATTGAGTCCCACCCAAAAAACCCATCAGGTCATCCATTCTTGACAAGGGAAATCTGTATTAGATTGTTATCTTGTTTATGACCTAGGAGTCTATACACATTCTTCACTCCCCATCCTTCTTCAGTGCTAGTATTGTAGGTACTGCACATAGACTTAGAATCTCTTGAATCAAACCCTTCCTCAACAACTCCTAAACTTGTCTGTTCAACTCCTCATTTTCTATAGGAGTCATTCTATGAGATGCCTTATTTGGAAAATTGGCTCCAGGGATTAAGTCAATCTGATGATTGATTTTCCTCGTTGGTGGAAACCCTCATGTACAATATCAGAAACAATATCGTAAAACTCATTCCATAATCTAGAAACTTCTACTGGAACCTTCTCACTATCATCCTTATCCATTCTAGGAATCAATGGATAACATGTACGGTCATGCTTCATGTGTTCTAAAAATTTCCTTCCATCAACATAACAAACTCTATCACTATTGTATAAATTTTCTTTGACTTCCTTTAGGGGTTTCAACTTATGGCGGACTCCATCCTTCATTAGGGAATAAGTGTTAATGGCAATCATGTATAGCTTTCCTGTCAAACTTTCATGCCCTCCCCCAACAACATCTGGCAAGCATCCATGGGGATGATATCATAAAGTATATCATCATGATAGCTCCCAATCTTGAACTTCACCAGGCATTTCTCATTGACTAGAACTTTGTGGTCTTTCTACAACTAGAAAATTCAATACTTATGTGGATGCATTTCCCTCTTCAATTTCAATTTTGTAACCATCTCTTTTGACACCAGATTATCAGTGCTTTGACTATCATTAATGATATCACATCACTTGCCTCTTCTCCCCTTTCAACATCATCTAAATGCTTGGATTGAGCCTCCTCTTCTGCATGTGGAACCCTTCCATGACCTTTTGGCCTTTTGTCTGTCCTTCCTTGGTGTTATGGGAATCCATAGGCTTGATGCCCTTCTTCTCCACACTAGAAATAAGTTCGTCTGAAACCACCTCTTCTGGTTCGTTTTCTAGATTGTCCTCATTCTCTACCTCTTTGATCACCACTATTTTGATCACGTGAGGCTAGTAGAAGTTATTATTATTCTAGCTTCGACTGGTACCCACATCTTCATTTTTCTTCTAATCCTCATTTCAACTTCTAGAAGATCTTCCACTACCCCTTCCACTTTAACCTCATCTTTTTTGTTTTCTATCAAATCTTCTATTCACCTTCTCTTCAACTCTCAGAGAAAACTAGTATGCATCTTCAATTGTGGTCATTTTGACCAAGCTTAGCTTTTCTTGAATGCTCAACTATAATGCATTAAGATAACAAGCTACTTTCTCCTCGTTGGCCTCTGCATCGCCTATTCTGATGATCTTGTGAAAATATTTTTCGTATTGTTTCATAGATCTGTTTCCTTACTTCAATCCTTGCAATTTTTTTAGCAGGTCTAACTCATAGTCCACTAGTATGAATTGCTTCTTCAGTTTCTCCACCATGTGATCCCATCTAGTGATCTTTCTTTTTCCTCTTCGATTTCTCTCCAACTGGACCTCTTTCAACCAAATATTTTCATGGCTCTTCAACCTTTTTTTCACAAACTTAACCCGATTTGGGTCCTCTATTTCTTCATATTTAAAATTATACTCTTCCAACTTGTTGATCCAGTTGATCAACTCTTCCAAGTTTAGACTTATGGAATAACTGAGAACTTCTACTATGGGTCTTTTTCCAATCTTTGAAATAGACCTTATTAGTCACATTTGATCTTGATAAATCACTTATTCTTACTCTACTACATCTAAATATTCAACCTCTTCTTCACCCTCACTTTCTTCTCTCCTTCTTGAGTTTAACCCTCTTCTCATTTGTTCCTACAATGCATCAATTTGTCTCTAGAGGGCTCTAAAACCCTTGCCTACCAATGAATCCATTTCGCTAGCATTTCTGCCACCTCTACCACCTTTGGCACCACCACGCCTACCAGGCATCACTCTTGGAGGCATCTTGAATATATCAAACCCACAACCATGGTCCTGGTGCAAATTTCCTCATGATCTGTGATCAATCCACACACTCAAGAAAACCCACTTTGATACCACCTGACGAGGGTAATAACCTGAGCCATAGAAAATCACACACACAGCTAGAGAATATTATTATTATTTTGAATATGAAAATATTACATGTAGAGGATCTCTAATCCTCAACTTTTTCAATACATGCAAGTTACATAAACTATAGAAATTCCCATATAACTTTTTCCCAAAATACCTTTAAATTTTGATACCTGCTAAAAATAGCAGTTGAGCAAAAAAAGTAGAAAAGTAAAACTGAAAGTTGGGAAATACATTATGATGAAAAGGGTATCCAAAACTATGAAAACATCTAAGAAAATACAAATAGGAAATTCAAATATTTTTGGGTGATGTAGGATTTCCTTACACCACTGGATGCTCTTGCATCAAATAAACACTTTTGACCCAAACCTATGAATGGATGAGGTCACAAATTGTGGACCTCATCCCCATTATAAATTATCAACAATTACACCCCAAGGGGTTTGAACTTTGAAGGAAAGAATAACAACACAACAACTCAACCATCACGCAATGCCATAGTAATTTTATTGTTTTGTTTATAATAATATATTTATTTTGTATCATTTTATATAATTGAATTATATTTTAGGAATGTAGAATACAACCACATATGTATGATACTTAATTACACTAATAAAAATGGATATTGATTATACATATGAATACAACCACAAAAAAAAATGATTTTTATTTTTATTTTAATTTGTTGTTAATTACATTTTATGTACTACTATTGTTATGGAAGAAAATCTATATCTACCTACAATACAATAAACCATAAAGATCATAAGATTGCAATTTGTAGTCTAGTGGATGATTTTTGTGTCGAAAAGTGTATGGTGGAACTATGTGCAAAAATACAAAAATATATAGAGAATCTTGAATGTAACAAAATAGTTTAGGTTACATGTTATACTGTCCCTTTGAATTATATACTAGCAGTTGCATGCACAGGAATGCAGTGATCAACCAATAGGGGGCTACTGCAAAGGAAACCTAATGGAGGAAAAGGAGAAAGCTTTCTTTTGCAGTGCAAAGTGAACTATAAAGGTTGAAAAAAAAATTGCAATTTTTTGAGTAAAAAATGGAAAACATGTTAATTAATTAATAATTGGAAAATGGGAGGTTGGTTTATAGTAGGGGGTGAATATTTTGAAGTAGGATTTAATTAAGAATAAGATCCATATATTACATTATAATGAACAAAGATATTTGAAAATTATAATCAAATGGATAGATTAATTAAAGCAAAGCTATGTGTGTAATAGAAGATATGAATATGACTATAGAGTACATTATAATGGACAAAGATATTTGAGAAGTCTAATAAAATGGATAGACTAATTAAAGCAAAGCTATGTTTGCAGTAGAAGATATGAATATGACTTATGTAACTTACAGATGCTATAAAGCACTTAAATTTGGGGAAAAAATTATTTTACATCTCTACATTTATTTGGAGCATTGTATGATGTTTTAAACCCCAAGTTATAGTCCACTTCTTTATTGTTATGTGAAAAGAAATGTATGAGAGATTAAAAATCATTTTCATAAACCAGGAGATTGATTTTTGTGTTTCCATATCAGTTATTTTTAGTCGGAAATTGATTGTGGAAATGCAAAATAAAACTTTAGGTCACCTTCATTATTTACAATGTATCCATTATTTGCAATCTCAATTAATTAATTATCAATGATTTTAATGAGTAATATTAGGATAATGACTTTTCAATAATTTTTTTCTTAATAAGTCACAATAGTATCTATATTTGATGGTTTTGTATAGGTTAATCAAACGTTTGATTAATTAAAATGGGAAAATATTTTCTGTGTTCCGGTTTATCAGTTGGAAAAAGGGTATCAAATTGTACATCATGTGTTATATTCCTAATATCAAATTAACAAATATGCTTTTGAAAAAGTGATTCCATTAGTATAGTTATGCCTTTTATTATTAAGATTGAATAAAAAGGTATTCTTTTAAAAAGTTATTTTTTTATTTGAATATTAGTTATAATTGTCATCATGAATGGGTTTTGTAAAAAGCAAAGATGTTATAAGTAGTATCAACTCCATAATTTTGGTAGTGCAATGAAATGAATCACACACTTTATATTGCTATTTTAATTGAATTAGAATGTACACATTGTTTGGAGGAAACATAGAAAGATGTCACTAAATTTATACAACTATTTGTGTACACATGTATACATGTAAGAAAAAATGTATGGTGTTAAATGTAGAATGAAAAAACCCACACTTGTTTTCATCCATACCATATTAGCATAATGAAGGCCCATGGACTATATCAACACCCCCGAGACAGAGAAGAATGAAACGTGCATGGGAGAGATCATGGAGATTCAACATACATTATTATTTTAATTGAATTAGAAGGTACACCTTGTTTTGAGGAAATATGGAAAAATTGATATTAAATATATACAAGAATTTGTGCATACATGTATGTATGTAACAACAAATAAATGATGTGAAATGTAAAACCACAAAACCCGTGCTCGTTTTCCACCCTACCATATTGGCATCATGGAGCCCCATGCACTCTAACCAAATCCCTGAGTAAGAGAAGGATGAAACACCCATGAGAGATGTTGTGGAGTTTCATCATACATCATACAATAGAAATCTTGGGAAAACTCTATTGTTTCCATAAATAATATTTGATATTGTTGTGTTCTCTTTGATGTGGCATGATAAAAGAAAAAATGTATCTTGGTTTTTGAATCCCTTTCTATGCTTAAATCTAGTTCTTGCAAATGGAATACAAAGGTATGTTAGTGGATAACCAAGGGAAATAAAAAGGAAGGATATTTAGAGAAAGTATACAGGTAAAATTAATATATGCAATGTGAGCCTAAAAATAGTGAATAATTTTTACAATTAGTTAATCAAAGTTGTCTATTGATAATGGGAAAGTATTGTACTTACATAAACTATTGATTGTGTTCAACAAGGATGAGTTGCATTGCACTGAGCCATAGGAGCATGAAATAATTTGAAATAGAGAGTGTACAATACACTAATTTTCGTGATGCATATTATATTTCTGCAGCAATCTAAACAAAATAATATACATGTATAAAATAAAAGAGGTTACCAGGATAACCCAAGATGGGGATCGAGACCTAGGAAGATCTCCTTAGGATAACCAATGCAACCTTTGTGATGACACTCCTCCTATGACGACAGTCAAATTTTGTTGTACAACAATTGTTCTTGATTCAGTGATTCTGGAAGCAATGTGACCTTTTGTTTATGTTTACTAGTATTGTGTTATCTTCTATATTGCCTATGTCTAGAGGTAATAAATTTTTCTTGGTTACCTTTTATTATCTCCTAGCATAGGGGTTGGGCCTATGGGTACCATATGGTTAGGTGGCATGCACCTTACACTATTAAGATTTCTCTTCTTGTTCATGATAGTGAGATCTTCTTGTTCGAAGAGCTCGGGTGGTTCTATGGATTTGTAATTCTCTTTATTCATTGTAACTGTGGGACACTATGTAATTGTAATCCTCATTTGTATCGAGGAGAACCCTTGTGATGTAATTTTAACATTATGTCTGATTTATTCATTGTTGTATTAAATGGTATATTTGGTGTTATGTGGTGTTGTATCTGTGGAAATATGCTCATTACATTTCTGTGTTAGAATTATTTGGCAATGAATTAATGCTTTGATGTATATTGTATTTTGAGTTAATTCCATATACTATGTTTTAGAATAATTTTGTAAGTTTTGAAATTCACATGTAGACGTGTTGTGTGGCCTAGAGGATGTATGTGTTAGAGTAGTTTACTTCACTCGTCATTGTTACTTATTTTTAAGAAAAAAATAGTTGTGCTTCCATAGTGTTTCATCATCCTCTAGGTTTTGGGACGGTGCTTTACACTTTGTATTAGAGCCTAGGTTTAAGCACTAGGAACTCTAGGGTAATATGGAAACCATTAAGTTTTTTGTGTAGGATTTAAGTTGCATATCTTGTCTTACACCTTGGTGTGTTTATGCAAGATTATGCTACCTAGGAGAGGTCGAGGTCATGGTCATGGCCATAGAGGTAGACATAGAGTTAGCCAACATGACTCACCTCTACATGTTTCTCATGATTCAGACCGTGAGGAATAGCTGGCTTCCCAAAACATTTTGAGAGGCAATATTCAATATCCAGATCCACTAGGGGTCGAAGGCACTCAGTTGCGTCAATTGTTAGAGGATACTCTTTCCCATCTTGGACCGAGGTAGGAAGTAGAGCAAATTTTTGTTAGATAAAGAGATGTACCAGCTCAGTCAAAGGCAGTGGTAGCTACACACATGAGGGATTTACTTAATACTCGACCCCCCATATTTGATGCATCAGGTAGCAGTTTAGAGGCAAAAACCTGGTTGATTGACCTGAAAAAATGCTTTGTTATGCACCTGTATGGTAGCAATACCAGAGCTAGATGTGTGACTATGCATCTGAGAGGGTTTTCCTCCACATGGTGGAGATTGGAGGAGAAGAAGCTCTATATTGATATTGGTATTGTATCTTAGGAGATGTTTCTTAAGAGGTTCCTCACCAATTTTTTCTCAGATCATTGGCAACAGCATCGTGATGATGATTTCCATACTCTATGATAGATGACTATGTCACTGGAACAATATGAGCATCATTTTTACAAGCTCAAACAGTACATAGGCATAGGTGACGATGAGGGCATGTTGGTGCAACACTTTCTTAGGGGCTTAAATGCCTGAATTAGTGGAGGTGTGCGGGTTTTCAAACCCAAGACTATGGAAGCAATAGTAGATAAGGTCAGACTTATTGAGGATAATTTGGCAATGGCATTGGATGGTCATGTAGGAGTACAAATGGGTAGCACTTCAGCTATAGGGCCTAGTGCACATAGTCACCATACATAGGGAGCTGGACCACCCAGGACACAACAAACACTAGCACAGAGTGGACAGTACTAGAATTCATAGGGAAAATGAAATGATTTTCCACCTAGAAAAAATGACAAATATTAGATAGGGGGTGATCAAAATTGGAGGTGTGTCAAACACTTTAGTAATGCATAGCTAGCATAAAGTACTCATTCAACCTTTAGGGGTAGTGTACAACAGTCCAGTGCACCTTCTTGAGGTAGAGGTTTTGGAAAGGGTACTAGGTGTTTTTCTTATGTCCAGCAAGTTCACATAGCTCAAAAGTGTCCTAATAAGGGTACACCAAGATATACACAAAGGCCAGTGGCATCAAAGCCAACTGTTGGGGATGAAAGCAAAGGACATCATGTATTTGCTACAGTTGATAACCACCAAGATGACCACTGAAGTACAATGGTTGAAGCTATAGGCATGTTGTAGGGTAATAGAGTTACCATATTATTTGATTTAGGAGCCTTTGACTCATTTATTTCATCATCTATTGTGGCAGGTGATAGACTAGGAGCAGTAAGGCAAGAGGGTAAGTGGCAAGTTGAGTTAGCATCTGGTGCTAGAGTTGTAAATTCCTATGTACTTGATTGTAGACTGGAGATTGGTTCTTTCCACACTACTGCAGATCTTCGTGTTAGACCATTAGGTTCTTATGACATTGTCCTAGGGATGAATTGGCTTGATGCTCATAAGGTAGTGATTGATTGTTGACGAAAGTTGATACAATGCATTAATGCATCAAGTAGCGAGGTTGAGTTAGTAGGGGTCCAAAGACCTATATCATTGAGGATGATCTCAGATATGTTGCTAAGAAGATGTGTTCATCAGGAATTTTAGTTATTTTTTGTGACAGTAGATGACTTGGAGATGGGTGATAGAGAGGAGAAGGTGTCTATAGATAGCCACCCCATACTTCACAAGTATGCAAAAATTTTTCTAGAGGATATTCTAGGGATGCCACCTCACCTGACATAGACTTCAAGGTTGATCTTCTATCTGGTTTCAAACCCATTTCACGAGCCCCATACCATATGACGACTCAGGAGCTTAAAGAGCTCTTCTTGTAGCTTGAGGAGTTGTTGGAGAAGGGTTTCATCTACCCTAGTGTCTCACCTTGTAGAGCACCAATGATCTTTTTGAAGAAGAATGATGGTTGTCTTCATTTGTGCATAGATTACAGATAGTTAAATAAGGTCACCATTAGGAACTGATATCCTCTACCTAGGATCGATGACTTGTTTGATAAGGTCAAAGGTGCTATAGTCTTTTCTAAGATCAATATTAAGTCAATATACCATCAGTTATAGATTGTGGAGTCTGATAATCATAAGTCAACATTTCACACATGATACAGTGACTATGAGTTTACAGTGGTACTGTTCAAGTTGACGAATGCACCATTGGTATTCATGAGCCTGATGCACGAAGGTTTTTACACGTACCTAGATAGGTTTGTAGTGGTATTTCTCGATGACATTTTGATTTATTCTAGGACTATTGAGGAGCATGAAGAACATTTGAGGCAAGTATTGCAGTGTCTGAGGGATAATAAGTTGTATGCCAACTTGTGTAAATGTGAGTTCTTCAAAACTGAGGTCAAATACCTTGGTCATGTTATATCAAGAGAAGGTATTGCAGTGGATCCTGCAAAGATCCAAGCAAGCATGGATTAGCCTATGCCCATCAATGTGGTAGAGATACATAGATTTATGGGGTTAGTAGGTTACTAATGAGCTTGAAATATGTTCATAATTTGAGTATTATGATGTATTTTTAATATCCTTACTCTTATTACTAATGGTTGTTTTAACTCTTTGATTAAAGACTTTTTATTTGAAATTGGGTAGTATCCTGTAGCAATGCATTCATATATTCCTACAACTTAATATCTCTATGTGTCTTATTAATTACCTTGTTTGACCTCTCGAATGACTAATATAATGCATGTGGTTTTTGGATAATGAAATAGACTTAATATGTAATTAATGAATGCATATTGTGTTATTTACCACATGTGCTTTCTTTCACTTTTGTTGCCATGTGCATCACAAGTTGTTGAAGGGTGCATGAACGAGTCAAAGAACAATAGATCTCGGTCCTGTAGTAAAGTCCATTACCAGCATGACATTGAGGAAGTTGTTCCGGCAAAGACTCTCTGACCGGGTCATTGGGAGTAAATCTAAATGTTCATTAATCTAGGAAGAGTGGAATGCTAAAGTCTCTCTAAATCATGTTGAATGGATATGCTTTCATTTATGAGAAGTCTATTCCTCAGTTTTAGGATACATTTATGTCCACATCTTTCTCTGCTAACCTAGGTAGTTAGTTATTTTTTTGATATAAATAAATGTTCCTCCTGTGCGAGTGAACGAGAAAAAAGTATGTAAAATTTAGTATTATAATAAGAGATAGTGTTTTGTGTTAGTTTTCATATAAGCATAACAGTGTTAATCATTCTAAGTTTACGAATAAAAGTTGATGAAGTTCTGAGTTCAATTCTTGCATAACTAGTTGATGCTTGCTAAGGGGGGCCACTTAGTAAGTATTTGTAGTTAGTTAGTTAATTGTTTATTTCTTGTTGATTATAAGTTAGATTTAATTCTTGAAAGTTTTAGTGCAAACTTAGTCTTATATTGTTTCTGTAGCATTGTAAATCCATCTGTGTGTTTGTTCCTACAGCATAAGGCCAGTTCATTGTTTGTTTCATAGTCATAGTTTTCATGACTTCTGCTTTGATTAAGTTTAGAAGGCTTCACATTACATTCCTATAGCATAAGTAGAATTCCTTCCACACATTTATTTCTGGCAAATCATGACTAAAATTGGTTCTTAGTGCACATACAGTGCCGCTCCATTTCAAGTATACATTCCTTGGTTTGACAATGTAAATGAGCGACCATAAGAAGGTGTTAGTCACCTGCTGGAATGTCTAATTCCTAGGTTAGGATTTTTCATGACTTGTATGTCCTTTTATGGGCACAACCATTTTTGGCGCCATTGTCAGGGATGGTGTCAAGCTAAGAATTTGTCATAGTCATTGTTAGCAGTAGTTTAGTATGTTATTCAAGCATTTTTCAAAGTCCTTCAATTTACCATTCATTCTATTGCATGCATAGAAGAAGAGACGCTTTGGGAAGATTCCTCCCTAGCCTTCCATTCATTGATAATAATTCTGAACTAGCTTATAATCTATTTGAGGAAGGAGGAGACCAAGATATCAATCCATTTGTTGAAAACATGGTTGTTGAATTGCCATTTGAACCAGCTGACAAAGAACCTGAAGAAAATCCATTTTCTTTGATACTCCATCAAGCAACTATGGCACATAATCCACCTAATCGACCTCCTACTTTTGAATTCCCCATCATTTCTCAACAAGATAATGATAACCTTAAAAATATTCCTTCTTCATTACTTCCCAAGTTCTATGGACTAGTTACAGAGGACCGAAAAACTTTCTTGTTTGAGCTTGATATCCTCTATCGCAGTTATGATTACACTTCAAATGCTCACAGGTTGAAGTTGTTTCCTGCTTCTTTGATAGAAGGAGCTCTTAGATGGTTTATGAGTTTGGGAAGAGGTGTTGTTGATAATTGGGCAGCCACGCAAACAAAATTTCTTGACAAATACAAGGAATATTGTAAGAGTGGTAGTAAGGGTGATGATATATTCAAAATTCAACAAAAGGAGGATGAAAGCCTGGAAAACTATATCTTAAGATTTTTGTTTTCCCTGAAAAAGAATTTAGACCATACTCTCAATGAAGAATCTCATAAACTACTTTTTCTAAGGGGAATCAGTGACACCTGTATAGATGCCCTGGACCTGATAGGAGGAGAAGATATAACCCAAATGACTTAGGATGATATCAAGAAAATATGTTGCAACTACTCTCAAGCACTTGTTAAGAAGGGTAGAGGTCATCAAGCCACAGTGTGAAAGTCTTCTACTAATGGAGTTTCACGGATGGAGATCACAAATTTGATGTTTTATTTTGAGCAGGATATCATAAATAATATGGCTACATAGTTGGATACTATGCAAGCTCAGAAGAAACATGAAGAAGCTGAAGCAATCTTGGTTGAGTTCTGTCCACATTGCAAATAGAAGAAACATGACTGTAGATATAAGATGGTGGCTAACCTGGAGGCTAAGCAGTTACCTACTAACTTTAAGATAGTAGAAGGTGATGATGACCAAGTATTCTTCATTGCACAAAGGCGACCATGGGCTGAAAGACAAGGTATGCCTCAAGATCCTTTGACTTATGGTAATCCTTATTCTAATTACAATAACCATTGGCAACCTACATATGGCCCATCACCACATTGAAATAATGCTCAACCACATTGGCCTAACTACCAAATTCCTCAATGGCAATCTCCTCAAGGAGGTTGGAAGTAGCCACAAGGATAATGGGCTCCACCCCAAGGTAATTACTAGTAGAATCCTCAATAGAGAGGTTCTCCGCAATGGTAGAACCAATCCCCTAGCTTCCTGCAGCTTTCGTAGCCACAACCTTCATCCCTCATACCACCTCCTGCAACACCTGCGGCAAATACTAGCCCTCCAAAACAAATTCCTATGCCTGCTCAACCATTACCAAATCCTAATAATAAGCAATAGCAGCAGCAACCTATGTATCTTGTAGAAGCCAAATCAGTATCCAACTTATGCCCTGAATATTCATGATATCCATCTCAGATCTAGAATCACTGTCCCTGCTCCATAGCCACCTATAATTACAAATATTCAAAACTCTACCTCTGAACAACTTACTGATCCTATAGAACATATACCTGTATCAAATACTATCTCTAAAGAACCTATCCTACAGCATCAAGTCAAACTGCCTTTTCCTCAAAGATTGCAAATTACTACATCCAAGTCTATGGAAGATCCTACCTTTGATATTTTGGATCAGCTAAAGAATGTACACATTCAAATTCCCCTTTTTCAAGCCATTAAAGATGTCCCAATTTATGCAAAATTCATTAAGGAGACATGTTTAAAGAAACTAGGAAGAAAGAAAAAATATCCCCAAACTATCCATGTTCTAGGACAGTTGGCAGATATTATGTTAGGGAAGGTAGTCATTCCAAAATATACTGACCTTGGGAGTCATGTGGTAAAAATAAATATTAATGGCCAGATAGTAAAGAATGTTTTGATTGACCTTGGTGCAGCCATCAATGTAATGACCAAACATACTATGGAGTATTTGAATATCCTAACCATTCCGCCTACACCTACCATCCTATAGCTTGTTGATAGTTCCACAATAACACCTGATGGAGTGGTAGAAGATGTCATTGTCAACCTTGAGTCTTGGGAATACCCAACAGATTTCACCATATTGTCCACTAAGGCAACTTTAGGAGGATGTCCTATCATCCTAGGTAGACCATGGTTAGCCACAGCTGATGCTTTTATAGGATTCCATTTAGGAGACATGCCAATTTCTAATGGTCAGTCAAGAAAGAAATTGGCTTTATATCCACTTGCTCAGCCTCAGCCAAACTTGTCTCAACCAATTTGGCCAAATTTAGGAGAGGAAACTGAAGAATTCAATTCATTGGATTAGCTAATGATGCTGCAAACTAATCCATTTTCTCAGCTTCAGAGCGAGGATGGCCTGCTTTTACACATTTTGCAATCCAACTCTGATCTGAGTAGCCCATTTGTTCCAGATAGCTATCCTTAGTAGTGTTTCCTACAACAACTGAATTATGAGTCTGCCACTTGAATCTCTTGTAGTTTATCACAACTTGCTTCCACATGAAATAAAACCACCACCTTTATCAGCAACCTCCATGAATGATCTTACCAAGCAAGTAGAAGTATCTTCAGGCCGCTGTCTGAACATCAACAATAAGCTACCTCAATCTTGACAAGCTACCCTAGTCACAATGCTGCAAGATCAACATAGAGATTTTGCATGGGACTATGGGGATATGAATGGAATAGATCCTCAACTCTGTACTCATAGTATCTACATTAAGGAAGACTGTTTACCTATTAGAAAGCCTCAAAGAAGGATAAACCCAACATTCAGGGAAATAGTTAAAACAGATCTCCAAAAATTGCTTGATGTTGGTTTTATCTACCCCATTTTAGATAGTCAATGGGTATCTCCATTGGTGATTGTCCCTAAAAAGGTGGAAAATGTAGAGTTTTGTAGATAGCTCAACTAAAAAGGATCACTTTCCACTGCCATTTGTTGACCAAGTGCTAGACTCATTTTATGGTAAAATGTATTTATCCTTTTTGGATGGATATAGTGGGTATAATCAAATTAGAATTTCCCCTAAGGATGAAGACAAAAAAAAATTTACTAGTACATGGGGCACTTTTTCCTACTCTGTCTTACCTTTTGGACTATGTAATGCACCTGCAACATTTCAAAGGGCAGTGATCAGTATTTTTGCTGACATTTCTCATGATTCTATAGAGATCTACATGGATGACTTCACTACTTATGGAGTTACTTATGAAGAAGCATTAGCCAATTTAGAAAAAGTGTTGAAAAGATGTCAAGAGCAAAATTTGTCTTTGAATAGTGAGAAATCTTTATGATGATGCAAGAGGGAATTGTTTTAGGCCATCATATCTCTCAAGCAAGAATTCAAGTTGATCCTGCAAAAAAAGAAGTTATTATAAATTTTTCGACACCTATAAAACAAAAGGATGTTAGAAGCTTCCTAGGACATGCTAAATATTATAGAGGATTTATCAAAGATTTTAGCAAAATAGTCAGTCCATTATATGCCTTATTAACTAAGGATTCTGAATTTAATTGGACTGTGGCCTGTGACAAATCTTTCCTGCAGCTTAAGAACTTACTTACTCAGGCACTTGTTCTTCAAGGACCGAAGTGGAGCCTGCTCTTTCATATTCACACAAATGCTTCTGATTATGCCATAGGGGTAGTTTTAGGATAAAAAGATAATTCCATAGAACATGCCATATATTTCATTAGCAAAAACCTTCAAGGCCCTGAATTAAACTATACTGTCATAGAGAAAGAATTGCCAGCAGTTGTGTATGCCTTGAGCAAGTTTCAACATTATGTCACTAGTTACAAAATATTTTTCCATCTAGATCATGCAACAATAAGGTACCTCATGAAGAAGCCTTCCATATCTAGTAGATTAGCAAGATGGCTCCTATTGTTGCAAGAATTGGATATCATAGTTATTGATAAGCCAAGCCGAGCTAATGTGGTGGTTGATTTCTTGTCAAGGCTTCAAAAAACTACACCTCTGAGGTAATTGATGATAGCTTTCTCGATGAACATTTGTTTTCTATTGTTACTCAAACTCCATGGTATGCAAATATTGCAAATTATTTAGCAGCTAACAAGATCCCAACCCACTTCTCACCAAAGGAAAGATAATTGTTGGTAGAGAAAAGTTTTAACTTTCCATGGATTGCAAATTGTTTATTTTACATAGGACCTTACCAAGTCATGAGAAAATGTGTTAGGGAAGATGAGCCATATGGTGGGCACTTTGCAGCCAAGAGAACATCTATGAAGGTGCTTGCTATAGGATACTATTGGCCCACACTACACAAAGATGTTGCAGCCTTCACCAGAAAATGAGATAGATGTCAATGAATGGGGAGACCAACAAGATCTAATGAAATTCCCCTGAATCCACAAGTGGTAGTCAGTCCCTTTGAAAAGTGTGGCATGAATTTTTTTGGGCCTATCCATCCTCCATCCAATGGGAAATAATACATTTTGGTGTGTATTGATTATGTAACCAAGTGGGTGGAAGTAAAAGCAATGGCACATGCCTATGACAATAAAGTTGTTGAGTTCCTGTATGAGCAGATTTTTACTTGGTTTGGAGTCCCAAGGGAACTTGTTACTAACCAAGGAGCTCAGTTTACATCAAACCTAATCACTGCATTGATGAATGATTACAAGATCAAGCATAGGAAGTCTAGCCCCTATCACCCTCAAGCCAGTGGTCAGGCAAAGGTTACCAACAGAGAAATTGAGGCAATCCTTACTAAGACAGTATAATTACACAAGAAGGATTGGAGCAGTCACCTTCCTGAAGTAGTCTGGGCCTATTGAACAACATGGAAAACAACTACAGGGTTCACTCCTTTTGAGTTACTCTATGGAAAAACTACCATGTTGCCAATAGAGTTTGAGCATAAGACCTTAAAGACTGCTTTCCAGCTTAAGATTGATATTTTAGAAGCCCAAAAGGAATGCCTCCTGCAGCTAAATACATTGGATGAGATAAGGAAAGTTGCTTTGTAGCATACTGAAACTATCCAAAAGTAAAGAAAAAATGGCATGACAATCATATCTAAACTAAGCAATTCTCTTCCAGTGATTGGGCACTGCTCTATGACTCCAGGTACAAGGAAAATCAAGGTAAACTCACCACAAGATGGCTTGGTCCTTCTGAAATAGAAAATGTATTTGATAATGGTTCAGTTCAGTTAGCTACAATAGATCCTATTTGATTAAAGCTACTAGTTAATGGATACCATCTTAGGTTGTATCATAAGCCAATGTCCAAAGAAGAACTTATAAAGTAGTTTGTTTTGGATGTGGCCACTGATCTTCCTACAGCAAAAGGCTTCGGCCTTTCTCCTGCAGCATGTCTTTAAAATTCCACGTTGCATGCCCATAATAAAGGTTTCCTTTTTTTAAGGAAGCCACGTTCTCCATTTCACATCCATCACCACCATTCATTTCCTTTTCTTCCACGTCATCCATTCTATCGTACCACCCTCATTTATGGTTTCAATTGCAGCCATCATTTCATGTTGTGTTGTGATCTTTCCCAGCATGTATGAGCATTTATTACAAGGTACATGATATCTTTTGTTGTCACATTATTTATTTATTTCATTTATTCATTAACTGTTATGTAGATATCATTCATTATTTTCTATTCTTTGCCTATCCTTTTGCACATGTGTGGAAACATGCCAAATTTTAAGTAGGGGCCGAGGATAATCCATTTTAAACCTTTTCTTATGTCACTATCACAACTGATAAGATATTTTTATTTTCTTGTACTTTCCATTTATGACTGTGTGTTTTTATCCTAAACAATAGTTAACTGCTTGATTTTAGTAGTTCCTAACAATCATTTCATGCAACTATCTTGTGAGTCATTCTTGGAAAAGTAGAGAAAATTGACGGCAGGATAGAAAGAAGGAAAAAGAAGTAGAGCAGAAAAAGTTTTTTGAATTTTCAGAAGTTGAGTTTTAGGAATATCAGAAGGGATAATTTGCGAATATGGGTGGCCAATTAGTAAGAAATAAGCCTATAGCTCATGAGATCTTGATGCAAAATCCTCAAGTAGTTTAGACATTCAACAATTGTGGTTGGCTAAATTATTTTCTAAGGTTAGATTCCTTTAATGAGGAAGCTATAAGTGAGTTCTTGAAAATACTTTTTGAGGGAGAAGCTACAGTGTGGGGTTTGACATTAGCTATTACAAAAGAGTGGATTTCAGAAGTAACTGGGCTTCCAGCAGTAGGAGAAAAATTTTCTTTAGATGTTGTCTCTGCAAGGGCAGAATTCACAATACCAACAGATGGACCCTTGGAGGTCTCCAAATAAGGATGCAAATGAGTGTCACTGTCTTTTTCATACTCGAAATATGCCATCCTCATAATTAGGTACTTGAATTATGAAGGACACTTTTCCTATTTTCATTCCTACCATTTTAAATTATTGAGTCATATGAGGCATGATTTAGCTGTCTGTTCCAAATTTTTTGTTAAACATTTTGAAATAATGTGCCCATGAAACCCAGAGGGGTAGGGACAACTCTATCACCCATCATTCCCTCATTAACTCTTGATTGAGCGTCCTCTAAGGGATGTATCACCCCTTTCTTGGTAATAATTTGTTACCCAAAAGGGTCTACAACTTCTAGAGCCTCCTAGAGCACTCCCTGAACCACCTATCCCTACAACACCTACTCCTGCAGCATCCACACCAGAGCCCTCTACTAGAGTACAAACCAGGTATTCTAGTAGAAGAGAATAAGGGAAAACAATAGGAGAGTCATCTAGGGCAGAAAAAACCCTAGAGTCTAACCCTCATGTTCAAAAACAACAGTGTTCCTTTCCTACATCTTCTCCTGTAGCAGTTCCTCCTGTAGCAACACCTATTGCCACTGCAATTTCACCCTCATCTTCTCCTATTGAGTCTGAATCCTCTAGGTAGGTTAGAAAGATGAAATCCACGAGAGTATCTCCTATAGCTATTACTCTTGAAACACCGCCAAAAAGGGTTTCATCAAGGAAACAGTGAAAAGTTACCTCAACCTCTGTCCAACCTAAAATTATAATAATTTCTGAGGACTCTAAAGAATTTAGTCATGATGATTCTCAGAATGTATCTGAGAATGTTCCACATAGCCCATCTATTATTTCTAAGAAAGTGAAAAATGAGCCAATGGAAGTTGAGGAAGCACAACATGTTAGTATTAATGAAAGGGGAATGCCAAGTCTTGATGACTTGGCTGAAGTAGCTAGAAATTTTTTAGAGAAAGTACAATCTCCTTCTATGCAGCAGCATGAATTCATCCTACAGCAAGAGGAAGAACAACCTGAACAATTAGAAGTGTCCAATGAAACCTCATTAACCCCTGCAACTTGTCAAGCAATGGTTGTTTATAAAAAGACATTTTTGATTGATTTTTTTGGAATACCTTAGGACCACATGGAGGCCGGTCACATGTCAAACCTTGAGTTTTTTCCACTTAGCCAAGACTAAAATTCAACAAAGTCTTTGGGAAGAAGAGAAGAAGAAATTGAAAAGAGAAATTGAAAGGCAGAAACATGAAATCCAAGAAATGAAAGAGAAAATGGATGAAATATTGAAAATAACTGGTAAAATTGTGGAATGTAGACCACCACCTAGGGTTTATGCAATGTGCCTAAAAGATAAATTTCTTTGGTTTCAATTAATGAGAATTTCAAGAAATTTAGATCCTGTTACTCATACAACCAAGGAATTTTATGATGCATACCAAGTAGCCCCTAGTTGGCTAAAAAATTCTTTATGTGCATTTTATTTGCATGGTTTGATAATTCCCTCTAAAACAGAGTGGAATCCACTTCTTTACATTGGTGATATTCATTTGAGGTCACTCATGTCTTGGGCGGCCAATGAAACTAATTATGGCAGACAATTGGAGGCCTATGAAGAGGCTGAAAGGAATGAACCTCTCACACTGTGACCTGAAAGCTCAGATCCCTACACAATGCTAAAAACTTGGCTTACTATTGTGTATGGGTTCAATGATCAAACATAAAGAATAAAAATATTTGATATCAAGAAGAAAGTGTATGAATAATTCAAAGGCCAACCATATCTATTTTGGAAGCTTTCCTCTTGTAGAATTGAGACAAGATGGGAGAAATTGACTATTGGTTTGAAGAAATATGAGCCTCATAGCCCTCTAAACTTTAAAGCATCCCTTAGAAGGATAGAGAAGTACATCTAGCTTGGTCTTCAGAAGAGGTTTGAGTTATGGTTAGCAATAACATTTTGACCTCTAGTTTTGATGTGGCCACTTTACCCTTATCGAGCTACATATGTCAATGAGGATACAAAAACTCACAGATATGAGAGATGGAAAAATTTTAGGGGTTTCTACTATAAATTTGGAACTTCACTACAAGGCCATGCTACTCCTACAGATTTCAGAGAAACAACCAGGAAGCTTAATGCTAGAGGACCATCATTAGGATAAGTAGGGTGCAAATGATGAGCTTGAAATATGCTCATAACTTGAGTATTATGATGTATTTTTAATATCCTTACTCTTATTACTAATGGTTGTTTTAACTCTTTGATTAAATTTTTTTTATCTGAAATTGGGTAGTATCATGTAGCAATACATTCCTATATTCCTGCAGCTTAACATCTATATGTGTCTTATTAATTACCCTATTTGACCTCCCGAATGACTAATATAATGCATGTGGTTTTTATATAATGAGATAGATTTAATATGTGATTAATGAATGTGTATTGTTTTATTTTCCACACGTGCTTTCTTTCACTCATGTTTCCATGTGCATTGCAAGTTGTTGAAGAGAGCATGAACGAGTCAAAGCGCAACAAATCTTGGTCCTACAATAAAGTCCATTACTAGCATGTCATTGAGGAAGTTGTTCTGGCAAAGACTCTCTAACTGGGTCATTGGGAGGAAATCTAAATGATCATTAATCTAGGAAGAGTGGAATGCTAAATTCTCTCTAAATCGTGTTGAACGGATATGCTTTCATTTATGAGAAGTTTTCTCCTCGACTTCAGGATACATTTATGTCCATGTCTTTCTCTGCTATGTTAGGTAGTTAGTTGTTTTTTTGATATAAATAAATGTTCCTCCTGCGTGAGTGAATGAGAACAAAGTATGTAAAAGTTAGTATTATAATAAGAGATAGTGTTTTGTGTTAGTTTTCATATAAGTGGAGCAATGTATATCATTCTAAGTTTATGAATAAAAGTTGATGAAGTTCTGAGTTCAATTCTTGCATAACTAGTTGATGCTTGCTAAGGGGGCCCACTTAGTAAGTATTTGTAGTTATTTAGTTAGTTGTTTATTTCCTTTTGATTATAAGTTAGATTAAATTCTTGAAAGTTTCAGCACAAACTTAGTCTTATATTGTTCCTGCAGCATCAGGAATCCATCCATGTGTTTGTTCCTACAGCATAAGGCTAGTTCATAGTTTGTTTCTTAGTCATAGTTGTCATGACTTATGCTTTGATTAAGTTTATAAGGCTTCACATTACATTCCTATAGCATAAGTAGAATTCCTTCCATGCATTTATTTCTAGTAAATCGTGACTGAAACTAGTTCTTAGTGCACATACAGTTCCGCTCCATTTCAAGTATACGTTTGTTGGTTTGACAATGTAAATAAATGACCATAAGAAGATGTCAGTCACCTACTAGAATGTCCAATTCCTAGGTTAGGATTTTTTCGTGACTTATATATCCTTTTATGGATGCGACCAGTTACTACAGGTATTTTTTTAGGACTTTTCTAGGGTAGGACATCCTATTACTTCTCTTCAGAGGAAAGGGAAGAATTTCAGTTGGTCACAGTAGAGCAAGGCTGCATTTCAAACATTGAAGGAGAGGTTGAATAGTGCATTGATCCTTGCAGTACCCAATCCTATAGAAGACTTTTTTATGTGTTGATGCATCTTTAGAGGATTTAGGAACGATATTGATGTAGGATGGTTGAGTCATTGCATAGGAGTCATGCAGGGTCAAGGATCATGAGTTGAACTACCCTATGCATGATCTTGTGTTATCTGCAGTGGTACATACTTTGATTCAATGGAGGAATTTACTATTGGGGCACCATTTTGAATTACACAGTGACCATCAAAGTCTATAGTATATCTTTACACAACCTAACCTTAATGCTAGGAAAAGGCGATGGAGTTTCTCTGTGAGTATGATTCTGAGGTGAAGCACATCTAGGGAAAGAAGAATGTAGTGGTCGATGCTCTTAGTAGACAGAGGCAAAAACTATTTGAGATGACTCTTACTATGGATTTGATGAGCTAGATTCTTATCGCTTTTCCTAGAGATAGCTGGTATGAGGAGATAAGGTATGAGATTGAGTTAGGAAGAACTTTGGAGGGTAGGTACTTAGGATATTCTTTGGAGACAGATGGGTTATTGAGATACATGGGACGTATATTTGTTCCATCTTTGGAAGGGCTTCGTACCTTGATTTGATAGAGGAACATTAGGCACCTTATTCAACTCACCTTGGAGTGAAGAAGATGTATGTCAATCTACGACCACTTTATTTTTGGGTAGGTATGAAGGGGGATATTGCCGATTATGTATCATGGTGTTTGGAGTGTCAATGAGTAAAGGCTGAACACCAACATCTGGTTGGTATTCTACAACCTCATTTGATTCTTGAGTGAAAATAGGACATCATTTCATTAGATTTCATTTTTGTTTTACCCAACTCTTCGCAATGACACAATGCAATTATGGTGACAGTAGATAGGTTGATGAAGGTGGCACACTTCTCACCTATTTGTTCCTCCTATAACACTTCATCAATTTCTAGAGTGTTCATGGAGGACATTTTGAGGTTGCATGGTATTCTGCATTAGATTATTTCTGATAGGGATCTCGTGTTTACTTTGGTTCTTTAGACATCATTACAGCATGCTATGGGGACATAGATGAACTTCAATTCAATGTATCACCCAAAGATAGATGGACATACTGAGAGGGTCAATCAGATGCTTGAAGATATGCTTCACATGTATGTCATGGACTAGTAGACATGATGGGAGGATTATCTCTATCTTGTAGAGTTTGCTTATAACAATGGGTTTCAGAGTTCTATTGGCATGGCACCTTTTTAGGCCTTGTATGGATGGCTGTGTCAGACTCCATTGAGCTGGGATAGGTTGGAGGATAGGATTTTATTGGGTCGTGATATGCTTCAAGATATGGACCAGTAGGTGGTACATGGATGTACATCGTGTGGATTGCACATTGTGTGGATTGTGAGTGAGGAATTTTTCTTGCGAGTGCGAGCAAGAAAGAGTCCAATCCATTATGTAAAGGGTTCTAAGCTCACACCTTGTTTTAGCAGGCCTTTTGAGATTTTGGAGAAGATTGGGCCTCTTGCTTAACACCTAGTCTCTTGTGCATCCACGATGTGTTCCATGTTTCTGTACTTAGACCTTATTATCCAAACATTTCTCATATCCTTGATTGGACTGCTTTATGGGTATAGGATGGGCAACTAGCTTTGGAGCCCATGACTGTTACCCGAAATAGGAGACTCACCCTCAGGTGTCGAGATATTGAGTAGGTAAGGGTCCAGTGGGATCCTAGAGATGACACTTTTGCTACATGGGAAGATGCTACTAGGATGAGGGAGCTCTACCCTTACTTGTTCGCAGGCTTCTAGGAGTAAGCCTGATCCTAGCAGGGGAGGATGTGATACCCCTCCATTTTTTATGTTTTTCTTGATAGCTCAGATACTTTGTTAGACCTTATTTTATGTTACGGTCATTCTATCACTGATAGTGAAGTGATGATAGACTATATGGATGTGATGATACATTATATGCATGGCGATTATGTTTAATATGTTGTATGTTTGCATAGATGCTTAGTTGTGATGACATTGCTATATATGCTTATTGTATTTTAATTGATATATTATCTCATCAGTTGATGTGACATTATATTGCTAAAGAGAATGGTCTTACATCACCATTAATTGATGTGAGTGCCCTTTGATCTTTGCAATTCTCTCTTCATGGTGTGTATGAATTATTAATTGTATACATGTATGAAGTTTTCTTTTGTTGTAGGTTTGTAGGTATAGGACAACGGCTTCACCTGGTTTTATAGGTCTAGGCATGTCCACTAATCAATAGTAATAATTAGGAAGTAGTAACTAGTTAAGCTTGTCAAACCTTTACCCTAGCATAGTGTGTCGTCAGTTCGTATGTTGTTCATGTTCCTTAGCCATGTTGGTCTTGGTATGTTATTTATCGTGCAAGTTTTTATTTGTAAGGATTAAATTATATGTTGTAATTAAGTATTTAATTAATATGGAGATTTTATTATAAATTAGTTAATTAAATTTAAGTTATAGTATAAAAAAAATTTAATTATTAAATTAATTGAGAAATAAAATAAATAATTTATTCAATTGTATATTAGATTAAATAAATTGTTTTTAATCTTAAATGCATATTGGGAAAAGATCTCAGAAATATCTTGGTTTGTTAAAGAAAATATATTTGTTGTGTGAACTGGAAGTTAGAAGGATTTGTTTTCTTACTATCTTAAAATTGATTTATGGAGAGATTGATTGAAATTGGGAAAGAAGAGGAAGTTGTCTTCATGGAAAAAGAAGAATAGAGGTTTTTTTGGGAAAGAAAATATTTTTTTTGTGTTTTGAAGAAATTGTAGATCTTAGAAGCTTTCTAATAATTCTAGGAATCTAGTTTGTTATGTTCTTGGTTGTGGATTTTTTCTATTCTTTGGGAAGTGGCAATTATTCTGGAGGAAGCTTTGGCAACATTAGCAAATTGAGGTTACAGAGAAGCTCGACATCAATTCTTGAGGCAAAAATTCTTCTGGAATAGGTTCTTTAATTGTTTTGGTGAATTTTTATTTTCAAGAGTTATTTAATTATTTTAATGAAAATTGGAAAACATTAGAAGAGGTTTTCATTATTGTAGAAACTTTTTTTTTTTAAAGATTGCTGTGAAAATTGAACCTATGTAGAAAACAATTTAGATCCTCTATGCAAATTGATCAATTGAAATAGATAGATACAAAATGAAATTATAAATCCTTGTAGAAAATTATCATTTTTTTTGGTTTCCCCATTTCTTTTAATTGTCTGGGAAAATGAAAATCTTTGATCTATCCTATAGAAAACTTCTTCTGTGAAAATTTATTGCCCAACTTGAACCAGTGCCTAGTTTAATTTATATATAAATATACATATATATTGAAATATATATGTACATATACATATATATATTATATATAAATATTTTTTTTATTTAAAGCACTGTAAATTCCCTGCAAGAATTTTTATTTTGAAACAAAATTGTAAGAAATCGTCATATGACGAATTTTTAACATTGATGAAATTAAATAAATTTAAGCTTGTATTTTGGAGGCACTGGGGCTTAAACCCCATTGCCACCTCCATATTATGGTGGGGATGGGCCTATTGTGGCAGTTCCCTCCACACGTGTGGGGAAGGCACTGACACAAATAGTGTTGTCTCCCTTAATAAACTCTGACGCGACCAGTCTGAGAGCTGTGATTTTTTCGTTCAATGGTTTCTTTAATGGTTATTTTATTATATATAATATATTTATATATGTATATATATGTTATATATATAATATATAATATGTTTATTATTTATAATATGTATTTTATATATTATGTATATATTTTATATATATATATATATATACATATTAAATATATTTATTTAATGTGAGAGTAATACAATAAATATTTGCAACCATGATTAATTAAATTGAAATGATTGATTATTTTATTGATGAATTTGAGTTAATCTTATGAGTAGTTGTGAATTGAAAGTAATCATTTAGTTTAAATTCATTGTTAACCTATAAATACGAATTATGTTTAAATGGTGTATTTTAGATATGTGATATTAATTGTTTTGGATTTAGGAAATCCGAATAGTAGTGCTTTTAATTCCCTGAGATTGTTTATTTTAATTTCTAGTATTTATGTAATTGGGAAATGTGGGGAATATTTGTTGTAGAGAAAATATAAGTCTTCCAGATTATAGTGTTTACAGGGTTGTTATTTATGTTAGTCACCTTGAGATTTCCTTGGGTAGTGCATGTAGTTGGATTTAGTATTGGACATTGGATAGGGATGTGTTATCTCTTGTGTTATGTTCTTATTAGTTTGTGCACTATCTACCTTTCGGTGTAGAATGAGTTATTGTGTTGTCGATAGGGGTGTGGATTTCAATGGGGCCCAAGACACAAAGTGATCCTAGGATAACTCTTGTGGAAGTCAGTGTAATTAGTGGAAATTAAATAACCTAGATTAGGGGAATGGGTAGTTAACATATTTAACTTGATAATTATCCTCACTCATTGGCTCAAGGGCTTGTGTTAGAATTGAGATGATTCAGGAAGGCCTGGAATGGCAAGATCATTATCTTTTCTTCTCGAAAGATAATTGATTCTGCACTAGTGTGCATGTGGGGCTGGAGTTTGTAAGAGGTTACCAAGATAACCCAAGATGGGGGTCAGGACATAGTTAGATCTCCTTAGGATAACCAATGCAACCTTTGTAATGACACTCCTCCTATGATGATAGTCAATTTTTTTTATACAGTGATTGTTCTTGATTCAGTGATTTTAGAAGCAATGTGAACTTTTGTTTATATTTATTAGTACTATGTTATCTTGTATATTTCTTGTGTCTAGAAGTAATAGGTTTGTCTTGGTTACCTTTTACTATCTCCTAGCATAGGGGTTGGGCCTATGGGTACCATATGGTTGGGTCATGTGCACCTTACACTGTTGAGCTTTCTCTTCCTATTCATGATGGTGAGATCTTCTTGTTCGAGGAGCTCGTGTGGTTCTATGGATTTGTACTTCTCTTTATTCATTGTAACTATGGGACACTATGTTATTGTAATTCTCATTTGTATCAAGGAGAACCCTTGTGATGTAATTGTAACTGTGATAGGGTGAAAATATGTGTTAGAAAAAGAGCACCAAACAAAACAAGTGCAAATAATAACTAAAAAACCCCCTGCACCTCAATATTGGCCTAATGATTAACTTAACTAAGAAAAATAAAAGATTTCAACTTGTTGAGTTTTCCTTTGGTTGGCCCTTCAATCTTCGATGTTGTATGCTCCTTGGATGGCAAGAGATACAAGCTATGAGATGAGATGAGGATGGAAAGTGTGTACGTCAAATTCTACATTTGTTCAAACACACACATTAGTATTTCTATTTAAAACAAAACAAAATAAGAACATCCCTATGAAATAATGAAACATGTTAATCATGCAATGAAAGGAATCAAGGAAATAAAACAAAGCATATTAAAAACATGATCCAAATTTATCTCATAGTGGATTGGTTCTATTGTTGAAATAGCCCTTTCCCAACCCTTGGTAAGCTTGATGTTGCAAATGATGGTGAACAAAATTAGTTCTCAGTTTAAGAGAATGACTTTGGATGAAGATTGTGGAGGATTAAATCAATGGAGTTGATCCTTATATATTGAATAGAATCATATAAGAATGCCAAACATGGAGGATGTGGGACTAAAAACAAGCCAATGAAAAGAAGCCACTTGTCAACTTGTCATAGGTTGAGGAATGCACAATTTTTGGCCAATGTGCCCAAGAGAGGGAGATTTCAAATTTTAATTTGAGAGTTAATGTTGAGTTTGACCTTTGCAAAGGACATGTAAGAGACATGTAAGACCTCATAAATGCTTTGTTGGGTGTACATTTCAACTTGTTTTGAATTCAAACTTGATGGAATATTCCTCAAAGATGCCATGTTGATGGAAAATGATAAATTTATAAATGAAATAAAATGCTTTATTGGTGCAAGTGGGAAAAGGTAGACGATGTGATGGGTGGGTAGGTTAGATTAATTAGGATTAGACTATATTAACTAATTATTAGGGGCTTTGAACCATTTGACTTGACTTTTTTGATTTATTTAAGAAAAAAATGTATAGAAGGTGATTTCAGACTTAATTAAATAAATGTTTGATTTATTTAATCAAGGAGGGTCATGTTAGGATCAAGTTGATTTATTTAATTTAAATTGATGACTTTAGGAGATTGACCAAATAAACTTGATTTATTTGATGAATGGATGAATATGACCTAAAAAATGTGTGATGTCAATTTCACGTGTCTATAGAAAGATAAGTGAAAATGGATGCAAGTATGGAAAATTGGCTAAGTATGGCTCAAGGAAAAAATTTGTAAGAGTTTGGCTAGCATGAATGATCCCTCCCCCAAAAATGAGAGAAAAGAGGGGGTATTTATAGATATTTTTGAATTCTCTAGGGAAATGGATGGTTGGAATTGAGCCACCAAGATCAAGATGTAGGGCTAAGTTGAGTTGAGAACTCACAAGCCCTCACATCTTGACATGTGGCATGTGAAGTGGCTTGTAAGAGATGATGTGTACATGAAGCATAAATAGGGTACATGGCATGGAGGTACTATATAGTACTTTGGGATTGGACAAGATTTGCTCATAAAGGAGGTCGTTGTCCCCATGTGGGTGAGAGAACATGTGAAGAATTAAAAATTCCTCAAATATCCACATGGGGATGAAAAAAATAAATTTAAATTCCAAGGAATGCATTGGGGGATTAAATATGAATTAAAAATTCACATTGAGAATGGAGTTCCTTCTCCAAAAGGAGAAATCCTTTAATAAGGTTAACTTAGGACACATGATGTCCATGGAGATTAGGTTGACCTAATTAAGTGATTAAGTTTGTGCAAGTATGTGATTAGACAGATTAATGACATATTAGAGGCAAGTGGGAGATTAGGAAGAGTTCACATGTGACTTGATGTGACAAATCAAAGATCACATGGGAAAGAGAAAAATGAATTTAATATTTCTTGGAAGGATAAAAGGAGTTAACAGTTCCTTAAGAGGTTGATTATGTTAGTTAATGAAGGATTAGAGGAGGGTTAGGTGGCTAAGAGAGATTAGAGGCCAACTTGGAAAAGTTAGAGGATGTGACACATCCTAATCAAGGATTAAGCATGTGCACATCCCTAATGATGAGATTAGGAGAATAATTAAGATTAAAAAAGGGATGTGACATGTGAGGAATTAAATAAATGTCATATTTATTTAATTCATTTGATGAAAAGGAGGATTCAAGAGATAAGGTATTTATTTATTAATTAAATACCTTAGGGATTTGGCATAATTAAGGATATTAATTAAATAATAGCGATATTACTTAAGTAATGCAAATAAGGGGATGCTTAGATGAAAGGGGATAAATTTGGATAAATTAAGTGTCAAAATTTAGGTGTCTACATTTTTCCCCTCTTTGAGATGGTGTTACGAAGTAGCATCATTTAAAAGAATATTAAAACATAGAACCTAGAAGAAGATGGTTAGATTGGGAAAGATGCCCTAGTCATTCAAAGGAGTGACTAGGAAGGGATGATGATGGGGGTGAAGATGAAAGTTAGGGAATGAGGATGCCCCCTCAAGAGGGCATGCAGGTTCAAGGGAACATGAGTGTGCTCTCAAAATGGATGAGGTGATGCAAGGGGTATGCAAAGGTGGCAAGAGATTGGGAGGAGAGAGTGATGAAGATGAATGGATGGGGGGTTTTGATAGATGAGAGGATGGAGATGAAATGCAATCCAAATGTGATTTTCCATTGTTAGGAGAACTAATTTTTGCTATAGTAGAAGACACGATACACCAAGGTATAAAGGACCAAGGTAGATTAGTGTCTAATGCGTGAAACAAACACAACAAACAAGAAGGCTATCCCAACACCCCAAAGTTGTGATGACCTTGGTCGAGCCAGGTATTGGGATAACCACAAGCACACAAGGATTCCCCAGCATAACACAAGACCTTAGGGATCTTGGTGTGTACTACATGGGACAACCTAGAAGAAAATGGCAAAGAAAAGATCAAGATCTGCCCCTATGTTGACTAGTAAAAGCACACCATGATATGGTGGATTAAGGAAACCATGACAAGTGATGATTGGGAGCTCAAACAATAAACAAAATCCAAAAGTATTAAAATATTGCAATCAATTTCAAATGTCCTTTTCCATAGGATCAAGGGGATAGATGGGATTGATGAGATCTATTAGGAAGGATGCATCCTATTGAGACCGATGATGGCTACTAAACTGAAGGACCAATATGATGTAGGATATTTAGAACCGATTGGATCCAATGATACAAGTGGATCTTGTTTGTTAAGAACCAGCTAGATAAGGGCATAGCTTGATGACACGACACAAGAGACATGACACAAGATAGGAGACATTCACATCCTAGCAACCTAGGGGGGAGCTTGGGGGCCAATCAAAGATTAGCCTTGCCTACGTGAAAGCACAGAGCCCTCGTAGTTTGATAAAAGGCTGACGAAAAACCATGATGGAGAATTTGATGGATGATAAAAATAGGATAGAGAAAAGGAGAAAAGTGGACAATGAAGATCGATAATAGACAATAAAGGAGCAGATGAACAAAGTAGAAAGACTGATGATATGTGATAAAGGAACCCTGAGGGTGAATCAAATGATTGACCTTTCCTATGTGAAAGTGCAGGGGCAACGTAGATCGAAAAAAGGACCAAAGACAAACAAGGGATAAAGGATGATGAGATAACCCTAGATAAGGGGATAAAATTATTGGACTGGCATGATGGGACATGATAGACCTATTAGATTGGATTGGAGGATGGTGACTACACAAAGCTTAGGGATGGGATAGTTATCCAAATCAAAAAAGATGTGCAAAAGAAACAGAAGTGATGACGATAAGATAGATGGCATTGGGTTGCATGGGAGTAGCCTATAGCTAGATACCAATGACAAGGGATTATGAGATGGGATAGAGGATGGGGGTGAGGAAAAGGATTTTTTGGATGGAATGGATAGATGGATAAGGATTTGAGAGAGGAAAAGGTTACCAGATGGATAGATGAAAAGGGATGCTATGATGGAATAATAGGAAGATAAGGATGGGGAGATGGATATAAGGATTATTGGGAGGGATAAAAGATAAGGATGGGGAGATGGATACAAGGATTATTTGGAGGGATAAAAGATAAGGATGGGGAGATGGATATAACAATAAGGAGATGAGGATAGGGAAATGGAAGGGATTGCTCTAATGGAATGAATGATGTCTCCAAGGACCATATCACAACGGAAGATAGATGCCCCCACTCTAGAAATGTCATATGCGAGGAGGCATGAAAGATGCAATAAAGAAGGATAGGAAAATAAAGGAGTGAGATGGATTAAGATAGGATGCATGGATAAGGAAGGGATAATGAAGGTAGCATGATGGGTGGATAAGGAAGGTAGATGAGTGCGAATGAGGATTAGAATAGTATGCAGATGAGGGGAATGTATGCTAAGAGGTGTCCAAAGCATGTTTATATGTTTTCCCCTATCATTATCAAGATCACAAGGGGGATGGAAGAATTGGGATAAATGAGATATGCCAAGCGAGATGTGTAAGATAGGTAGGATGAAGTGGATGAATAAAAATGATGTATAGGACGAAGATGGGTGCATAGCTAAAAGCATAGCATGAAGCATAGCGGATGGAGGGAATGCATATCAGGAAGTCGCCCCCAAGTGCAGATGGGGATTTATGAATGACACCTATTTGCTAGGTTTTCATCATGGTACTTATCCAAGGTGCTTGTTTGCCAAGTTTTCACCATTGGATGGATTATTTCTCTTTGCTATTTTTTTTTTAATTTTTTTGATTTTTTTGATTTTCTAACTTTTATGGATTTTTTGACTTATTTGGATAGCATGCAGAAGGGGATGGATAAGGATAGGGAGGAAAAGAAATGGATTTGGAAGACATGCAATAAGGATATGGATGAAGGACTCAAGCATCAAGTTCTTTATGAGGTATTAAGAGCCCATGTTCAAACCAACTATTGGACATTGGTACAATCTTATTAGGATAAATGGATTATGCAAGAGGATGAATTAGAGGGATTTGAGAGGGGAGATGCATGGGATAATGGGTGGGAGGTTGGAAAGTGTATGGATGGAATGATGGGGTGGATATGTGATGGGGAGATCTGTTCAGGACCAACATTGGCACATGCGGTGGTGGATGTAAAAAGATAACAGGATTAATGGATGGAGAATGTGGCGATAATGGAAGAGATGGAATGGTGAATTTCTAGACATAGGGACCCAAAACACATTTAGGAGAGGGTGGATGAAAATGATTAGCCTTTGGATTAGAAACTTTGGATGTTCCTATAGATTTTTCATTTGAACGCATTACATCTTTATTCTTTGGGATCCACATGGTTTTGATCTTTGCTTTGGTGGGCCTTTGTGGCCTATGGATTTGATTTGGATTTATATTTTTCTTCTCTTCACCATGTCTTTTAGAGGGGAAATGGGGAGCTTTAGATTCATGTGGATGTTTGGATTTATGTATTTAGTTTAGCATCCAAAGTTCTTTTAGTAGCAATGAGATGGGTGTGAGGAGATGGATGATGTGGAGTGACGGAGGTAGGATTATGAGGATTACATGGAGATGGAGAATGTGTAGGTATGTTCCTTTGTTGATCTTCATTAGGGAACATGCGAGAGGGATTTTTATGATGGATGACATGGATAGGTGTTGGATGGATGAAAGGATGAGATTGAGGAGGTGATTTTGGGATATATAGACCCAACACAGACAAAGTGGGTGGAGGGACATAAGAACCCAAGATGGATGGAGTGGATGGGGCAGATGAAGGAGGAATATGGACAGTTGTTTTGAGGTGATACGATAGAGGAGGAGGGATGGCAGTATATGATCTGGTGGAGCAATGGGAAGAGCCTATATTTCTTTTGGAAGAGGCTCGTTGAGGATATCTAGAGGTTGTACCAACATCTTTAGATTGTGAGTCTTGGGAAATAGGTCCAAGACCTTGCATACAGATTTTTTCTTTGACCTGGATGGGCTCTAAAATACCTTCCTCATGAAGGCCTAGACCTTTTCCTTGATAGTTCATTTTCTTGATCATGTGATCCATGATAGGATTTTTGTTATTTTGAAAGCATGATGCAATACCATTATTAGGTGGAGGATGATGGGTGGTATATGCGATGTATTTTTCTTCTGTGAGGAGGCCACCATGGAAGAATGTGAGAGTACCCAGGGGATATGCAAGTAGTGTGGGGATAGCAATTTTAGATGATGATGGGGGATCATTAGAGGGAGATGATGGGATAGCAGCATTTGGATGGGTGGTATCAGGAGAGGGATAAGGGGATATGATAGGATCTAGATTTGTTGTAGTGGGCTCATGTGATGGAGATGGAGATGGAGCAGTGGAAGCTTGAATGATAAGGGGATCAGAGGATAGAATGGATGGGGAACTGCATGATCTTGAGGTGGACTAGATGGGATGGTAGGATCTTGATCTGGAGAAGGCAATATGTTGGCATGCTTTGGATTAGACTCTTGGCATGAATCATCATGTGTGGGAGGTATGATAATGGAGTCTTGGTGGGACTCTTAAAGTGGGGAATATGGAGGGATGGAGGATTTAAAACATTCATGGGAATGGATTTTAGTGACACTAGGAGTGGAAGAAGTGGATTGGATTTGGGTATCTTTTATGGGTTTGGTGAATCTTAAAGTGGGAAATGGGGGCTCGATGGATTCAGTGGGTGTGATGGTTTCAATGGTGTGAGTGGTGCTAGGGGTGGTAGCATCAATGATATGTGTGAGCTGGAGAGAGGTCTCATCACTAGTGACTGTAGATGATGGATCAGGATGTCATGATTCCACAACTTCAAGTTGTGGAGTGGGAGATGTCTTCTTTGTTATAAGTCCTTGGAGAACTTCTGGAGTGAAAAAATTGAATACTATAGGCTGAGATGGTGTGGTAGGAGTGGACGAAGGATTATGGATTGGTGGGGGAATATGACTAGGGATTGGTGGACTAGGATTAGATGGGGGAGTGTGATTGCATGTAGGACTGGGAATAGATGGGGGATTAATATTAGATGAAGGGTTAAGATAGGGGTATTGGAATGGTGAATTAGGACATGGGGATGGAGGTGGTGGATTTTAGTAAGGGTATTGGGATGGTGGATTAGGATGGGAAGATTGAGGTGGTGGATGGAGATAGGGAACTGTGAATGTCAGATGAGGATAAGTTGATGTGGATGTTGGATTAGAATATGAATGTGTGAATGTAGGATTAGGGTGAGCAGACTAGTATGGAAGATTGGGGTAGTACGTATATGCAAATGAGGGATTGAGATAGGAGGATGTGGATGGGGGATTAGGATAGGGGTATTGTGATGGAAAACTAGGATAAGAGGATGATGTAGATGAAGGATATGATGGATATGATGGGTATCCCTTGTCATAGGTAGCATAGGGAGCATGATTAGGCATGGATGAAGACATAATAATATAACTCAAAGGGATGATTAGATTTTGGAAAGCGGGTGGAGAACTTACTAGCAATGATAGTGTCAAGGGGATCTATGTCACATTCTTCTTGATCGACAAGACTTTTGTTATCATTGTTGATGTAATTAGGGTTTCCCTTGACTACTATTGATGGAGGATAAGGATTCATGATGATGAAAGTATAAAGAGGATGGATCAAGGATTTGGGAACAGACTAAAGGGTATGTGCAGGATCCTGGTGCGCCAAAAAGTGGCAATATTATGGGGGTATGTGGCTAACGACTTTTTTTTCACCCAAAATTAATGAAACGAAAAGAGTTTTTAGAGGAGATTCTCATATTTCCAAAAATATAAATTATGATTTAATTTGAATTTAATAAATAATTATTATTCATTTTCTATTAGAATTACGACTAAAGTCCTTATCAATAGGTTGATTGAAAAACATCTATAACTTTCAAACGTATCATATTTTTTGAATCTGAAACATGCTTCACATACTATAGGATTAAAAGAAGAAAAAATAAATTTCATGAAGTTTTGACCAAGTTAAGGTGGTCATACAAACGAGTTTTATATTTTCTAAAAGTTGTAATAAAAAATTCATAATTAATTATTTACTTGGAAAAAATTACAAAAAAATATGCATCACATCCAAACATGAGTCCTCTACTTATATATAAAATATTACAAAAATATTATCATTTTATTATGGTTAGGGTGGTCAAGCAGACACTACTTCTTATTTTTTCCACGAAATTTAAGTACTACTACATTGAAATTTCAAATTTTCACCAAATAGATTTTATTTATTTTTAAATAAACCTAGTGTTTTAGAAACTACATTCAATTTTCTACAAATTCTATTCTTAAATATTTTTTAAATAATATAGATAACTTATTCAAATATTTATGTCAAGTTGCCTAACACTGATTTTTCTAAATTTTTTGCCACTTAAGGGCCTATTTTTTGCACGATGATCCTGCACATACCCTAAAGCTCGAATCAAGATTTAGGTTAAGGTTAGATCGGGATTGGATTAAAGCTCATATTAGGATGATTGGGTGATGTGATGGGATTGATTCTGACGATCAGATTTGATTATCAAAGGATAATAGGACACCAACTCTACTTCGAGATGGAAGTAGATTGATTGGGTCAAAGGTGATTGGATTGGATAAGATCAATCAATGACTGATAAGATCAATTGATGGATTGAATATGATGATGAAAGGGACTGTAAACCCCATTCAAAGATTACCCTAGGTGATGTAGGATACTAATTGATTAGATTAAAGGATAAAAGGATGATTGTGGCACCAAATCAACTTTGAGATTGAGAATGGATTGATTGGGCCGATGACAATGATTGACTAACTCAAGAAAAATGACAATCCAAAGTGGATATTGATGATGATGATCAAATACTTAGGTCAATTTGGATAATAACCTGAGATGAAGTTCAGTGGATTTAGATGGGGAAAATGATGATTTGATTAGAGAAATGGATGATAGAAATGGATGAAAAAATACTCAAAATGAGTAAATGGTTGACCAGAACATATGAAAAACTACTTAGAACAAGTAAATGATTGCTCAAAATAGATGAATGATTCTTGAAACAAGAGGATGAAGGCTCAGAATGAATGATAGATTACTCAGAATGAGTAGATGATTGATTGAAACAAGTAAACGAGAGTTCAAAATGATAGGAGGTTCAAAATCGATGAATGTTTACTTGGAATGAGTAAACGAATGATCAGAATGACTGAACAAGACTTCAAAATGATAGAAGGTTTGAAATGGATGAATGTTTACTCGGAACGAGTAAATGAATGATTAGAATGACTGAACGAGTGTTCAAAATGATAGGAGGTTTGAAATGGATGAATGTTTACTCAGAATGACTAAATAGATATTTGAGATGATAAATGAAGGATTGAAATAGATGAATGGTAACTCAGAATGAGTGAACAGATGATTAGAATGGATGAATAGGACAAAATTGAAAAAGATGGAGGAAGGGATCATAAGACTTGTTTCGATAATCAAAAATCTTGACTGCAGATGGACTAAAGCTCAGATTAGGGTTTCGGTTAAGCTCATATTGAAATTAGATTAAAGCTAAAATTAGGGTTGGATTGAAGCCTAGATTAGAAATTATTGGAGGATGTGATGGGATTGATTCTACACCAAGTTTTGGGGTTTAAAGGAGGTAAGGTGATGACAATCAAAGTTTTCTAGGTTTGGCAATTTTCAAATATTGTCAAATTTTGTAATTTTATATAACTTCATGGTCATATGTTTGAGAGTCCAATTTTTTCCTAAAAAAAACCCAAAACTAAGATAGGATGAATTTTTGACTGATATCCCAAATTTGAGACATGCATTCTAAGTTATTAACGAAAATAATTTTTTTTAAAACTAAAGAAAAATAATAAATTTTGATTTTGAGGGTCAAGATGAAAGTTTGAGGCCCTAAAATTGTGGTGAAATGGTGTCTAATCAGTTGGGATTCCACATGCCACCTCATAACGCAACCAGTCATAAAATTTCAGCTCAAAGGGACACCCGAGTCAAAAGTTATGGCCTTCAGAAGTTTTGGCATAAAATTCAAAACTCTCAAAATGAAGTCTAGGTGATTGGGATGGATGATCTGAGGATGGATATGGAATCCAATGATGTTCTAAGTAGCACTTATGTGAATTTTTTGATGAAATGATGACTTTTATAGCAGTGTTGATGACAGGAAAACCAGTGCTTGATGATGAGCCTTAACTATGCTCATAGTTTGAAACTTTTGATACTCTTACTTTTGCTATTAATAGTTGTTCAAACCTGTTGATTAAAGACTTTTTGGGTGGTATCCTGTAGCAATGAATTCCATATTCCTATAGCTTGACAACTTTATTAATTACCTTTTTCACCTCCCGCATGGCTGATGTATGCTAATGATTTTGGATAATGGAATAGGATTAATGTCTGATTAATGAATGGATGTTGTGTCACTTGTGTGTATGCTTTCCTTCGCCTCTGTCACTTATTGCAGGTTGTTGGAGGGAGCAGGAGCTGATCAAGCACAAAGAATCTCAATTTTGTTGAAGAAGTTGTTCTAGTAATAACTCTTTGACCGAATCTTTGGGAAGAAGCTTAAACTGTCCTTTGATATAGGGAGTGTGTAATGCTATATTCTCTCTGGGTCACGTCGAGCAGATAGACTTTCATTTATGAATATTTGTTCCATGGATTCAGAATGTATTTATGATCATGACTCCCTCTGTTAGTTAGTTAGTCACCTTTTTCATTTAAATAATTGTTCCTCATGTGTGAGTCAATGAGGATGAAACAGTATGTGTTAAAATTAAGTTGAATAAGCAATAGAGTTATGTGTTAATTTTTATCTCAAATAGAGTAATCAATGTATCTTGGTTTTGAGTATGAATAAAATTCAATGAAGCTTTGAGTCAAATTCTTGTGTAATCTAGTTGATGCTTGCTAAGGGGGCCCACTTAGTAAGTATTCTATAGCAAGTTGTTGTAATTAACTATTCATTTCATGTTGATTACTAGTTAGAATCTATTTCTATAGATTTCAACACAAACTCAGCTTTGTATTGTTCCTGCAGCATCGGGAATCCATCCCTATGTCTGTTCCTACAGCATAAGGCCAGTTTACTATTTGTCCTTTAATAATAGCTGCTATGATTTCTATTTTAGCCGAGTTGTGTTTGAGTTAAAAAGCTTTACGTTGCACTACTTTTAAGCATTTGTTTTCTATAGATGGTGACTGGAAACTAGTTCTTAGTGCACATACCATGCTGCTCCATTTAAAATATACTTGCCCTGGTTTGACAAGTAAATGAACATCCATCAAAAGATATTAGTCGCCTGCTAGAATGTCCAATTCCTAGGATAGGTTTTTCCATGATTTTTATATCCTTTTGTGGGTGTGACCATTTTTGGCGATGTTGCCAGGGATGGTGTCAAGCTAAGAACTTGTCAAAAGTCATTTTTAGCATTAGTTTAGTTTGTTAATCAAGAATTTTCAAAATCCTACAAATTAGCATTCACTCTATTTCATGCATAGAAGAAGAGATGCACTGGGAAGGTTCCTCCCTGAAAACCTGTTTGTTGAATTGCCATTTGGCAAAGTTGACGAAGAACCTAAGAAAATCCTTTTGCTTTGATATTCCAGCAAGCAAATATGGCAAACAATCCACCTCCTACTTTTGAGTTTCCCAATGTTTCCCAGCAAGATACTGATAACCTTAAAAATATTCCTTCTTCATTACTTCCCAAGTTCTATGGCCTAGTTATGGAGGACCCAAAAGCTTTCTTGTTTGAGTTTGATATCCTCTGTCATAGTTATGACTACACTTCATATGCTCACAAACTAAAGTTGTTTCCTTCCACCTTGAAGGAGAGAGCTCTTAGATGGTTCATGAGTTTGGGAAGAGGTGTTGTTGATAGTTGGGCAGCCATGCAAACAAAGTTTCTTGACAAATATAAGGAATGTTGTAAGAGTGGCAGTAAGGGAGATGATATATTCAGAATTCAATAAAAGTAGGATGAAAGTCTGGAGGATTATATCTCAAGATTCTTGTTTTCCCTAAAAAAGAATTCAAACCATACTCTCAACAAAGAATCTCATAAACTACTTTTTCTATGGGGAATCAGTGATACATGTATAGATGCCCTGGACCTGAAGGGAGGAGGTGATATAACCCAACTGCCTTGGGATTATATCAAGAAAATATGTCTCAATTACTCTCGAGCAAATGTGAGGAAGGGTAGAGGTCATCAAGCTACAGTGGGCAAGTCTTCTTCCAGTGGAGTTTACCAGATGGAGATAACAAATTTGCTGTCTGATTTCAAGCAAGATATCATTAACAATATGGCTACACAACTGGACACTATGTAAGTTCATAACAAACATTAGGAAGCTGAAGCAATCTTGGCTGAGTTCTGTCCACATTGCAGATAGAAGAAATGTGACTGCAGATGCAAGATGGTGGCTAATCTGGAAGCTAAGCAATTACCTACTGACTTTAAGCTAGTAGAAGGTGATGATGATCAAATGTTATTCATTGCACAAAGGAGACCATGGGCTCCAAGACAAAGTTGGCAGTAGTCACAAGCACAATGGCCTCCACCTCCAGGTAACTAGCAATAGAACCCTCAATGAAGAGGTTCTCAGCAATGGCAGAACCAACTCCCTGGATTCCTGTAGTCTCAGCAGCCACAACCTCCGGCCCTTATGCCTTCTCCTGTAGCCAAAGGCTTTGGCCTTTCTCCTGCAGCTCCACCGTAATTTTGAAAAGCATGCTCATAATAAAGGTTTCCTTTTTAAGGAAACCCCTTTTTCTTCATTTCCACTTGTCGCCACATCTCACTTCTTTATCTTCCATCCATCCATCCCATCATTCATTCCTTTATCTGCCACATCATCCATATTGCCACTCCACCTTGTTCATGCATTTAATCTCCCAGCTATCATTTCATGATACACTGTTGTCCTTTACGGCATGCCTGAGAATTGAATTCAAGGTACGCGAAATCTTTTTATTATTGCATAATTTATTCTTTCTGTTTATTCATTAATTGTAACGTATATATCAGCCATAATTGCATGCTTCAATCTTATCACCCTGCACATGTGAGGACACATGTCGAATGCTAAGTAGGGGGCGGGGGTATTCTAATTTGAAATTTTCCTGTGCCAGATTTATGTTTGCCAAAATAGTTATGTTCTTGTACTTTCTAAAAGTATGATTGCGAGGCCATATCCTAAGAACAAGATAACTACTTAGTTTAAGTAGTTATTAAAATTATTTTATGCAAATATCTAGTTGTTATTCTTGGTAAGAAAAAGGAAGTGCAGTAAGAAAGACAGAGCCTCACAACCCTTTGAACTTCACAGCAGTGCTTAGGAGAATAGAAAGGTACATGCAACTGGGTTTGCAAAGCATATTTGAATTATGGATGCCACTAACCTTTCAACCCCCAATTTTAATGTGGCCACTCTATCCCTACCAAGCCAAGGAAATCAATGAAGAAATAGAAAACCACAGATTTGAAAGATGGCAGTTTACCCGAGGTTTTTACTTCAAGTTTGGAACTTCATTGCAGGGTCATGTTACTCCATCAAATTTCAGGGAAACAACAAGGAAATTCAATGTTGGAGGACCAACATTATGATAAGTAGGGGGCTAAATGATGAGCATTAAATATGCTCATAGTTTGAAACTTTTGATACTCTTACTTTTGTTATTAATAGTTGTTTAAACCTGTTGATTAAAGACTTTTTGGGTGGTATCCTATAGTAACGAATTCCATATTCCTGTAGCTTGACAACATTATTAATTACCTTTTTGACCTCCCCCATGGCTGATGTATGCTTATGATTTTGGATAATGGAATAGGATTAATGTGTGATTAATGAATGGATGTCGTGTCACTTGTGTGTATGCTTTCCTTTGCCTCTATCACTTATTGCAGGTTGTTGGAGGGAGCAGGAGCTAATCAAGCACAAAGAATCTTGGTTCTGTTGAAGAAGTTGTTCTAGTAATAACTCTTTGACCGAATCTTTGGGAAGAAGCTTAAACGATCCTTTGATCTAGGGAGTGTGTAATGCTATATTCTCTTTGGGTCATGTCGAGCAGATAGACTTTCATTTATGAATATCTGTGACACGGATTCAGAATGTATTTATGATCATGACTCCCTCTGTTAGTTAGTTAGTCACCTTTTTCATTTAAATAACCGTTCCTCCTACGTGAGTGAATGGGGATGAAACAGTATGTGTTAAAATTAATTTGAATAAGCAATAGAGTTCTCTGTTAATTTTTATCTCAAACAGAGTAATCGATGTATCCTAGTTCTGAGTATGAATAAAATTTGATGAAGCTTTGAGTCAACTTCTTGTGTATTCTAGTTGATGCTTGCTAAGGGGGCCCACTTAGTAAGTATTATGTAGCAAGTTATTGTAATTAACTGTTCATTTCATGTTGATTACTAGTTAGAATCTATTTCTATAGATTTCAATGCAAACTTAGCTTTGTATTGTTCCTATAGCATCGGGAATCCATCCCTATGTCTGTTCTTGCAGCATAAGGCCAGTTCACAATTTTTCCTTTAATAATAGCTGCTATGATTTTGTTTTAGCCGAGTTGTGTTTGAGTTAAAAAGCTTTACATTGCACTACTTTTAAGCATTTGTTTTCTATAGATGGTTATTGGAAACTAATTCTTAGTGCACATATCGTGCTGCTCCATTTAAAGTATACGTGCCTTGGTTTGACAAGTAAATGAACATCCATGAAAAGATATTAGTCGCCTACTGGAATGTCCAATTCCCAAGATAGGTTTTGACATGATTTTTATATCCTTTTGTGGGCGTGACCACTCAAAATGATTGAACGAAGGGTGAAATGATGAAGCAGATGATGAAACTGACTATTCATAGGTCAAGTTCACTTGTCTAGAGGTCAGGTTTTCCTATCTGGAGGGAAAGTTCACCTATCTAAAGGGCAAGTTCACATGTCTGGAGGGAAATTTCACCTGTCCAGAGGTCAAGTTGGACTGTCTAGAGGGAAATTTTGATTGTTTGGAGGGAAAGTTCACCTGTCCAGAGGTCAAGTACGCCTGTCCAGAGGTCAGGTTCACCTTTCTAGAAGGCAGGTTTGCCTCTGGAGAAAAAGTTGGCCAAAAATGACTAAAACAAGCTCAAAAAGGATGGTTCAAAGGTCAAGTTCACCCCTAGCTCAGCAGGTTCGCCTGTCTGGAGGTTAGGTTTACCTGTTCGTAGGGCAAGTTTTCTTGTCGAGAGGGAAAGTTTTCCTATGGAGCAAAATTTCATCAAAAGTGACTAAAACAGGCTCAAAAAGGTTGGTTCAAAGGTCAAGTTCACCCCTGGCTAGGAAGGTCCACCCCCAGAAAAGGTTAGGTCTATCCCTGGCTAGGCAAGTTTGCCCCTAGGTGAAAATGGTCTAAAAATAGTTGTTTGGACACATGTAACAGGGAGATGGATGCTCAGAATGGATGGAAGAGTGCTCGAAATGGATCAATGACTCTCAGAACGAGGGGAGGAAGATTCGAAATAGATGAACAAGCACTTGGAATGAGTGAATGATTATTCAGAATAGATGAATGAGTAATCAGAATGAGAAAATGGTGACTCAGAACGGACAAAGGACTCTCAGAATGAGGAGATAGAGGATCAGAATGGATGAATGTTTACTCGGAATAAGTAAACAATGATTCTCGAAACAATGAGAGGAAGGTTCAGAATGGAGGAATGTTTACTCAGAACAAGTAAACGGATGATCGAGATGGCAGAATGGGAGTTTGAAATGATAGAACGAGGTTCAAAATGGATGAATGTTTACACAGAATGAGTAAACAGATGATCAGAATGGCTAAACAAGAGTTTGAGATGATAAATGAACATTCGAAATAGATGAACGTTTACTCGGAACGGGGGAATGAGTGATTGGAATGGTGAAACGAGCATGGGAAATGATGAAACAGGTGTCTAGAATGAAGAAACAAATGATAAAACTGATAGGTCAAGGATCAAGTTTGCTTCTGGAGGTCAGGTTCACCTATCCAAAGGTTAGGTTCATCTGTCTAGAGGGAAAGTTCCCCTATCTAGAGGGAAAGTTGGCCTGTCCAAAGGGAAAGTTCGCCTATCTAGAGGGAAAGTTCACTTGTCTAGAGGGAAAGTTCACCTATGGAGCTAAAGTTGGTCAAAATTGGGTGAACGAAGTTGAAAAAGGTTGGTTCAAGGTCAATTTCACCCCTGGGTGAGTTAGGTTCACCCCTAGATAGGTTTAAACTTGAATTTTGATAGGACGACTAAGGAAAAGGACTCAAAACACAACAAGCATCAATGAAAAGGATATAGTTGAGTCAATTAATTAGACAATCACTAGTTTCGCACAAAGAAGACAATTCAGACAACACAAACCTAAGTCTTGTAGAGAGGGTATGGCCAACAAAGTCTTTTATTCTAGGATGAACATGGTTTCTAGGGAGTCCTCGATATACACCTGGTATGTGAGGCCCAAATCATGAACACCAACCCATTACAAGCATGAGTTGGGAACCTTAGCGAGATACTAAAGGCTCAAACCAACTATTCATGTCATCCCGACGCTTCACCAATTATAATGTGGTTGGATTGAGGTACAACTTTCACTCTCCCTCCTTTATATACCCCACCAGTACATATGGTTGGAATTGTCCCTTAGGGTGATGAAATCCCCAAGTAGGTCCCGCTAAGAAAAGTAAAAGAGGGTGACTCAGAGGACTTGGTAAGCTATGATTTCTCGTCACCCAAGATCGCCAAATGGTGCAAGGGGATTGGATACATCAAGTAGCTTACCCATAAACATGAAAAACAATATTGATTGAAACCTCCTAGTTAAACTATGTGCCTAAGTTAGGGGGTGAAAAACCCTTAAAACAGTCAAAAGGAGTGCTAAAAACTAAAATTTTACCTTCTAGAAAAAAGTTGTCTAGGGTATATATGCCTCTCTGGAGGGAAATTTTTCCTATCTTTAGGGCAAGTTTTCCTGTCTACAGAGCAACTTTTCCTGGTTTCAAGGCAAGTTCACCTATCTACAAGGCAAGTTCACCTTTCCAGAGGGAAAGCTCGCATGTCTATGAAAAATTTGCAAAAAGTTAATTTCTGAGTCTGTGGAGGGTAGGTCTACCCCTGGGCAAGGTTGGGTCCACCTGTGGAGGGAAGCTCCGCCTGTCTATAGGTTGAGTCTGCCCCTCTATAACCTGCATCTATAAAAATAAAAAAAGTAGAAAACCTAAAAGCAAGAGACCCATTTGTGGGTCCCACCAAGTGTTCTAGAAATGTGATAGGGTGAAAATAAGTGTTAGAAAAAGAGCAGCAAAATTAAATATTTCACCTTGTTGAGTTGTCCTTTGGTTGGACCTGTGATCTTCAATGTTTTATGCTCCTTGGATGGCAAGAGATGCAAGCTATGAGATGAGATGAGGATGGAAAGATAAGTGAAAATGGATGCAAGTATGGAAATTTAGCTAAGTATGGTTTACGGAAAATTTTTGCAAGAGTTTGGCTAGCATGAATGATCCATCCCCCAAAATTGAGAGAAAAGAGGGGGTATTTATATTGTTATAGAGATTTTGGAATTCTCTAGGGAAATGGATGGCTGGGATTGAGCCACCATTATCAAGATTTAGGGCTAAGGTGAGTTGAGAACTCACAAGCCCTCACATCTTGACATGTGGCATGTCAAGTTGCTTGTAAGAGATGATGTGTACATGATATGGAAATAGGGTACATGACATGGAGGTACTACATAATACCTTGGGATCAGACAAGATCTCCTCATAAAGGAGGTCCTTGTCCCCATGTGGGTAAGAGGACATGTGAGGAATTAAAAATTCATCAAATATCCAGATGGGGGTGAGAAAAGGAATTTTAAATTCTAAGGAATGCATTGGGGGATTAAATATGAATTAAAAATTCACATGGAAAATGGAGTGCCTTCTCCAAAAGGATAAAGCCTTTAATAAGGTTGACTTAGGACACATGACATAGAGATTAGGTTGACCTAATTAAGTGATTAAGGTTGTGCAAGTACCTGATTAGACAAATTAATGACATATTAGAGGCAAGTGGGAGATTAGGAATAGTTCACATGTGACTTGATGTGACAAGTCAAAGGTCACATGGGGAAGAGAAAAAGGAATTAAAAATTTCTTAATAGGTTGATTAGGCTAGTTAATGAAGGATTAGAGGAGGGTTAGGTGGCTAAGAGAGATTATAGGCCAACTTGCAAAATTTGGAGGATGTGACATATCCTAATCAAGGATTAAGCATGTGCACATCCCTAATGATTATATTAGGAGAATAATTAAGATTAAGAAAGGGATGTGACATGTGAGGAATGAAATAAATGTCATATTTATTTAATTCATTAATGAAAAGGAGGATTAAAGAGATAAGGTATTTATTTATTAATTAAATACCTTAGGGATTTGGTAGAATTAAGGATATTAATTAAATAATAGTGATATTAATTAATTAATGCAAATAAGGGGATGCTTAGACGAAAGGGGATAAATTTGGATAAATTAAGTGTCCAAATTTAGGTGTCTACAGTAACATTATGTATGATTTATTCATTGTTGGATTAAATGGTATATTCGGTGTTATGTGGTGTTGTATCTATAGAAATATGCTCATTACATTTCTATGTGTTAGACTTATTTTGCAATGAATTAATGCTTTTATGTATATTGTATCTTGAGTTAATTCCATAGACTATGTTTTAGAATAATTTTGTAAGTTTTGAAATTCACATGTAGACACGTTGTGTGGCCTAAAGGATGTATGTTTTAGAGTAGTTTACGTCGCTCATCATTGTTACTTCTTTTTAAGAAAAAAAATTAGTTGTGCTTCTACAGTGTTGCATCATCCTCTAGGTTATAGGACAGGGCTTTACAAGATAACTCCATGTACTCATAGCACTTCTTCAACATCTTAACTATGCATGAACAAATTGAAAACCTTATTTGTTACAATTTTCTCAATATCCTCGACATATGCAACCAATAACCAACTTCCTTGACATCAATGACACCATCTTCAAAATTGCAACAAAGTCTTCTTCTTAGGGAACATTTTTCCTAATGTGTCCAATAAAGGACAAGTCAAGAGTAAAATATTTGCAACTTAGGGAATGCAGTGCACTACACCACCAGTAAGAGGAAATTCATACATTAATAAATATCACACTCTCGGAGGCCATCAAACCCAATGATACCACCAAGAAAAAGATGTATCACAAGAATAAAGAAAATTGCACCATGAAACATGAGAAATGTCAAAATATATTATCAATGTATGCCCCCACTTTAAGCAGTTGCTAACACCATAGCTATGAGAAATTTCTTTAAAGTAGCCAATGTTCAATCCTAATACATAAGAGCTTAGTTGGAAAGCCCTATTCCAAGTCATATGTTCCCGAAATGAAGCTATGCCATCAAAAAGGAAGGAGGTGTTTCCCCCAAAAATATGTAGGGGATATGTGGATTTAGGGTCAGTATATCTTTTCTACAACATTGATATAGAGCTTGGAAACATCATCATTCCCCAAATACTCATAGAACTAGAAGAAATACACATAAATATCGAAAACAAATAATTTTTTTTTAGGTCAACATGGAAGATACCTAAATGTCTTGACACCTTGCGTCATCTCTAAAAGGAAAAAAAAACAAGATAAATGAAAAGATAAATGTTTATGACATATAGAAGAATGTAGGTACAAATAGAGGAATGCACAAAAAGAGAGATACACATCAAATAAAATAGTATAAGGGATCAAATTACACAAATACAATCACACAAAGAAACATGAAAATGAAAATAAAGCAAGATACTAGTAAGGCACATAAAAGTGAACCTATAGTAGGTTGTCCATATTCCAATCTTAGTTAGCAAATATGGAAGGTGGAAAACTAGCCAAAGGGACAACATAAAATGTGTAAACAAGGATAAGGCTATCTAACCCCTTGCACCCACTAAGTGGAAGACATGGATGAGCCAAGATAAGTGATGAGAATGAGGTCCTTGTGATAAATAGAATGATTTAAAATGAATGTAAAACATGTAATAATGAGGATGAGGATGTTATGATCCTACAATTATTACATGGAAAGGATAAAAATGGATCTGTTTGTGGTCAAATTTGATTCTTATAGAGTGAAAATTTCTTCAATACTTTCTTTAAAGGACAAAAAATATTAGTGTGATGTCCAAAGAATCTATGATAAGCATGATATGGTTCATTTTTATTAGTTTGTCTCTTGGTCAAGTATTTATGTTCAGATGGTAATTCAATTAGTTGCAAACATAAAAGATAATATAATATTGTCTAGGTTTTGGATAATTGTAATAATTTATAAAGAGATTCAGGAGGTTCATACAACTACTGTAACTAAATTTTTTGATGATTATGTGCTCTCGATTTCTTCTCTTTGGTATGATAAATGTGTTTTCAACCATTTCATCTCATAACTGCAAGTCCATTCCTTTTTTATAAAAGGATGTGTTAGGGTACCTAGTAAAGTTTTTAGAAGGTGTGGCTTCTTTTTGCTTATTCATCTAGGTAATGTATTGGAAGCGGGTTGAGGGGTGGAAAATTTTGTGTTGATGAGATAATCCTATCTGCATAAAAACTATATTCCTTGTTCATGTTTAAGCATCTTTTGTAAGTTTCCTATAGGGGAATGCCATGGACAATAGTAGGTTCATCTCTCACAAAGTCTTGTAAAGTTTTTAATTATTCATCCAATAATCTTATGTTTTCTTGTCAAATATGGGAAACATCACACATATTGGTTGTAGGTAAGAAGCCATTGGAAATGAGCTATACAGGCTATGATCCATATAGGGTTGATTATCAACACTATTAGAAAGAGAGTTGGAAAACCCAAGATCCACATCGAATGGTGTATTGTGGGATGACATATGTCTCGAACTGTGTCTCACAATAGTATTGCTAATAGGACACAAAGTTTTAAGGCTCCTACAAGTTTCACAAACTTAGCATACACATCCAGAATGGAAAGAGGGTAAAGTGCAATGCAATGACCTAGAATGTAATTTGTAAATGAAAATTTTAGATTCTAAACAAGGTAATTTTCTAATTACACTATGCAAAGGCCTAAAACTAATGTCTTGTAAATGCAATTTTTAAATTATAGGATGTAATAATTTTATCAAATGAAGCCAAGTATAATCAAATTGAGGAAACATAAATTATGCAAATAGAAACAAAGATCTAAGAACAACAAATAAAAATCCAAAAAATGAATGTTTTAATGCCTATAATATCACGAAATGGCTCTGATTAGGGACTCATTCTCCCTAGAGTGAATGTGTTCTAGATTAGGCTTTTTAAATAAGTTTTTATAGATTTTGGAGTTAATTTTAGTCATTTCTAGATTCTGATCTAAAATAGCAAGTTATAGTTTTTTTTTCTTTGAAATGAAGGTTGAAAACAAATACAAAATGTGACAAAATTACAACCTAGAAAACCTAATTTTACATGCAATTTTGTTTCAATTTTCAAATGTAAATGGATATTATATAATTTTATGTAATTAACTTGCAAAATAAATAATTTTTTAATATTTTTCAGATTTAAACAATGCAAATATGAAATCCTAGAAACCCTAAATGCGATGAAAGGTTAATGCAAACTAGACACCTTAAATAAGACTTAGTTCCTTATAAAGAAATGGAAATGAATGAAAGATATAAATATAGGGTGAAAGAGGACTCCAAAATCAGAAAATGCAATGATCTAACTCAGATTCACCATAATGAAACAAATAAAAATGGAGTTATGATAAAAGAGGTTCACTAAAATGATAATAATTAACCCTAATTTCCTTTATTTGATTCAAGAAATGAGATCCAAACCATGAGGTAACTTAGAACAACTAAAAGGTGAGTCAAATCAAGGTGTGAATCAGAAAATTTCTCCTTTATGCAAAGATGGGGGTATGATTCAAATATCAATTTTGGGAGAAAGATTAAAACTATCCACTAAACTCCAAAATACATGCTATAAAATGCAGATGAAATATTGCATTCAAAATGATGAAAATAGCAATAAAAAAGAAGATCTAGGAAGGAGAGAATAAGGCGTACCAATCACCAAAATTCACTTTTTGAAGCTCACTGAGGAATCATTTTCCCTATGGAAAAAGGGTTTTGGCTAGGGATGTACAAAAATCCTTTATGGGTTCTCTTTGGTTGTGTCTACACTCCTAGATTCTTGATTCTCACTGTCGAACAACTTGAAATAAATCTTGTAGAAGAGTTTATGTGAAATGAAAACTTTCCTTACAACTTTTACAACTTTGTAACTTTCTTCAATTTTTCTCTTCCAATGATCTTTCACATAAAATTTTCAACCATACATCAAAGAGAGAAAAATATTGTTTGTTAGATGAATTTGGTTTTTCCTTGGTCAAAACTTGTTTTAGTAATTAAACATTGAAATGAATAAAAGCATGGAAGGAACAATGAATGAACAAATAATGTCACAACTTGCCAAACCTTTGTTTGAACCTAGGATTATAGATCTACAACTCATAGGAATTGGCCTCAATGGATGTGAATCTTAATGATGAAACTTGATTTGAAACAATTCCTTTGAATGCTTGAATAGATCGTGAACTCAACATCATCGTATTAGCTAAAAAAACATGCATGATGCAAGAATACTTTGACATGATAATGGAATCTTGAAATTGTTATAATAATCTTCAACAAATATAATCTTGAATTTCATGAAAATCCTCTAAAATTTCTATAGGAATGCTCTATTCAAAATTTCTAGATGAAACGTAGTGAAACAACCTCTTATTTATACATATCTTAACATTAATTCTCAAAATTCAAATATTACAAGTTGGAATTGAACTGTGGATTTGGAATCATTAAAATACCACCAAAAAAATAGTTTAAAGTGGGTCATCGGTCTAAGTGAGGACTCATTTTCCCGATGGCAAATGAATCATAGGTCACTTACCTAGGAAAAACATTGCTCAATGTTAAAAATTATGTTATGGAATTTATGAATTTTGGGTTTTATCTCTCAGAAAATGTCATTAATTAGGCTTGGATTTGAATTAAGGGGCTAATTAAGGCATAATTAACCTTAATTAATTAGTAATTCCCTAGGTTAGTGTGAAAGTGTAAAGTTACACCTTACAACACCAAAAATAAGGCACAATTAAGCCTATTTTATTTAATAAGGCCGTAAACTTAATGTGAATATACAAAACAAATTACAACACTAAATTAAGGCATCATTAAGCTTACTTTATTTTATTATTTCACAAACTATGGAAAAGGGATACTATTTTCTACACTACACTACACTACATATAGCCCCCATTTTAGTGAGAGTATCATCTTCCCTTAGACTCACACTAAAGTATATGTCAAGAGGGGTCCTAGTACACAAATGTCAATGGGATAGGATGAAAAGGATCAAGGAGGTTGTGCAAGCCCCTAGTATCAAGATCCCATGCCAAAATAACATAATTAGAAAGGGACACATGCATATGTATGATATGAAGTAGCAAGACAAGACTTATAAACATGTAATGTCAAAATTAATGCAAGGAGGAAAGAAATATAGAATATAAAGTTGTATTACTCTATGTCCATCAAATAACCTCATAAGGATGTAAAATCACTTATGAAACACATGGATCCATAGGCAAGAAAGTTGTGTTTTTCTTGGTGGCCATGAAAGATATGCTCACAAGGGTTAGTGCAATCCAATATACACTAGGTGAGCCCCCAAGACAAATATGAGGAAGACACACTAGGTCTACAAGGTGTGATCCCACAAAACAAATGGTGATGGAAAATTCATGCTAGGTCTACAAGATCCCATACATCAACCATACCAAAATTTATACTCCTTGATAACTTCAGTAAGGTGTCACAATATGACAAGGTACTATTCCAATGCTACACTAAGTTAAACCTCTATGAAAAAAGTAGAGAAATAAAAATAAGAAAAAACTCACCTTAGGGGTTGCAAATAAATAATACCAATATAATGATCATACTTACTAGGAGATGTATATTAGCATCACTAGAAACAAAAAATACAAACAATGGTTAGAGGCTAATATGCCCCCACTTAAAATATCAACATACTTGTGGGTATGTGCAGGATCATCATGGAAAAATAGGCCCTTAAGGCAAAAAATTTAGAAAAATCAGAATTAGGCAACTTAACGTAAAAATTTGAATAAGTTATCTATATTATTTCAAAAATATGTCAGAATAGAATCTATAGAAAATTGAAGGTAGTTTCTAAACTACTAGGTTTTTTAAAAAAAAATATATTTGGTGAAAAATTGAAATTTCAAAGCGGTAGTACTTAAATTTTAGGGAAAAAAATAAGAAGTAGGTGTCTGTCTGACCACCCTAACCATAATAAAATAATAAATTTTTTTTATAAGATTTAAGATATAAGTAGAAGACTCATGTCCAGATGTGATGTATATTTTTTAATAATTTTTTTCCAAGTAAATAATTAATTATGAATTTTTTATTACAAATTTTATAAAATATAAAAACTTGTATTTCTGACCAACTTAACTTGGTCAAAACTACATGAAATTCAAATTTTCTTTTTTTAATCCTATACTATATGAAGCATAGAATGTGATGCATGTTTTAGATTCAAAAAATGTGATACCATTTGAAAGCTATAGATGATTTTCAATCAGCCTATCAATCAGAACTTTAATCATAATTCAAATAAAAAATGAATAATAATTATTTATTAAATTCAAAGTAAAGCATAATTTATCTTGGTGGAAAGCTTAGAATCTCCTTTAAAAACCCCTTTTGTTTCATCAATTTTGGGTTAAAAAAAAGTCGTCAGCCACATGGGCCATCATATCACTTACATATTGCCACTTTTTTTCCCATAATAATACTACACATACCCTTGTTATGTTGGTATTTTAAGTAGAAAGAGGTGAAGAGGTATCCTTAAAAATAATGCATACCTCTAAAAACTAGTTATCCTTTCCCCTCAATCATAGAGACAAATACAACCAACAAGAACTATCATGTTGCTACCAAGAGAAATATGGTTGCACCTAAAAATTGTACCATGATGAACAACAATGAGCAACAAACATAAAGCTACTAATGCCACATAGTGATGAGCAACATGATAGGATGAAAATAAGTATCAATTAGAGGAAATAGGTACATCATAAAAAGGAAGAACACCATAATCCTTAAGATTTTTAATTTTACTACTCAAACCCTTACATTCATTGGTTGAATAACCATGCACTCGATCATGATATGCACAAAATGAGATTTTTTTGTACAAATTATTTCATATTCTTGGAGGGAGAGATATCAAGCAGGCTTAGAGAAGAATCAGCAAGGCACTCTCTTGATCAATGGTAGAATATTCTCCTTTCGATTGTGATATAGATATTTATTTCTTACTAAAAGGTGTCATACATAGACAAGGCTCTCTAGGTTTAGATTGTGATATTTTATACACTCCCTTAAAGGAGGGTGTGAAATCTAATGAGGCAAGTTATCATTGCTAAGACATGTGTTTGGATTTGAATAAATATCATGACCATGATGTATATTTTTAATAGGAGTTTCCAATGTTACCTTTCCTTCTTTAATAGGTAGTGTTATCACACCAAGAGTTTTCTTTCCCACATTATCAAAACCACCAATAGATAAGGAATATGGTTCATTTTTAGTTTTATGCACTCTAATCTTATCCAAGAGATTTATAAGGGTTGAATCATTGTCAATAAAATTTATTTTTATTCCACATCTATTAATGACAACCACTATCATCAAGGCCTCATTTTGATTTTGTATCTCCAATGGAGGTTACTCATCTTGATGAAAGGCAATATCAATATTGATTGAATTCATAACTTGGAATAGGGATGCTATATTATTTGGTTGTGCACTAGGAGGGGCCACTAAACAAATCATTTTAGGGAAGTTTAGTGATTCTTGAATGAGATCCCATAAACAAATCTTAGTAGGAGTGTTGCAAATTTGTTCCACAACATCATACTCCTTTCCACTATTTAAAAGAAAATGAGGAGTAATAGGAAAGATAGGTTGGGGAAGTGGTAATGAAACTTAGGTATGGTTTTTGGTTTCTTATTTTTCCTTTTTTTATATGTATGAGAAATGGCATGATAATTATTTTCTATGAAACATTGTTACTAGTGAGTTGCCTTGCAAAATTCAAGATAGTTCCTAGAGGTTTTGGTTGATGTTGAGGTGGTCCTATGGTAGGAACTGTCTTAGGAGGTGACTTGGGAGGTCAAATAATTAGAGCACTCTCAGGTGGTGGAATAATTAGAGGACTCTTAGGAGGTCCAAGAGGAGGTTTTGGAAGGGAGATCTAATGGATACTTGTGTGTCCATAACCTTGACAAATGCAACTTCTTCTTGATGATTTTATAATGAGGGGCGATAAAAGGTTAACATAGCCTCTTCATCTATACCATATTTCAAAATAAATGTACATCTATGATGTTATCTTCAGTTGGAACAATATCTTCCCAAATGGGAGACTAATTGGAATAGGGAAAAACAAGATCCTCATGATTATCAATGATTGTATCTCCTTTCACCAAGATACCTTTTTCACAAGTAGGATAAGTGTTGGGAGAAGAATAAATATGGTTTTTATTATTATCCACATTTGCACTCTCTTGCACTAAAGTATTCTCGCAAGTTGGAGAGATGTTGGGAGATAAATGGAGACTAGGGTGGGTGATGCTAACAAATGTAAAAAGGATCACATCCTCTTGTGCCATAATGTCTACCCAATTGGGTGAGGTAGGGGGAGAGGGAAAAACAAGATTCTCATGACACTCAATTATTGTATCTCCTTTCACAAAAATAGCTTTATCACAAGTAGGAGAGGTATCAAGAGAAGGACAACTATGATTGTCTGATTGTCTATTTTTGTATCCGTATGTACTATGAAATTCTTATAAATTCAATAGATATTAGGACACTAAATAACATTCTTTTCAAAGGTTTTATTTTTTTCTTCTAGATTATGTCCATGAGTATCCCAAAAATAGAATCATACAATCCATGTGATACACTATGAACACTAAATGTTTGAAAAGAAAGCATGCTTTTATGAGAACTAATCTATCAAAAATGTATAGTGCTTTTGAAAATGAGCACAATTTCCCTAAATATTTAATGATTTTAAATACTGAAATGCAAAAATTTCTCCATCAAAGTTCTTGAAATAAATTAAGCTAAATGACACTTTTCTCAAGCACATACAATTACTGTTTCTAAGAATTTTAAAGTGCAATTTTAAAATCACTTGTAAGCATAATTTGTAGAAACTGACACAACAATCGACCTAGAAAAATGATATGACACATGCATAGAGATATATTTTCCCAACGGTGAATGAGTCCTTATGAAAAAGAGAAACGTAAAATATGAGTTTTCAAGTTACTCCATATTTTCCCTATTTCGAGTTGCAAACTATGGTTTTTGTGACAAACTTTCTAGATTTTGGTGTCTAAATGCAAGTGCAATAAAGGAAAAAAAGTAACACATATGAAATATTTTTGAATGAAAGTGTGACTAAATTTTTTGATATAAATGATTTAAATTACACTAATATGCAAGTATTATGCAAAATCAATGTAATATGCATGCAATTTTTTAGATTTTTTTAGATTTTAAACAATGCAAAATATAAATTTAAATCCCTAGATGAAATGAAAAATAACAAATTTTTTACAACCCTAGATGAAATTTAAACTAATTTAATGAAATACAAACTAATGCAAATCCTAGATCTAGAGTTTGAATGACCTTTAATTTTAGAATTTTAGATGTGCAATGTCGGGTTCATGAAAATGAAACATAGAAAAAGGTGAACTTTGGGTGATCCAAAATGGAATGATTAAATGGATTTATGATGTACCTAAAATTTCTCTATTTTCATTAGGAAAATATATCCCCAAAGGTAGGATTGAATTCTAACTTTATGTGAATCAAAACTATTAGAAGATTTGTTATTTTCCTTATGAAATAAAATAGTAAAATATGACTAAAATGCACTTTGGAAAGATAAAATAAAAACTATTAATAATCTAATTGTGCAATATAAGAATTGAAATGCATATTTATAGTATAATATTAATAAAAATAATAACTTGGAGGAAGATTTGGGGATTGTAGTGTGTATCTAATAACCCAAAAATGCTTGTCCTGAGATTTGTAGGACACTTTCACCAAAACAAAACACTTGGGCCATTGGGCGAATGAGTCCTTGTATGGATTTTCTAATCAAATTTTTGGACCCTTTGCATATGGATTTGAGATGTTGTTTTCCCTAGGTTTCACTACCTAAAATTCAAAAATAAATTTGAGATTTGAGTTTCCATATCTTGACAACTTTGAGGAAAATGATGGCAACTTTGTAAAATTTCACTTTTGATAAACTTTCAATCCTTCTTCACCTACAAATCTGCACACATGAAGAGAGGGGAAAATATATATTTTTGGTTGATAAGGGTTTGCCTTGGTCAAACCCTAGTTTGGTAATTAAACCTTGATAATGAAATAATGATAAAATGGAGGAATTGATGAATGAACAAAGCTTGTAATACCTCAGTGAACCTATTAATGGATGCCCTTAGAGGAATAAATTCTAACACATCTCTCTAAAGATTAGATCTTACATGAAATGGCTTGATTGCTCGATAGATCTTGATTTTTGAATGATTTCTTGAAACTTGAAACCTACATCACAATGTTAGATCCAAAAATATGCATGAATCCACATAAAATTTGACATGATGATATGATCCTAATTGTTTCTCTAGATGACTGACGAACCTTCTCTCCAATTTTCTTAACAGTAATTATTTTTCTTGTGAAAGTTTCCTTAATGTTACTTAGATTTGAATTCATAAAATAACTTTGCATTTATAGGTGTTCCCTTAATTTCACAACAATTAAACATCACAATACAACCATTACAATTTGAATTTGAATCATTAAAATTCCACTAAAAAAATCTTAGAATTGGGTTCCAAGACTTGAGGAGGACCCATTCACCCTTTAGTGAATGGGTTGTAGGACCTAAAATCAACACAAAAATTTTTGAAGATGTTAATTTTAATGTAAGAATTAATTAAATATTGGATTCTTAAACATTTATTTTTAGGATCCTAAGACTTCTCTTGCACTTCTATGGTTTTTCACCTAAAATGAGAGAGATAGGGCAAAAATGCTAATTATTCACTCAAATTATGTTGTATGCAATGTTGTCTAGGCTAGATGAAGTTAACTAAATGCAATTAAATAATCTAAGTGAATGAAAATGAATGCAAAAGTGAAATTAAAGCTATGTTTGAAAACAAATTGTGATATGAAAATAATGAAGTAAATGCATGAAGAATGTAGAATAGAAAAAGATGAGTCAAATTAGAGTACACCTGGATAGAGTAAGATGAATCTGGAATGTTTTGAATGCTAGTTGAAGTCACTAATTTTTCATAGTGGAACTCGTTCACCCAGGGTGGCAAATCAGTGGTCCTCTTGGTGAAAAAGTGTCAAAAGTTGATTTTTGACTGTCTTGATCCAGAATCTAACAAAATTTAGATTTTTAGTCCTAAGGTGGGACTCATTCACCACTAGTGGTGAATCAATCCTCCCCTAATTTTTTGAAAAATCAAGAGACAACTCTACAACACCAGATCTAGAAATCACTAATTGTCGGGTCGCTGAAGTCAATTCTACAGAAAATAGATAGAAAACCCTCTTCGAGCTTGAAATAGACTTGAGTTGACTTGAATCACCTAGTTGACTTGAAAACCAATCTTCAACACCTAAAAACTTTTCAAATCTGCACACAAAAGGGTGCAAACAAACATTAAATAGGGAAAAAAGGTTGAGGGTTAGTGAATAGGGGTTTTCCTTGGTGAAACCTAAATTTTGGTAATAAAACCCTTCATAAGATAATGAAATGCAAGAGAAAGATAAAGAAATAACATGAAAATGCTATCAACTCACCTAACCCTTGATGGTGCAAGTATAAAGTAATGTCAATGGCTACTTCAAAGTTTTTGAATAGTGCTTGAAAAGATGTAATATGCTTGAATACTTTAGTGAATAGGTGGATAAGTGAACTTGATGAATGGGGGTTGAAATGAGGTGAAAATCATTTATTTATACACAATTGTGCCTTAGTATCCATTCATACCTCATCATAGGACAAGATCAAGTGTTTTTGAATAAAATCCCAAAAGGAAATTTTAAAATATTTTGAATTTGGGGCCAAGGGGGCCTCATTCACCACCCATGGTGAATGGGTCCCACCTAGGACCTGAAAATATGTGTCAGGAAATATTTTGTATTTAATGTTGTTTGTTGGGATAAAATTAAAAAATACACTTAATTAGTCATGCGAGGGCATAAAGGGAGAAAATAAAGCATGAGAAAGGGATAAATCGTGAAAGCTTATTACAAGACTTTACAACACTTCAAAATAAGACTTGATTAGTGATGAAAAGGTGACTTTTAGGTGAATTGTAATGAATAGATTCTAGAAGAATGTAGAAATGTATTACAACACTTCACAACACCTTCACAAGATGTTCTTTGAATTATAGTACCTAAATAAGCATGTTCAAGCCATGTTACAACATATAATCAGAGCAACATAGTTCCAACAACATGAAATAAGACCTAAAAGGCCATGAAAATCAAAGGGGCCATTTTTCTATGGAAAATTTAGCACCCACTTTAGTTATAGGATGAACTTTCTTCAAACTCACACTAAAGTAACCATGAACATTGAGGGGAGAGTTCAAACGCACTTACATTAGCGAGATGGAATAAAAACAATCAAGAGAGATGATCAAGCCCCCATGATGATGATCACATGCAAAACTAAACATAAGGACAAAGCAACACACAAGTGTTGATAAGATTTTGATGAAGCTTCGATTGTTAATCCAACTAGTTATGGATTAGATCTAGGTTGATTAAGAGAATGTGTACTCACTTTGGGGCCACATAACTAGTTGTTCGCAAGGTGAGAAGGCCCAACTATACTCACTTTGGGGCCATGGAACTTTTGGTCATCGGAAGGGTGAGAAATCCCAAAAGGTATGATACTTATGCTAGTTGGTACGCACTCACAAACACAAAGGTGGCTATGGGGAAAAGTCATGCTGCTAGGTGGGATTTCTGGTCAACCATATAAAAGTTATACCTGTTAATAACTTTAAGAAGGTGCCACAAGGAAAAATTTCATGAACAAAAATAAAGGTACCATAGTCATGCAAGTTGCATTATGCAAGGTGGAAAAAATGAAAAAAAGTAAATTTTAAAAGATGTTCAAAGGAGTCTTGTTCAGTTCATGCAAGGTTAGTCACTTAGGGTACATTGTGTCTAATGTCTCCAAGAAAAGACCAATCAAAGAATAGTACATTCACAACTTAGGGGATGTAGTGCATCACATCAGGCCACCAAGAGGAATGTAATATGCTGAGATAGATCAAACTTATGAAGGACATCACACACAATGTCATCCAAAAAGTGACAAATGCATCACATAAAAGACAATGCTACACTAAGAACCAAGAATGCAAATGATTATGGTAATGTGTGCTCGCCACTTTAAATGAATTGCAACACATCATTCTGTGAGAAATTTATTTAAAGTAGAAAAGAAAAGAAAAGAAAAAGAAAAAAAAGACATGAGAGCCAACCTGGAAAGCTCTATGCTGAGTCATATGTTTTGAAGCTAGGCTACATCATGTCAAGGAAAGAAAAAACAAAAGAAAGGGAATTTCCCCGCTGAAAAGAAAGCTCACCAAACACATAAGGGATCTATGGATTTGGATTCAGTATGTTCGTTGCTACAATGTTTTTATGAAAGATCTCATTATTGGCATCATTCTCCAAAGCACATAGAACTAGAAGAATGGCACAAAGAGAGTGAAAAGAAAAAGAAGATCTATTTTGGGTCAACATGGAAGAGACATTGTGGTCTCAACACCTTGCATCGTCCCCAAGAGGAAAACATAAGTGAAAATAAAGAAAATGGAAAGGTGAAAGAAAAGTGAAAAATCTTTTGGGTCAACATGAAGGATACATTTCAGTCTCAATGCCTTGTGTCATCCCCAAAAGGAGAAACACAAAAAAAAAGAGAAAAATATAAGGACTTTTTGGGACAAAATGGAAGAGACATTGAGCATCTCTATTCTTTGTGTCATCCCCAAAAGGAGAACACAAAATAAAATCAAAAAATATAAGGACCTTTTGGGTCAACATGGAAGAGACATAGGGCATCTCTATGCTTTGCATCATCCCCAAAAGTCAAACACAAAACAAAAGAGAAAAAATGAAGATGCACAACATACAAAATAATAGAGGTACAAATATAAGTGTATAAAGAGAGGGAACATAAAATTCATAATACAGGGGAGCACAAAATGCACATGAAAATAAAACCTAAAAGAAAAAGAGGGAAAAAAAAGGATAGCTAGGCGAATGCAAGTCAACCATCTAACAATTCATCTACCTCCCAATCATTTTTAGTATAATGTGAGGGTGGTTGACTATCCAATGGAATAATTGCAAGTACTAAACTAGGAGTCATACCAAGTTCTTCACTTGGTGGAGAGGATTTATCTTTTAAGCTCATTTTTTATGAAAATAAATAATTTAGGTTATGCACTTCTTCATCTATTTTGGCAATCTCTACATTATCCTCATCGTCAAGATTAATGATGATGGGAGGACAAAGGGTGATTTATAAGGATGGATGTAGTAAAATTTGTGGTTGTTGGATTTGTTCATTTTGTTGCGAAAGTTGCATTGGAAAATATTGTGGCAGGTCAAGAGAAGGATGGTGGTCATCTATTACCTTTGTTAAAGTGGGAGGTTGATTTTCTTTATTTTTTTCCATGGAAGATTGACAAGCAAGGAGACAACAATGACACCTACATTCCCTTGCACCGCAATTTCATTTAATTCTATTTTGGGTTGTTGAGGTGTAAGAGCATATTGAGGAATCATAGGTTCTTCTTCTTCCGAAGAAGGAAGAATAGAAGAAACTAAAGAAAATGGATCAATCACTTTCTCCTTTTCTTTATACACTTGTTTAATTCAAAGAGGCAAAGTAGGGTTTTTTACATGTTCCCTTGGTCATTTAAATGATTGCTTGGAAATACCGAGGGGTGGTTGTTCAGGAGGTTTATGATTTTTTCAATGCAAGAATTAGGTTGAAGCATGGTTTTATCTATGATAGGAGGTGTGGAAGTGGACAGTGATGCAATATGAAGAGACAATTAGGATATCATTTTGGCTTTAAACTTTTGATAAGCTATGAAGTAGAAGTCCTTGTGAGGGGTGATAGGCTCCATGGGTTTAGGCCAAAAGGCTTCTAATGAAAAATTACTTTTGGAAGATAAAGGATTAAAGCCACTATGGTGTATGGTGAATATTGCATTTTCATGTGGAAACTTCAAACACTTATGAACAACTGATGGGACCGCTTTCATTGAGTGAAGCCAAGGGTGGCCTAGCTACAAACAAAATTGGTTAGATTGTGAAATAATTGAAAATGTTACCTCGAAAGTATTAGGTCCTATTTGTAAGGGGGTATGATCAATCCAGCCTTAGGGCATGCAAAACTATTATGTGTTTTAATCCATGCAGTTGGTTTATTATAATTATCTTGATATAGATCATGTAATACAAGAAACTCCTCAGTGATCACGTTCTCCCTAGCTATCATCGATTCTATTAATATCTCATTAGTGGTCTTATCATAGATTCTACTAGCTATGTAGAGAGGACCATCAGGAAGGTTTTGTACTATTTCCTTAGTAGAAAAAGTGATATCAAGAGATTTAGTGGTTTGGCCCTTATGAGGAATAACGTTTATCACACCCACAAGTTCATCCATGGGATTAAATTGGGTAATAGTAGGATTTATATCATGTTGTTCACTACTTGTTTCAATAGTCACTACATCAATATTTGAAGGTTCGGTAGCCTTGAAAAACAAGGTAGTATGTTTCTGAGGCATGGGATTGGTGAAAATTTGCAATTTCTAGTTAGGGGGTGCAACAAAATTATTGCTTTGATCATTACCATTTGCAATGGATAAATGGCCTAAATCAATGAGGTCTCAAACTAGATATTTTAGACACTTGCAATGTTTAGTTTCATGTCCATTTTGGTGATGAAAATGACAATAATCATTAGGCTTGAAGGTAGGTGGTAAGGGTTGGTTTGGATCAAGTGGTCTAACAGATGGAAAAGTGAGTATGCATTGTTGAATTAATTGACCTTCATTTTTTATGGAGGGTATCAGGTAGGGGTGCAAATTGTCTCTTCAGATCCCCATAGGTATAAGGCACGACTACTTTAACAATTGCCACTAATAACTTCTATAAGGAACCACAATATTATCAAGATGCAATACCAATGGTACACTAAGTTCAACATCTATAAACATATTGGAGCAATAAATGTCCAACAAAACTCACCTCAAGGGGTGAATAACAGAACTCACCTCAGGGGGTGCAAAATAAAACTCACCTTAGGGGGAGGGAATAAATAATACAAAAATAAAATAATGACAATGTAATGATCATTCTTCCCAGGATATGTATGTTATCATCACTAAGAAGGGAACATGCAAATAATGATCGAGGGAAAATATTTGGACCACTTTAAATGTCAACATATAGCTTGCTATGTTCAAATTTTAAGTAGAAAGAGAGGAAAAGGAAATCCTTGTAAAGAATACACACCTCCCAAAACTAATTATCCTTTCCCCCCAATCATAGAGACAAAGATAACAACCAAGAACTATCATTTTTCTTCCTAGATAAATATGGTTCCACCTAAAATTATACCACCATGAATGGAAATGAGCAATAAACATAAATATACTAATGCCATATAGTGATGTAAGTTGTAGGCTCGCATTATCAAAACCATATTTATAAAGAAGTTTCTTTCCCACATTAACAAAACCATGAATAAATAAGGAATCTATTTCATTCTTAGTCTTATCCACTCCAATATTATCTAAGATGTTTGTAATACACACATTAAGGGTCGAACCATTGTCAGTGGGAGTTATTTTTATTCCACATCTATTAATGATGACCACTACCATCAATGTCTCATTTTTTTTTTGTATCTCTAATGGAGGTAACTCATCTTGATGAAAGAAAATATCAATATTGATTGAATTCATACCTTGGATAAGGGTTGCTACATCATTTAGTTATGCACTAGGAGGGACCAAGACTTGTAAAAAAAATTTAATATTTTTTTGGTAATTAGGTAATGCATGAATGAGATTCCATAAAGAAATCTTATCAAGAGTGTTACAAAGTTGATCCACAAGATCATACTCCTTTCTAGTATGTAAAGGAAAATTAGGATTACTAGGCAAGATAGTTTGAGGAAGTGGTAATAAATTAGGTATTATTTATGCTTTCCTATTTTTCCTTGTGTTATATATATGTGCAAATATATGATAAGTAGGTTGTTGTGAAACATTGTTACTATTGATTTTCCTTGCAAACTTCAACCTTATGCCTAGAGGTTTTGGTTGGTGTTGAGGTGGTCCTATGATAAATAGTGTCTTAGGAGGTGACTTGGGAGGTCCAATAATTAGAAGACTCTTAGGAGGTCCAATAATTAGAGGACACTTAGGAGGTCCAAGAGGAGGTTTTGGAGGTCCTAAGGGAGGTCTAATGGATACTTTTTCATTCATAACCTTGATAGATGTAACTTCTTTTTTATTATTTTCTAATGAGGTGGGATCAGAGGTTGACTTAGCCTATTTATGTATATCATATTTTGAAATAAATGTATATATGATATCGTCCTCATTTGGAACAATATCTTCTTGAAATGAAGAAAAATAAATGAACCAAAATATGGAATTGATGAACAATGGACCTATCTTCCTACTTTCATTGGGATATGATATACCCACAAAGAATTGAATAACAACCCTTAGGTGAATGAACTCAATGTGAGAATATTAAGATTTCCTTATGATTGAAGGATGGGGGTCAAGTTCAAACCACACTTTCGGGAGAAAAACTAAAAATGGAAAGTCAACTCCAAGATGCAATCTAACAATTGAAACAACAATATTAAACTCAATATTAGTAGAAACAAAAAACTAAATACAGATCTGCGAATGGAATAATGATGTTTACCAATCACCAAAAGTTAGTTTTTGAAGATAGATTGGAACTTATTCACCCATGGGTGAATGGTTTTATTTGTTAGGGTTTTTCTATAGCTTTAGGAGCCTCTAATGTTGATTTGTAGCTTTTGATTTTGATAGGTTTCAATGTAAGAATGTCCAAAATCAGATCTATAGGTTAGATTATGTGATTTGACAACTTTGAAAACTTTTCCAATCTTGCACTTCAAAAGGTCTTCAATTCTTCTTCAACCTAAATCTGTAATCACCTACACAAGAGAGAAGAATATTTATGTTGGGTGAATTAGGGTTTTCCTTGGTCAAGCCTTATTTTCATAATCAAACCTTGACTTGAAATAATGAAATGAAAGAGAGAATGAAGAATGAACAAAGCTATGTTACCACATATCAAACCATTGGATGAAACCTTGATAATGGATATCTTAAAAAGTCTACAAGTTGCATGAAATGATTGAATAGAATGTGGATCTTGAAACTTCAATAATTCTTTGAATGCTTGAACTTGATCCTGAAACCTACATGTCATAATTTTATCTCCAAAAACATGCATGATGCAAGAAGACTTTGACATGATGAATAGATATTGATTGCTGAAATAAATCTCTAATATATTTTCTCTTGAATTTCGTTGAATGCTCTTGAAATGCTTGAAGAATTATCATAAAATTATAGCTTGAAAAGTCTAGGTGAAACATGGAAAGTAACCTTATATTTATAGTTATGTATCCTTAATTTCTAAAAATTCAAATATCACAAGCTGACATTAAAATATGGATTTAGAGAAATCAAAATACTACCAAAAACATAGCTTAAATTTAGGTTCAAAGTTCTAGGAGAGACCCATTCACCCATGGGCGAATGGGTCATAGGTCCCTACACATAGAACACACATTGCTCAATGTAAAGTATAATGTTTAGGTATTAATTATTATTTGGTTTTTACTTTTAAAAATGTGGTTTATTAGGATTGTAAATGAATATAAAGGCTTATTAAGGCCCAATTAAGTTCAATTTAATTAAGAGGTCCCAAATAAGTGTGAAAGTGGAAAGAGATACATTTTATAACACTAAATAAAGGAATCACTAAGTTCATTTTAACTAGGAGGGCCCAAACACATGTGAAAATGTAAAGGGATAAATTTTTTTATCCTACATTTAGCCCTCACTTTAGTAGGAGGATGACCTTGTGTTAAACATACACTAAATTAGACAATCAAGAGAGGTATAATTATTACGCCTCAACAAACCATTTAATTGATGGCCTTAGAGTAATAAAGTATAACACATCTCACTAAAGATTGGATCTTGGATGAAAAGGCTTGATTTCTTGATAGAAATTGATGCTTGAATGCTTGCTTGAAACTTGAAACCTACATCACAATGTTAGCTCCAAAAAAAATGTAGTAATCCACATAAACTTTGACATGATGATATGATCTTGATAACTTATGTAGATGAAAAATAAATATTCTCCCAATGATCTTGAAAATAATATTTTATCTTATGAGGGTTTCCTTAACATTGCTTAGATTTGAATTGATAAAATAACCTTGTATTTATAGGTGTTTCCTTAATTTCCCAATAATTAAACATCAAAAGCTGACCATTGCAATTTAAATTTGAATCATTAAAATTATACCAAAAACATATTAGAAATCAGGTCCGGAGACTTAAGGTGTACCTAGTCACCCTTGGGTGAATGGGTCCTAGGCCCAAAACCTAGGACACACATTTTCCAAGATGTTAAGTTTAATGTAAGCATTACTTAAATGTGGGTTTCCCTTTCTTAAAATAAAATTAATTAGGCTTGTGTATGCATGATTGGGAAAAATAAATGCTTAATTAAGTTCAATTAATTAATGGGATGCATACATAGTGTGAAAATGGAAACCTATACATTTTTCTACTCTACATTCAGCCCCCACTTTAGTGAGAGTGTGAACTCATGCTCAGATTCACACTAAATTATATGTCAAGAGGGGTCCAAGTGGACAAATATCAATGGGATATAATCACAAGGATCAAGGTAGTTGCACAAGCCCCTAGGATCAAGATCCCATGGAAAACCAACATGAGCACAAAAGGGACACAAACATATGTAAGATATGAAGTAGTAAGATAAGATAAACAAACATGCAATGTCAAAATTAATGCGAGCAAAGAAATATGGAATAAAAATTTGTATTATTAAACTACCATCAAATACACTCATAAGGATGTAAAATTACTTATGAAAAATATGTCTCCATAGGAAAGAAAGTTGTGTTATGATTGGTGACCATGAAAGGTATTGTCACAAGGGCTAGTGCAGTCTACTATACAATAGGTGAGCCCCAACAACAAATGAGGAACACACACTAGGTCTAAAAGGTGTAATCCCATAGAACAAGCGGTGATGGGTAAGTCATGCTAGGTATTTAAGATCCCATATGTCAACCATATAAAAATTTATACTCTCTGATAAATATGATAAGACACCACAATATGATTAAGATGCTATTTCAATGCTACACTAAGTTCAACCTCTATGAAGAAAGTGGAGCTAAAAATGTTAAACAAAACTCACATTAGGGGGTGAAAAATAAAACTCACCTCAGGGGATGCATAAAAAAAATCACCTCAAGAGATGTAAATAAATAATGCCAATGTAATGATCACAATTCTGAGGAGATACATGTTATCATCACTAAGAAGGGAAGATGGAAAAAATGATCAGGGGACAATATGTACCCCACTTAAAATGTCAACATACTTGCTATGTTGGTATTTTAAGTAGAAATAGAAGAATATGGGATCCTTGGAAAGAATGCACACCTCCAAAAGCAACTTATCCTTGCCCCCCAATTATAGAGACAAAGACTACCACCAAGAACTATCATGTTGTTGCCAAGATAAATTTGGTTGCACCTAAAATTGTACCACAATGAATGGAAATGAGAAAGAAAAATAAAGCTACTAATGCCACATAGTGATGAGCAATATGATAGGATGAAAATCAGTATCAGTTAGAGGAAATAGGTGCATCAACAAAAAGAAGAGCACCACAATCCTTAGCATGTTGAATTTTATTATTCAAATCCTTACATTCATTGGTTTAATGACCATGCACTCTATGATAGGCACAAAGTGAGCTTTTATTGTAAAATTTATATTCAAAGGAGAGATATCAAACGGGCTTGGAGAAGCCTCAACAAGGTACTCTCTTGATCAAGTGTAGAATATATTCCTTTCTTTTGTGACAAATATATTTCTTGCTTACTAAAAGGTGTCATATGTACACAAAACTCTCTATGTTTAATTGTAAGATTTTGTAATCTCCCTTAAAGGAGGCTAAAAAATATAATGAACGTCAATCATTTCATATAAACGTGTTTGAAGTTGATAAATATCATGACCATGATGCATACTTTTTGTAGGATTTTTTTCATGATGAAATTGATAATAAGCAAAGGTTGTTTTGGCACTTTTGTTTCTTTAGAAGGACAATGACTAAGAAATTTTTCTTTTTATTATGGGGTAGACTCTATAGGGACATAGATACCTTATTTTTTAATGCCAAATCCTTTTCCATTATGGCCAAGTTGTTTAAAAATTTTGTAACCTCTTGCATAATTTTCTTTTCCATTTATCTTGGATTTGGTGGTTTCTCATAATCACACTCATTATATGTGGATGCATAATTTATGTTTTCCTCTTCTTTGCTAAATGTTATGGGCTCACATGCTTTTGATGACTCAATTTGTGTTGATATTATATCAGATTCTTTCACTTTTCCTAATTTATGTGTACTTTTGTATTCTCCCATGAATGTAGGTGTAAAATCAAATGAACCTTAATCATCATCCAATAGTTTTTTGATTGATTTCTCTTCTCCTTTTTGTATCAATTCCATTTTATATTTGGTGTCAATATCATTAGAAGATTTTTCATTCCTATATCATTTTGAAAATAATTTTTTGATTATAGGTCAAATTTTATTGCGTAAACCTTGTTCTTGTAAACATACTTCACTAGATGATGCAATATTGAAGTCACTTGATTCATTGCATGAATCCATGATCTACCTAAGAGGTGATTATATGAGAGTTCTTGAGGCATCAAATGAATAGGATTTTGAAATTTTACCTTTCCTTTAACAAGTAGTGTTATGACACCAAAAATTTTATTTTCCACAATAGCAAAAACCATGTGAACTATAGCTTTTTGGCACCATGCACTTCTCTAGCTCTTCTAGGGTTTTTCACCTAAAAGGAGAGAGGTAGAGCCAAAAATGCTAAAGGTTCATTCAAATTATATTATGTATGATGTTATCTAAGCTAAATGAAATGAACTAAATGAAACTAAATGATTTAGATAATTGAATATTAATGCAAAACTAAGATTTAAGCTATGTTGTAAAACATAATTATGTAATACAAAATCACCTACAAATGAATGGAAAAATGCAAAAGAAATGAATCAAACTAAAAGTGTGCATTTGGAACCTTGATGAAGATTGGAAATTAAATTTGAAACGTTTTTTATGTTGTTTTTCAGGCCTAGAGGGACTCATTCACCATTCTAGGTGAATTGATCCCAGTTTTGTCAAACTGAGCCGAAACCTGTTTCTATCAAAAGGGTACTCAAAAATACAAAAGACTCAAAATTGACCCTAGAGTGGGACTCATCTGCCACCCATGGAAAATGAGTCCACTTTTAAAGTTTTGGATTTTCAAAGGTGGATTCCAAAGCTTTTTATCTGCACTTTAGCTTCCTATAGGTGTTTGCTTCTGAAACTCTAATTTATGGGTCTAAAAATGAGTTTTTGTTTAGATTGTGACTTGCTAAATAAGGAGAAGAATTGAGAAACCTTGTAACTTGATATTAAATGATTTCCAAGCTTCTAAGAGTCTTAAATATACAAACACACAAGATAAGAAGAAGAGATGTTGAATGTTAAGGCATGGGGGATTACATTGGCCAAAACTCGTTTAGGTAATTAAACCAAAATGATGAAAGAATAGAATGAAACATGCAATAATGGAATGGATTACCTTTCCATGATGTTGATCTTGAATTTCTATAGCAATGGAGGAAGATTCAACCCTTGAATATCTTTAGGAGCTTTCTTGATGTCTTGCAATGATAAAACCATAAGTTGCTTGACTTTAGATGGAATATTCATGGATGAATAATGAAGAATGGATGTGACTTAGGTTAATGAATGTAAAAATGAGTTTAGATAGGTGGTTTTATAGGAAATTCACCTATTTTACCCTTTAATACCTCATCACAGTTCAACATGAAGCAATAATAAACTTAAATTTCACTTTTTTCCCACTCAAAGGTTAAAATTGGGCAAAATGAGACTCATTCGCCACACATGGTGAATGGGTCCCACCTGGATGGTACTAATTTTCCATGCATGGTGAATGGGTCCCACAAGGGCCACTTTGACAACTCAGATGCCAAGAGATAAGGAAATAAGGTCTGAAATGCAACCTTGTCGAGTATTTGGTCAATTTAAGCCTTGAGATGCACAATATGGGTTAATATGCCTAACTATTGGTGATGATGTAAATGTCAAGTAGTGCTTGGGACACAAAAATCAATGTGCTAGTGTGATTAAATACATTTTACAACACTAAAATGAGATCCACATAGCCTAGGAAGGAACAAGAACCAATGTGAATCTGTAAGACACATTACAACATTAGTTTATCATTGAGTTTATTCTTTAAACCTTCTATATTGATGTGATGATGTTATTAAACACATATTGTAATGTTGAATCAGGGAGAAATAGGTTCATTAATTCTAGAAAAGCATGAAATCATCTTACAACACTTTACAACACCTTTACAAGATGTTAAAAGCATGTTATTGAATTTGCAAGGGTCTAAGACCTAGTGTGGACGCATGAAATGCTTCACAACACTAGATAAAGACCTCATTAAGTTCATTTTATCATGAATTAATCCCATGTCAAGCAAAAGGTCATTTTTTCTATGGAACACCATGAATAGATAAGGAATCTGATTCAATCTTTGTCTTATCCACTCCAATCTTATCCAAGAGGTTTATACTACACACATTAAGGGGAAAATCATTTTCAATGAGAATTATCTTTATTCCACATCTATTAATTATAGCCACTATCATGAAGGTCTCATTTTTTTTTTCTATCTCTAATGGATGTAACTCATCTTGATGAAATAAAATATCAATATTGACTTAATTCATACCTTGGATTATGGTTGATACTTCATTTGGTTGTACACTAGGAGGGACCACTACTTTTTGTAACACATTTTGAAGCATGATATGGTAATTAGGTGATTCTTGAATGAGATCCCTTAAAGAAATCCTAGCAGGAGTGTTGTGAAGTTGTTTCATATGATCATGTATACTCATTTCCACTATGTAAAGGAAAATGAGGAGCACTAGGAAGGATAGGTTGAGGAAGTGGTAATGAAGTAAGTATGGTTTGTGGTTTCTTATTTTTCCTTGTGTTATATGTATGAGAAGTTGTATGATAACTAGGTTGATGTCAAATATTGTTATTAGTAAGTTGTCTTGAAAAATTGAAGATACTTCCTATAGGTTTTTGCTGGTGTTAAGGTGGTCCTATCATAAGAAGTTACTTAGGAGGTGACTTGGAAGGTCCAATAATTAGAGGACTCATAGAAGGTCCAACAATTAGAGAAATCTTAGGAGGTCCAAGAGGAGTTTTTGGAGGTCTTAAGGGATATCTTATGGACACTTATTCATTCATAACCTCAAGGGTATGTGCTAGATCATGATGGGCGAAAAAGTGGCGATATGATGGGTAGGTGGCTGATGTCCTTTTTTTTACCCAAAATTGATTAAACAAAAAGGGTTTTTAAAGGATATTCTCAACTTTCCACCAATATAAATTATGCTTTAATTTGAATTTAATAAATAATTATTATTCATTTTCTATTTGAATTATGACTAAAGTCTTGATTGATATGCTGATTGAAAAACATCTATAGCTTTCAAATGGTATCACATTTTTTGAATCCAAAAAATGCATCACATTGTATGCTTTCCATACTATAGGATTAAAAAAAAGTTTAATTTCATGAAGTTTTGACCAAGTTAAGGTGGTCAGACATACGATTTTTTATATTTTTAAAAATTTGTAATAAAAAATTCATAATTAATTATTTACTTGGAAGAAATTTACAAAAAAAATATGAATCACATCTGGACACGAGTCCTCTACTTATATATAAAACCTTATAAAAAATTATTATCATTTTATTGTTGTTAGGGTGGTCAGATAGGCACCTACTTATTATTTTTCCCCTAAAACTTAAGTACTATTGCATTGAAATTTCAAATTTTCACCAAATAGATTTTAAAAAAGAAAAAACTAGTAGTGTAGAAACTAAATTCTATTTTCTAAAAATTTTATTCTTATATATTTTTGAAATAATATAGATAACTGAATCAAATTTTTAGGGCCTATTTTTTCCATGATGATCCTACATATACCCTCAAAGGATGTAACTTCTTGCTGATTATTTTCTAATGAGGGGGGATCAAAGGTTGGCTTAGCCTCTTCATCTATACCATATTTTCATAGAAATTTATATGTGATATCACCTTTATTTGGAACAATATCTTCCTAAATGGAAGAATAATCGGAACAGGGACAAAGAAAATCCTTATGATTCACAATGATTTTATCTCCTTTCACCAAGATACATTTGTCACAGGTACGAGATATATTGGGAGATGAAAAGATATGGTTTTCATGTTTATCCATGATTGCACTCTCTTGCACTAAAGTATTCTCACAAGTGGGATAGATGTTGGGAGATGAATGAAGACTAGGAAAGATGATGTTAAGAAATTTTTTAATGATCTCATCCTCTTGTGCCATAATTTCCTTAAAATTTATAGAATGGAGTCTAGTTTCTAAAAATGTAATTTATTTGAAAATTTGATGAACAGTTAATTTATAACAAAAAAAACCAAACACTTCTTTTTGACAAAAAATAGACATACAAACAAAAGAAATTATGGATGAAAGGCCTAACATTGTTAGAAAGTGAAAAAAATTAAATCGTTGGAAAGCTAAGAGAGAACTTAACATTAACCATGTGTTCGATTTCATCAATATTGAACCAAATGTAATCCTGATGGTGAGCACGAACCCAATTATGTGAAAAATTGTAGAATTTGCAAAAAACACATCTCTAGTCATTGGGTTGGTATTCCAAGGAAAATACCAAAGCTAAGGCTTGAGGATTCCCATAGAAAAATATAACGCATGCATGTTATTTATTAGTTTTGACATTTTTTGCTTCTCCAAGGAACATATCTAGCAACACATAACACACTCACATTATTT